>CM038681.1:118369001-118896539 GCA_021605205.1 Aegilops longissima
TCTTGAGACATTCGATGTAATAAGTGTGTGATTGCTACTCTGTTATAAATCCTTCGAGTACTGTGTGGTGTCAGCATTACTGATCCAGGGATGACACTTGAGCACAGAGATCAGACTGTTTGAGGTCTGGTCGCTACAAAGATGGTATCAGAGCACACGTTGACTGTAGGACACGACCATTAAGCTAAAGCCCTAGATCACTACTCTCTTCTCATTTCTAACTCCTCATCTTTTCTACTCTTTTAGGATGACGGAAGCGAGGATCAAGTTCACCCAGCCGGATGAAGATACACCCTTTGGACAACACCTGAAGGAAGTCACTAAGTACCTGAACATCGGAATACCAAGCTTCACCGGGACCTACAATTCCACTTTACCCGAAGAGGAGCGCTGGAAGATTCAAGCTCAAGTTCCCGGAAGGTCGTTTGCGCCAATCACGGAGCCCATAGAGTGTGTTTTTAATGCACCAACTTGGAGTCTGGGAAAGAGCATGGCAACTCACATAACCATGGGACGCATTGGAGAAGTTTACCAAGATGACCTCAAGGATACTATCTACCAGATTTGCGGACGCCGAGATGAACTATGGGAGATAGTTAGCACTAAAAAGGACTGATCCATTGCAGCTTTCATCCAAGAGTTAAATCAGCACATTCGACGCCAGGAGAACCAGATGTGCGCAGACATGATGGAGTTGAAGAAAGCAAAAGCCAAGATTATCGAACTAGAAGGAGAACTGAAGGCCACTCGCAAGGACTAGATGGAGGAGATTGTAGCTCTAGTGAGACAAAACGGCGATCTTAAGGAGAAGATTGAAGAACTCATGGGAAATTCATCACCCGGAGGAGAAGATGAAGATTGCACCTGTCCAGAGAACTACATCATCATCAACGACACCGATTCCGATCCAAGTGATGATGATTTCGAAGATGAAGCTGGAGCAGATATCATGGAGTCTTCATCGGAGCAGTTTTTCTAGTTGACCACCATAACAGTAGTAGAATTCCCCCATTAAAAAATTAGTTTTAGTTCCAGCACTTTGTAATGATAGATAGACCGTTGTATGCCCTTGTTGATTTGATTGGAGTGATATTGTGTGTTTTTGTCTCATGTGCATATGGGTAGTGTTTTCTCCCTAGATCTCATTCTATTCTTAACTCTCGTCTTTTCTATAAACCCTCAGATGCCTCCGAGACGCGACCCCGGATTTGTTTTCCCGCCGGAGATCACTCAGTTGATTCAGCAGCAGAATGCCTTGATTCAAACATTGGTACAGAACCAAGGCAACAACAACAACAACAACAACAACAACAACCCACCACCACCACCACCTGTTGATCATTTGACCCGTTTCTTAAGGCTGAATCCGCCGGTGTTTTCCAGTAGCACCGAGCCGATTGTTGCAGATGATTGGCTCCGCAAAGTAGGGAGGGAGTTAACCACTGCAGGATGTACAGATGGGGAAAAGGTGAAATTTGCCGCACATCAGCTTGAAGGACCCGCATCAGCATGGTGGGAGAATTTTACAGCCACTTACCTCAGAGACACCATCACATGGGATCGGTTTCAACAAGCTTTTCAGTCTGCCCATGTTTCACTGGAGCTATGGTCATGAAGAAGCGTGAGTTTTGCAACTTGCGCCAAGGAGGACGGACAGTTGGCCAGTATGTGGATGACTTTAGTAAACTAGCACGTTATGCCCCAGATGACGTTGCTACGGACGCAGCTAAGCAGGAGAAGTTTCTAGAAGGACTGAACGATGAGCTAAGCATGCAGTTGATGGTAGCCACCTTCAATAACTACCAGGAGTTGGTAGACCGTGCTCTTATGATTGAAGGGAAGCAACAGCAGATTGACAATCGTAAGAGGAAGTATGGACATGGGAAGTACAATTCTGGAGCTCAGCAGAAATTACGCTTTACCCCAAAGACAGGAGGTCAATTTCAGCATACTCACGGAGGGGGTAGCTCGCACAATCATAATGGCACAAAGAATGGAAACGGGAATAGAGGAAGTAATGGACAAAACCGCACCAACCCGTCAACACCATCCAAGGTGGACCTGAGCCATATCACTTGTTTTAAGTGCCGTAAGATGGGCATTATGCAAATGAATGTCCAGCCGCCCAAAATGGTAACGCAATGGAAGCTCGGGAAAGAAGCCGAACCCTTTTAACAGAGGAGGTGAACCACGTTAGCGTGGAGGAGGTTGAAGCTCAGCCGATGCGATAATAGGTAAGTTTTTGGTTAAGTCATTTATCGCAGCTTGTTCTTTTGATACTGGTGCATCGTATTCATACATATCAAGGGGATTTGTGGATAAGTTTAGCCTGCCCACTAGGACTCTTAAGATGCCCATGCTAGTAAGCTCACCAGGAGCGGAGTATATGGCCAGTCAAGGATGTTTTCAAGTGTCTTTAAGTATAGGAAGGCATGTTTTCCCAACGGATTTAATTATATTGGAGTCCCAAGGTTTGGATGTAATTCTTGGTATGGATTGGCTGTCGATGTATGGAGGAAACATCGATTGTGCTAGTAAGACAATTTTGCTTACGACACCAGAAGGAAGGAGAATCAAGTATGTATCACGACATGAGCCGAGGAGGGCACATGTAAATTCCTTATCAGGAGTTGTGCAGGAGGAAGTACCAGTGGTAAGGGATTACCCGAACGTGTTTCCGGAAGAGTTGCCAGGCATGCCGCCAGACAGAGACATTGAGTTTCTGATTGAACTACTACCAGGCACTGGGCCGATATCTAAGAGACCATATAGGATGCCAGCCCAAGATTTGGAGGAAATTAAGAAACAGATTAAGGAGTTGCTGGACAAAGGTTTTATTCGCCCAAGTTCATCGCCTTGGGGATCGCCAGTACTTTCTGGTGGAGAAGAAGGATGGATCATTAAGAATGGTTGTTGATTATCGAGGATTGAACGAAGTGACAATCAAGAACAAATACCCGTTGCCGATGATCAACTACTTGTTTGACCAGTTGCAAGGAGCTAAAGTATTTTCCAAAATCGATTTGCGATCAGGATACCATCACTTGAAGATTCGGGAGCAGGATATACCTAAGACGGCTTTTACCACCAGGTATGGGCTGTATGAGTATACCATGATGTCATTTGGTCTGACTAACGCCCCAGCCTATTTTATGAACATGATGAACAAGGTGTTTATGGAGTTTTTGGATAAGTTCGTCATTGTGTTCATTGATGATATTTTGGTTTACTCAAAGAATGAAGAAGAACATAAGGAGCATTTGCGTTTGGTACTGGAGAAGCTCAGAGAACATCAGTTATATGCCAAGTTCAGTAAATGTGAGTTTTGGTTAAAGGAAATTGGATTTCTCGGACATGTTATATCCGGAGAAGGTATAGCAGTAGACCCCACTAAAGTTGCCACTGTGACAAACCGGGAAGCACCAACAATAGTTGGAGAGATCCGAAGTTTTCTTGGACTAGCAGGATACTACCGGAGGTTTATTGAGAACTTCTCGAGGATTGCGAAGCCTATGAAAGAATTGTTGAAGAAGGATACCAAGTTCATATGGACTGAGGAGTGTGAGGCTAGTTTCCAGGAGTTGAAGAAACGTTTGGTTACCTCACCAGTGCTAATTCTGCCAGATCAGACCAAGGATTATGAGGTGTATTGCGACACTTCACGTCAAGGACTTGGAGCAGTGCTCATGCAGGAGGGAAGAGTTGTTTCGTATGCTTCACGACAGCTGAAACCTCACGAATTGAATTATGCCATGCATGATTTGGAGTTAGCAGCCGTAGTGCATGCTTTGAAAACATGGAGACATTATCTCATTGGAAATCATTGTGAGGTGTATACGGATCACAAGAGTTTGAAGTACATTTTCACGCAAAAGGAATTGAATCTCAGGCAAAGGAGATGGTTGGAGCTCATCAAGGATTATGATCTGAGGTTACATTACCATCCCGGAAAGGCTAATGTAGTAGCTGACGCATTAAGCCATAAGAGCCATGTCAACACACTAATGACGGGAGAAATACCAAAGGAGTTAGCCGAGGATCTTCATGAGCTATGTTTGGAAATAGTTCCGAGAGGCTATGTAGCAGCGTTGGAAATTCAGTCTACTTTGTTGGATAAAATCGGAGAAGCTCAAAAGATGATAAGGAAGTTGCTTCTATTAAGGAGAAAATGAGCGAAGGAAAGGCTAAGGGATTTCGTGAGGATGAGCACGATACCTTATGGTTTGAGGACCGTGTTTATGTGCCCAATGACCGGAGATCGTGAAGTTGATTACGCAAGAGGCACATGATTCACCATATTCGATTCACCAGAAATACCAAGATGTATTTGGATTTGAAAAATACTTTACGGTGGACCGGAATGAAGAAGGATATTGCGAATATGTAGCAGTTTGTGATGTATGTAAGAGAGTAAAGGTAGAACATCGAAGCCAAAGAGGATTGTTACGACCATTGTCGATACCGAATGGAAGTGGGATAAACTAGGCATGGATTTTATCACGGGATTACCCAGACTCGTTCCGGCTACGACTCGGTTTGGGTTGTAGTGGATCGGTTAACAAAGGTAGCACACTTCATTCCAATAAAGACTACCTACAAGAAGTGCCAAATTGGCTAAGATATACATGACCGAGGATTGTGCATTTGCATGGAGTTCCGAGGAGTATAGTATCGATAGAGGAACCCGGTTTACCTCAAGTTCGAAGCGATTGCATGAAACTTTGGGTACCAGGCTGGAGTTTAGCACAGCTTTCCATCCACAGACCGATGGACAAACCGAAAGAGTCAACCAGATTTTGGAAGATATGCTTAGAGCTTGTGCTTTGGATTATGGATCAAGTTGGGATGACAACTCGCCATATGCGGAATTTTCTTACAACAACAGTTACCAATCCAGTTTGAAAATGGCCCCTTTCGAAGCCTTGTACGGAAGGAGGTGCAGGACCCCGTTGTTGTGGGATGAAGTTGGAGACCGCCAGTTGTTTGGACCAGATTTGATTAAGGAGTCTGAACGGAAAGTGAAGTTAATTCGCGATAGTCTCAAGGTAGCCCAGTCAAGACAGAAGAGCTATGCGGATTCAAAACGCAAGGAGACGGAGTACGAAGTCGGAGACAGAGTTTATCTTCGAGTATCTCCGCTTCGAGGAGTAAAGCGTTTTGGAGTTAAAAGGAAAGTTAGCACCCCGATTTGTAGGACCATATCGTATTTTGGAACGTATGGGAGAAGTTGCTTACAAGTTGGAATTACCCGAGGGATTGTCAGGTGTTCAAGATGTGTTCCATGTTTCTCAGTTAAAGAAGTGCCACGCAGAGATGGCTGATATACCACTGAGAGACACAGTGCCACTGGAAGCGATTCAGTTGAACGATGATTTGACCTACGAGGAGAAACCAGTCAAGATTCTGGAGTTTGCCAGCCGAGTCACCCGCAGCAAGGTCATCAAGTTTTGCAAAGTTCAGTGGAGCCACCACACCGAGGAAGAAGCCACCTGGGAGTGAGAGGAAGATTTTCTTAAGGCCCACCCTCACCTATTTGCTAGCCAACCCGAATCTCGAGGGCGAGATTCATCTTAAGGGGGTAGGTTTGTAACATCCCAAATTTTTAATTTGGAATGTTATACATAGATCATCATTGCATATCATATTTTTGTTGCATTGTTGGCTAGATCCTAGAAATTCTACGCAACTCAAGGACCCACGGAGAGAGTTGGGAATTTCGTTATTTTCATATTTGAGTTTTCTCAAATTTTGAAAATAGGATTGTTTGATTTTATTTATTTTATCTTCAATTATTTCTACTATCAAAATATGAGAGAGGGAATAAAAAGGCTTTCCCAAAATAAAGAAATAATGAAGATTTAATAAAAAAATCAAATAAGATTTTATTTTGGAGTTTTTCGTTTTTTTATTTTGATTTAGAAAAAATGCACGTTTCTCAAAATTGCATTTAGGCCCCAAATAAATGTTCATCTTGTCCGGCTTGATTTTAGAAGCCGGGGAAAATTTATTTCGAGATTTTTGGAGACCGTTTAGTATTTCTTTCGTTTGATTTTCTGCGCGTAATTATTTAAAAAAAACTCGAACCGACCTTGGGCAGTGCGAAGCGGGACTCCTGGGGTAGCTTATATAAAGTGTCGCCTGAGCCGCCTCACCCAACAACCCCGCCACGCCCACCCGCCCAAACCCTAACCCTAACTGGCCCCCCTTGCCGCTCAAGGCCGCCGACCAGCCAGCGCCGCCGCCTCCCTTGCCTGCCGCCATTGTCGCCAGAGCAGCCGACGACCGCCTCCCGAGGTTCGCCTCGCCTCGTAAACCGCGCCGTCGGTTTTTTTTTCAAAAACCGATCGGTTTTCTACGGTTTATTTTTTTAGTTTCGGTTTTTTTATTAGATCGGTTTTTTTTGGTTTGGTTAAATAGGGAGCGTTTGCTCGTTCGTTCGTTTTAACGAACGTGTTTGTCAGATTAGATCTAGTTAACGAACGTTCGTTCTTTAACCTGTTCGTCGTTTTTCTTTTTCTCAGATTTAATCCGCGATTTTTCTGATCGCGATTTCTGATCCGATTTTCGTTTTAGTATAACTTTTCGCTCATTTATCGGAATCAGGCAATTCAAGTGCCTGGAGTTTCGTCTCGAAACCCTCTTTCCGAATAACCAACTTAAACAAGTTTTTGCTTATGTAAAATTTGACTTAGATCCAGATTAGTAAAACGAAGCTGTTTTCTTTCGCCGTTTGACTTCCGTTGCTTCGTTTGTTTTGATTCTTTTTGCAAACCGGAGTTCTTAAGTTGCAATTTCTGGTTAGATCTTTTATTTGAGTTTTACCTGTGCATTAGATGAGTACTTATTGTATGCTTGTTTGTTTGTCTGCGATAGAATACCCGGAGTGCGCCGCGTGTTATTTTGAGTCTCTAGGTTTCACGGATCATCAGCAATGCAAGTAACACTTTGATCATATCTTTTCTCATACCCAGTTTTTATGCATTAGATCAATCCTCAAACATTTCATTGATTTAGGATCTAATTAAATTGTGGGATGGGAAGTAGTTGTGGTAGTACCTATTACCTGTTTTATTATCAACCCTTGGGAGTTACTTCTACGTTTGCTTATTATGCCATGCTATGCTAGTAGACGTGGATTGGGTGAGTGTATCCATGACAGATGTGAGATTGTTAAATTAATGGTTTATTTAAGGTGGCAACTTAAACACACATCTGGGTGGATTGAGGCACCTGGTTTCTAGGACTTGCCTGTTTTTCTTCGGACCGCCACCTAGGCTCAAAGGGATCATGAGAGTATTCATGCTAGAAACTTCCGTGTGCAGCCACAAGCCATTATGGGCTCTGGCATAGTTGATTAAGTTGTGCGAACTCTTACGGGTAGACTAGCAGATGTAGGGGAAAGTAGGTGTATCGGTCTACCCATACGTAAGGTGCTAGCGCTTCCGAAAGACCATGTCTCGGTCATCCGTTTCTCAAACATCATGTAGTGCGAGAAATCCAATGGAGGCGATCGAGTCTTGTGGGGAAAGTGCGCAAACCTCTGCAGAGTGTATAAACTAATCATGATTAGCCGTGTCCCCGGTTATGGATATCTTGAGTATCTAGTACTTGGATATCATGTGAATCTCATCATGTTACGTCTAATTAATATTGTTGGGATGATAATGTGTACTTTTAATTGGGATTGAGAATGCTGTCAACCATTCTCAATGTTTAACAACCACCATGATAGTTAAATAAACTTATTCCTTTGCAGTAGGGAAAAATTGTCTTTACGCAAAACTGTAACCATAGAGCTTTCCACCAGCCATATATGCATGTAGTATAGGCTTACTCTTTCATTGTTCTCTATGTGTTACATTGCCAACATATTCCATGTGCTGACCCGTTTTCGGGCTGCAACGTTTCATGTTGCAAACTTTTCAGACGATGAGTAAGGTGCTTAGGTCGTGGTTCTATACTCAGTGATGCCGTTGGAGTTGATGGACTCGCTTATTCTTCCAAGCCTTCCGCTGTTATCGTATTTAGATGGCCTTATGCCATATTTATTTTATTAAGTTTTCTCTTGAGACATTCGATGTAATAAGTGTGTGATTGCTACTCTGTTATAAATCCTTCGAGTACTGTGTGGTGTCAGCATTACTGATCCAGGGATGACACTTGAGCACAGAGATCAGACTGTTTGAGGTCTGGTCGCTACACGACGGCACCCATACTAAAAGTGTTATCTCCTAGCAAAGCATGTTGAAGAATAATAATATCTGGAATGCTCAAATTTCCACTATTTCCACGACCCATCAAGCATATACTAGCAAATATGGCGAAGTAGCGTAAAACAGGAAAGTGTATGCTAGAGACTTTTGCCGCAGAGCCCTTCTTTGCCTCTTCCACAGCAATAGCTTTAACGAAGCCATCCACATCTTCACGATGGGGTTACTCTAATTCTCCCTCATAAGGTATCCTACATACCGCGCAAAAATGACGTAAAGACATTTCTTTGAATTCATCATATAAATGAAATGATACTGCAGGCGGTGACTTCTTAGGATAATAATAAAAGTTTTGCACGAAAGTATTGGTGAGCAAGAGATACTGATCGATTCAGTCGTTGATGAAACCGGTGAGGCCTGCAGTCTCGATTAAAACATAAAAATCTTCATGAATTCCGGCTTCTTTCAAGAGATCTTCGCATGGCCATTCATACGACCGTACTTCCGCTAAGAGAGGAAGATTATACTTGGGTTTTTCCTTCTCTTTGTCTTGTTTTTCCTTAGAGCTTTGGCTAGAAGAACCTTTAAAGAGCCTCCTTAACATTTTCTGAAAAATTCTGAAATTTTAGTAACTTCAAAATAAAAGTGCATAAAACTAGACAAGATTGATAGCAACTACTCCTACAAGTGCCTAGAGCCTATATCATGCATTGGAATTGCTTGGGACCTAAAAAATTTAACATGCAAGCTCAAGAACATGGTCACCTATGCAGCAAAAATTTGCAATGAATAAAGCACTAGAACAAAAACTAATTGGACCAAAGGAGGAGTCACATACCAAGCAACAATCTCCCAAAGCAGTTTCGTGAATGGAGCTTTGAGCTAAGAGATCAAAAATCGCAGCAAGAAGAGCTAGAACTCGTGCTTGAGCTGGATGGGGATTTTTTTGGGTAGAAGATGAAGTGTGTGGGTGCTGGCATAAGTGGAGGGGGCCACCGGGGCCCACGAGACAGGGGGCGTGCGGCAGGGGGCCCGCCTCTCTCGTGGCCTGGTGCTTGCCCTTCTGCAGATGTTTTCAAGTGCCTAAAATCCTCAAATATTCCAGAAAAAATCATACTAGATTTGCAGGGCATTTGGAGCACTTTTATTTTGGGCTATTTTTAATGCACGGATAATTCAGAAAATGACGGATAATACTAATTTTGCTTTATTTAATCTAAATAACAGAAAGTAAAAGAGGGTACAGAAGGTTGTGCCTTCTAGTTTCATCCATCTCGTGATCATCAAAATGAACCCACTAACAAGGTTGATCAAGTCTTGTTAACGAACTCATTCGAATAACACGAAACCGAGAAATTTTGAATAACACTAAGTTACCTCAATGGGGATATGAAAATCCCCAACAATAAGAATATCATACTTTTCTTGACAGAGGGAGAGGAAATTCAAAACCTCCAAAATGATAGTTGGAACTTTTCCAATTGATTTGATGCTATGAACTTGAGATTGTTTCTCGGAAAGTGTACCGTATGCTCATTACCATTAAGATGAAAAGTGACATTGCCTTTGTTGCAATCAATAACAGCCCTTCGGTATTAAGAAAAGGTCTACCAAGGATAATAGACATACTATCGCCCTCGGAATATCAAGAATAATAAAGTCCGTTAAAATAGTGACATTTGCAACCACAACAGCACATCCTCACAAATACCGGCTGTGTATAGCAGTTGATTGATCAGCCATTTGCAAAGATATTTGGTAGGTGTCAACTTATTCAATTCAAGTCTACGATATAAAGAGAGAGGCATAACACTAACACCGGCTCCAAGATCACATAAAGCAGTTCTAACATAATTTCTTTTAATAGAGCATGGTATAGTTGGTACACCCGGATCTCCAAGTTTCTTTGGTATTCCACCCTTAAAAGTGTAATTAGCAAGCATGGTGGAAATTTCAGCTTCCGGTATCTTTCTTTTATTTGTGATGATATCCTTCATATACTTAGCATACAGATTTACTTTAAGCATATCAGTTAAGCACATACGTAAGAACATCTGTCTAATCATTTCAGCAAAGCGATCAAAATCCTCATCATCCTTTGACTTGGATGGTTTAGGAGGAAAGGGCATGGGTTTCTGAACCTATGGTTCTCTTTCTTTACCGTGCTTCCTAGCAACAAAATCTCTCTTATCATAACGTTGATTCTTTGATTGTGGGTTATCAAGATAAACAACAGGTTCAATCTCTACATCATTATCATTGCTAGGTTGTGCATCAACATGAACATTATTATTAACATTATCACTAGGTTCATGTTCATCACCTGATTGAGTTTCAAGATCGAAATAGAAATATTATTGGGATTCTCGTGTGTCTACTGATGAGGTTCACTAGAAGCATGCAAAGTTTTATCGTTTTTATTCTTCTTCTTTTTAGAAGAACTAGGTGCCTCTAAATTATTTCTCTGAGAATCTTGCTCGATTCTCTTAGGGTGGCCTTGAGGATACTAAGGTTCCTGAGTCATTCTACCAGTTCTAGTAGCCACTCTAACAGCAAAGTCATTTTTATTATTTAATTCATCAAGCAAGTCATTTTGAGCTCTAAGTACTTGCTCAGCTTGAGTAGCAACCATAGAAGCATATTTGCTAACGCGGTGAAGTTCATCTTTAACTTTAGCCAGATTATCACCTACGCGTCCTATTTCGAAAGCATTATTCTTTAACTCTCTACCAACATAAGCATTGAAACTTTCTTGCCTAGCCATAAAGTCATCAAATTCATCTAAGCATGGGCTATGAAATTTAGTAGAGGGTATTTCAACTTTATCATATATATAGAGAGAATTTACCTTTACTACGTGGTCGGGTTATCAAGACAATGTGGTTCTTGATGATGTAAATTAAGACCATGTATTTCTTTAATAGGTGGTAAATTCTTAACGCCTTCAGCTTTAATACCTTTTTCTTTCATTGATTTCTTTGCCTCTTGCATATCTTCAGGATCGAGAAATAAAACACCTCTCTTCTTGAGTGGGTTTAGGAATAGGCTCAGGGTTGGCTCAATTGGTTCAGGAATTACTTGTGCAATGGCTCAGGAAGAGTCCAATTATTTTCATTAATCAACATATTATTCAATAGTATTTCAGCTTCGTAGACCGTTCTTTCCCTGAAAACACAACCAGCACAACTATCCAAGTAGTCCTTGGAAGCATCGGTTAGTCCATTATAAAAGATATCAAGTATTTCATTTTTTAAGAGGATGATTAGGCAAAGCATTAAGTAACCGGAGAATCCTCCCCCAAGCTTGTGGGAGACTCTCTTCTTTGATTTGCACAGAATTATATATTTCCCGCAAGGCATCTTGTTTCTTATGAGCAGGGAAATATTTAGCAGAGAAGTAATAAATCATATCCTGGGGACTACGCACACAACCAGGAGTAAGAGAATTATACCAAGTCTTAGCATCACCCTTTAATGAGAACGTAAATATCTTAAGGATATATAAATAGCGAGACTTCTCATCATGAGTAAACAAGGTGGCTATATCATTCAACTTGGTAAGATGTGCCACAAAAGTTTCAGATTCAAGGCCATAAAAAGGATCAGATTCAACTAAAGTAATAATATCAGGATCAACAGAGAATTCATAATCCTTATCAGTAACACAAATAGGTGAAGTAGCAAAAGCAGGGTCGGGTTTCATTCTAGCATTAAGAGACTGCTGCTTCCATTTAGCTAATAATTTCTTAAGATCATTTCTATCATTGCAAGCAAGGATTTCCAGAGCAGCTTTTTCATTCATAACATAACCCTTAGGAACAACAGGTAAAACATAATCATTGGGGGAACCTTCATCATCACTATCATCGATAATAGGATCTTCATAATTTCATCCCCTAACTCTAGCAAGTTGTTCATCTAGAAATTCACCTAATGGCAAAGTAGTATCACGTGTAAGTAGTTTCATCATGCATAGCAGAAGTGGCATCACCGATAACATGCGACATATCAGAACTCCTAGCAGTAGCAGGTTTAGGTGCCGCAAGCTTACTAATAACGGAAGGAGAATCTAGTGCAGAGCTAGATGGCAGTTCCTTACCTCCCCTCGTAGTTGAGGGATAAATTGTTGTCTTAGCGTCTTTCAAGTTCTTCATAGTGATCAACAGATATAAATCCCAAGTGACTCAGAGAATAGAGCTATGCTCCCCGGAAACAGCGCAAGAAACTAGTCTTATTAACCCACAAGTATAGGGGATCGCAACAGCTTTCGAGGGTAGAGTATTCAACCCAAATTTATTGATTCGACACAAGGGGAGACAAAGAATATTCTTGAGTATTAGCAGTTGAGTTGTCAATTCAACCACACCTGGATAACTTAGTATCTGCAGCAAAGTGTTTAGTAGCAAAAGTGGTATGATAATAATAGTAACGTAGCAAAAGTAAAGATAAATGTTTTGGGTTTTGTAGTAGTTGTAATAAAGAGTAACGGAAAAGTAAATAAGTGAAGAACAATATATGAAAAGCTCATAGGAAATGGATCAGTGATGAATAATTATGCCAGATGCGATTCCTCATGCAATAGTTATAACATAGGGTGATATAGAACTAGCTCCAATTCATCAATGTAATGTAGGCATATATTCTGTAAATAGTCATACGTGCTTATGGAAAAGAACTTGTATGACATGTTTTGTCCTACCCTCCCGTGGCAGCGGGGTCCTAGCAAAAACTAAGGGATATCAAGGCCTCCTTTTAATAGAGAACCGGGACAAAGCATTAGCACATAGTGAATACATGAACTCCTCAAACTACGGTCATCACCGAGAAGTATCCCGATTATTGTCACTTCGGGGTTGTCGGATCATAACACATAATAGGTGACTACAGACTTGCAAGATAGGATCAAGAACACACATATATTCATGAAAACATAATAGGTTCAGATCTGAAATCATGGCACTCGGGCCCTAGTGACAAGCATTAAGCATAGCAAAGTCATAGCAACATCAATCTCGTAACATAGTGGATACTAGGATCAAACCCTAACAAAACTAACTTGATTACATGGTGAATCTCATCCAACCCATCACCGTCCAGCAAGCCTACGATGGAATTACTCACGCACGGCGGTGAGCATCATGAAATTGGTGATGGAGGATGGTTGATGATGACGATAACGATGAATCCCCCTCTCCGGAGCCCCGAACGGACTCTAGATCAGCCCTCCCGAGAGAGATTAGGGCTTGGCGGCGGCTCTGTGTCGTGAAACGCGATGAAACTTTCTCTCTTATTTTTATCTCCCCGAGACGGAATATATGGACTTGGAGTTGAGGTCGGAGGAGGTCCAGGGGGCCCACGAGATAGGGGGGCGCGCCCTAGGGGGGGGGGCGCCCCTCTGTCTCATGGACAGGCCCTGGGCCCCATGATGTATTTCTTTCGCCCAATAATTCTTATAAATTCCAAAAAGTGCCTCCATGGATTTCCAGGACATTCCGAGAACTTTTCTTTTCTACACATAAAACAACATCATGGTAGTTCTGCTGAAAACAACGTCAGTCCGGGTTAGTTTCATTCAAAACATGCAAGTTAGAGTCCAAAACAAGGGCAAAAGTGTTTGGAAAAGTAGATACGCTGGAGACGCATCAGAGACCGCCGAAGACCAGGAGTAGTTAGGAGGTCCCAGGCAGGAGGCCGTGCCTCTTCGATCGTGTTGCTTTTGTGCTAGCCTTCTTAAGGCATCCTTGTTTAACTTATGTCTGTATTCAGATATTGTTGCTTCTGCTGATCTTGTGTATCGAGCTTGTATTCGAGCCCTCGAGGCCCCTGGCTTGTAATATAAAGCTTGTATTATTTTGATTTGTGTCTAGAGTTGTGTTGTGATATCTTCCCGCGAGTCCCTGATCTTGATTGTACATGTTTGCGTGTATGATTAGTGTACGGTCGAATCGGGGGCGTCACAAGTTGGTATCAGAGCCTACTGCCTGTAGGATCCCCCTTTCCAACTCCTTGGCCGAAGTTGAGTCTAGCCTTTGAAAAACTGTTTTACTAACATGGCTGTGTGGCTTACGGGCCCTCGTCGCCATTGGGTGGTATTAGGATCTTTTATTCCTCGTCTATACTCTGGGGATCTGATCTCTCCTCTATTCGGGATAAATGATTTTGCTAACAATAACTCTAGGTTCTCGTAAATACTTTCTCCCTGAGAGCCCCTCACTCCAGATTATTGCTTGGTGCACCAGAAGATTCTGAAGATACTCTCCGATGTTTTACCGAGACCCTTCTGCCCTTCGCCGTTACAATCCCTAACACCGATAAATCCTTATGCGTAACTACCTATGTTGTTGTTCATACCTTCATCCCCAGTTGCTCTTGTTATTACAAGATGTCCTGAAATATTCTTTGATGTTCCGAGAATTCTTTATGCTTACTGCCCTGCAGTTCCTTGCCGCATGAATATCCCTACGGATAATTACTCGCTCTTATCGAGTATCAATTCATCCCCAGTTATTCTTATGCTTCATAAGATACTTTGTAATACAATCCGAGCTTTTGAGGACCTCTGTCGCCTATTGCTCTAGAAGGTCTTACATGCCTACACTCTGGTTAATTCCATATGCCTAGCTGTATCCATTGATGTCCTTTCTCATTGTTACCTTGAGTCTTTCGATTTGATATGTTTGTGAGTAGTTACAATCATCAGTTGGTCCTTATAAATTACCATTCCGGCTCAAACGTCTTCCTGAATATGAGTTGGTTCTCGGCCAATCAGATTGCCATCGATTATGCCCTAAGTCTGTTCCACTTATCCATCCTTGGTCAGAGCGTTTGCTTCTGATCCCTTGATTTTGTGAATCGTAATTCCGTTGCATTTGAGCCTTGTATTAGTCAGTTGTTTCTATAATCTGATCTCCTTGCATTCTTTATTCTTCTGGTTGAGTATCGATGCTCACATCATATCCCTTGTGGACCACCAGATCCTTTGTTGGGTTTATCCGACATCGTCCTTCATATTCAGTAAACCTTGTGAGCCTTTCCTCGGATACATAATGCCTTTGGTAAATTGTATCCCCGCTCTTGTCAACCATACTCTACTTTCGAGCTTGAGTACTCGTGAGGTTTGTGGTATATGTTCCTAAGATGCCCCTATGGGTTGAACCTACGCCTCCCCTAATCCGTTTGAACCCGAGAGTCTTCACGAGTCTTACTCTTCTGGTGTTTTGCCAGATAAAATATCAACACTACAACTTCATCGAAAGCGAGAAGTGAATGAAAGGTTATGTATTGAAGAAGTGGGAGTCGACCTTGAACTTTGTGTTCATGCCCATGGAAACGATGTGGAACTTATCATGGAAGCTTCTTGAAATAATAATAATCCCCTTTTGATAAGTTCATCTTGTATCTATGTTTGGTCCATTGCCACCGTCGATTCGACCAGATTGTTCTTCTTTGATCTCATTTCTCGGACAAGTTAAAGTACCTGTCTTCTGCAGATCATTTCTTCTGTCCAACCTCTATCCGGTTCTAACTTGTGTTTTGTTTACAGGATCAGTTTAACATGGATAAATCCAAATTAAACCGGGGGCTAATGTCGGGGATATAACCCGCAGTATGACCCGGCCGGAGATATGACCCGGTTGGGACTTGATGTTTCATTGGTGACCCGGCAGACTATAAGCCGGCGAGAACAGTTAAGCGTTGTAAGCCGGCAGACACAATCATATAACCCGCAGACATAGTCATGTAACCCGCGCATATAGTCATGTGTCGGACGACATTACCATCATATAAGCAGACAGTTAAGCCGGCAGATGTTAAGCCAGACGGTAAGCCAGAAGGTAAGTCAAACCGTAAGCCAGAAGGTAAGTCAGACGGTAAGCCAGACGGTAAGCCAGATGATAAGCCAGATTGTAAGAAGCCCAAGACGTTAAGAAGTGCATGGTGAGAAGCCCATGATAAGATGTCAAAATAAGGTTAATTCTTAAGTCCAAGTTGGACTCTATATGTAACCCGCCCCTTCAGCCTATATAAGGAGGGTCGGGGCACCCCATGAGGGACAAGAAAGAAGAAACAATCTCTAGGGCTAGACACAAAGATCCGGCTTACCGGTGACTCCCTCATGATCATAATGAGACCTAGCCACAAACAGCATGTAGGTTTATTACCGGATGATGTTTCTCGGGGCCCGAAGGTGTCTAAATCCTTGTCTTGTGTGTTGCGTCTCTCGATTCCGATCAACCCCTCTCAAGCTACTACAAAGATGCGTTGGCCTCACGACTAAGTCCTTATGCTAGGACATCTGACGTGAAAAATCCACGACACCACCCGTGAAGTGGATGGCACGATCCGGCCCGGCCACAATGCTGAACTGGACGTCTGACAAAGCTTCGGCTGATACCGCGACGTCGAGGCCCATAACTATTCTCGCGTGGCGGTTAGTGCGAAAAGGCCAAAGGCCAATTCAGAACAAATACCCAAACCATATTGTATTATTAGCTCACGGAGACGAGCAGAGACTCACGATAAGGTGACCCCGTCGCCCCGTCTCGAGGAAATACGGCAAGGGAAAGCCCAACCCACTCGAGGGCTGCTAGACTTCCCGGCCGTGCCTCGTAACCATCTTGCGGGTGCTCTCCGGGCCCACCCGACTTTCCCAAAGGTCTCAAGTAATGTCAAGGTAACCGTGTGTCCAAACATCAAGGGGAAAACCCAAGGAATCACACTTGAGGATTCCACTCGATGTAATCATCAAGGTGAACATAAGAGGAACCACCCTCGAGGTTCACACTTGAGGGGTTGCACAAGAGAGCCGTATCAGGAATGGTGAAGGAGGAAATCACCCTCGATGACCACGACCGAATAGCTACACTACAGAATTATCATCAGAAGTGCATTATAAGGGATCACCCTCGGCACTCGATAGTAGCTCTGCAGAGTCGAACAACTAAAGGGGCGTGATGTGATGTGCGGTGTCGGGCTCTGGTCGTCGATCATGTAGCTCAAGTCGTTGATGATGAAGCAGGGGCAATAAGGACAAGGTGGAGGTCACTGATGGATCACTATCCAACCTATACTAAGTAGTTTAGGATAAGCAGGTAGGTAACAATAGCATGTACAAAAGCAGGCTATGCATCAGAATAGGAGTAAACAATAACAGTAGCAAAATCTAATGCAAGCATGAGAGAATGGAATGGGCGATATCGAGATGATCAAAGGGGGGCTTGCCTGGTTGCTCAGACAAGAAGGAGGGTCGTCGGTGACGTAGTCGATCATAGGGGCATCAACAGCTGTCTCGGGGTCTACCGAAGAGAAGAGGGGGGAGAAACCGTAAATACATAGCAAGCAAGAGCATAACAGGACAACAGGCAGAGCTAGACGTGTTCTAACGCGGTGCTACATGTTACCGGCGAAGGGGGATAACATTCGGGAATGTTTCTCTAGGTTTAGCATTTTCGGACAGATGAAACGGAGGGGAAAAGTTCCATGTTTGCTATGCTAGGGACGTGTGGCGGACGAACGGACCGCGTATTCGAATTCGTCTCTCCATTCTGAGCAACTTTCATGTATAAAACTTTTTCATCCGTCATACAGTTAATTTACTATGATTTTTCAAAGTTTAAACAATAATCTGAAATTATTATTAAAAGGAAATATCTGATCAAGATGACGTCAAGAATAACATTGACACATTGACGGTCAAACTCATGTGTGGGGCCCATTTGTCAAAGTCACAACTTAACTAAACAGGTTTAATTTAACTAACCTCGTTAATTAAGCTAATTAAGTACAGTTAATTAAGTTAATTAATTTAATCATATTTTATTTTTTGTTCTGAAAAAAGGGAGGTGCGGGCCCCGTATGTCATAGGCCCGGTGGCCTAGCGGGGCGGGTTATCAGGTGCACGGGTGCGGACGCCCGTGCCCGAGGCCACCAGGGGGCGCCGGCGGCACAACACCGACCGGGGAGGGGCGAGGTCAGGCCGGGGCAGCAGGGCCCGTCGCGGGATGGCGGCGGTCAGAGGAGGGCTGCGGGGCAGTGCCAGCTGCAGTAGGAGTTCGAGAGCGGCAGCGGGCACACGCTCGCAGGGAGCAGCCTGCCGTGGCACGGGCGGGACGAGGCCAGGGCGAGGGGGACGAGCACGGCGGGAGGGTCGTGGGCGTGCAGCAGCATGCGGGTCAGTCAGACGCTGGCGCTGCTCATGAAAGCACGCATTTAACGGCACGGGCAGGCAGAGAGCTGGAGGAGGGGGTGTAGCTCACCCCGTTTGCAGGGGATAAGGGTCGGCGAGGCTTGACGGCGACCGTCGATGGAGAGGTGGGACGGGGTCGAGGAGGCGGTCCAGCAGGGTCCGGCGACGGCGCAAGATGGTGGTGACGTCGACGGCATCGAGAAGGCTTCGGGCCACGAGGGAGAGGGGACGGGGCCGCGAGGAGGAGGTCGAGGAGGACGACGGCGGTTCGGTGGTGGCGGGCAGCGCTAGGCGGCATCGGCGAGGTGGCGCCGACGTGGTGGCGCCGAGGCGCGTCGGGGCACAGCCTGATCCAGAACTGGATTGGGGGATGGGGAGCGAGAGGGATTGTGGGGGAGTGGGGAGTGAGCGCTAGGGTTCGGTGGGGAGTGGGCGTTAAGGTGGGAGCGAGGTGGGCCAGCCGGGGTGGGCTGCCGACTGGGCCGGCCAGTTGGCTAGCTGGGCTGGTTGGCCTAGTCGGGGTTGGGGGGGGTTCATTTCCTTTTTTTTGGTTATCCATTTTAGCTATTGTTTTCTATTAAATTACAAAACTAAAAGAGTTTTGTTTGAGATGAGACTTGTCACATAAATCAATCACATTATTTTTTTAGGAGTCACAAAATGCTTGAGGCTAAAAGGAATGGTCTAACTTTTTTTAATTGAAAAGGCCAAATCTAAATGCTCCTAGATCACTAAATAAATTCCCAGGGGCACTTTGGGAATCCAAAAGAGTTTGGTTTCAACATGACAAATATCCAGGGATTATTTGCCACACTTTGAACTTTTTATTTTGCGAGTTTGAGAATTTTGAATTTGGAGCTTTAATTTGAATTTTTGGATCAAGCAAGAATTAGTAACAGTGATATGATGACATGGCATCATTAGCAGGGATTACTGTAGCTTAAGTATTCGGGCGTCATAATTCTCCTCCACTACAAGAAATCTCGTCCCGAGATTTAAGGGGTGGAGTAAGGGGAAAAGACTCAGGAAGGACGGAGCTCAACACGACATAGGTACCTGGGGGCTATCTCGCGAACGTGGCATAGAGGCATCTCTCGAGTTGAAATTCGAGAAAGTCATCGAGAGCAAGGCTAGAAGGTGCAATAAGAAGCTTCAAGCGGATGGACAATCGTTCGATGTCTGAAACAGAGGGTGAAAGGGGTTCAGAGCATCGAGAATAAGTATTGCATCTGATATCAAAACAGATCACAAGGAAGGTGGCTCGTGAATTACATACGAAGCCAAACGCGAGGGATAACTTTGAAAACAAGGATGCATAGGAGAGTCAGGTTTCGATCCTGTGGAACTGTGGGTTATGGGCTCACCATGTGGGTTAAAAGCAGGAAGGGTGCTAACATTTTGCACGGTCATGATAGCAAGGCGGGTCAGAGGATAGCCTGTCAGTTATCTTGGCAACAACGTTGGTACCAATGGCGAGGGATGAAGAGAACCATTTTCCTGCTCGTTAAGACGAGGCGGACCAATAGGCAAAGTTCTCGTCCATCGGTGGTTACCCGAATGTCATCAACAATAGTAACAAGGTCTTACTGACAGAGTTTGTACACCAAGGTGTTTACATAAGCAGGGAATTATCACTGCTCGGATATGTTAGGTTACAAGAAAGTTTCAACAAAAAAATGGAAGGGAAAAGTGTGGACTCGAATCAGTTACCGGTGATCTCGAGTGTCTAACAACTCAGAACCCGTGGAAAATTGGAATCCGCAAGAAATAATAGTTGATGAAGAACTCATAAGAGGCTATGTAGTTCCGTGATATTCTCGAGATACCAGAGGGTAATACTCGAAGAACAATTTTAACAGGTTATGCTCCGGGTTTAACATCTTTGTAAGCCAGCGCTTGATCATCCTTAACTCCTTGTTATTTCCTTCTTCAAAAATTCGGGTCAATAATCCAACTTCATAATCAATTTGCTGACGTTGGTTTCTCACAGAGAAAGACTGAGTAATAACTCATCTGACTCAGCTCCCAATACTTAAAAATATTGGTCTTGAAATACTCATGCGACCTTCAACCGGTTTAAAGATGAAAAAACTTGCCGGATTTATAAATAGATGATGCCAAGTCATTTGTTGCCGATGCCGGGTCAAAATTTAGAATTTTGAAGATTTCTCTCCCTCATATCCATATTACCTGTAGCCCCCAAGTCTTGAGCAGAACAAAGTAATGACTTAAGACTTGCTTCAACAAAAATATTATCACTTTGAAGAAATCCATGTTGTTTATCTCAATCACTAGTCAAAACTGAGTATTCCACATATGTAGTCCCCAAGTGCCGGGTTGTCATGCTTGCAGTAACCTGGGACTTGAAATTGCTTTATGCTCATAAAACTTCAATCAGTGTAACCCCCAAGTGTTGGGTCATTATGCAATAATAAGCAGGGACTTTGTAGATATGATCATGTAGACTTTGAACAACAATGTGTAGCCCCCAAGGGCCGGCTCATTATGATATGATGAGTCGGGTCTTCAATAAGGCCAGTAAAAATGACTTTGCATTAGCCCCCAAGTGTCACGGTGCATGCTTGCAACGACATGAGACTTGCCCATTTTATGTAATCTCAACTTGAATAATGTAGCCCCCAAGTGCCGGGTCGTAAGCCTGCAGTGACTCGGGACTATTCCTTCCATTGTAGAATAATCATATCCATTGATAAAATAATAGCCATTGCGCTTAAAGCGACTTTGAAAACCTCAATCATAATACTTGGTTATTGATAACCATAATAAAAATCCAGCCGTGTTGGCTATTAAATATTTGAATAATGTAATTCGGTTTGGAAAACCGGTTCCTGTGATATTGAATCATACTGCCGGTTTAGGATACCTGTGCAGTAAGGGTGATAACCCAATCTTTAGAAGCCAAAAACTTCCAAATGTTTATGATCGTCATATATGGCGACTTATCATTGAAAGTCAAGCCGGGTTAATAGAAACCACCTATATGCTTCAGATATGACTGAAAATGTCTCAAATAAAAACCCAAAAAATTGTTTGCAAAAAAGACTTATAAATTTGAGGCTTCTGATTCGAATACGATCAGAAAAACCGTTCCAAAGGGGTTAACCTAAGATTTGAATACGATCATATAGCCCCCCGTGGCTTTGGCGTTGCCGATCAAGAGGGTACCGACTGCTATGTTCTCCTTGGTTCGAATACGACCTATGTTTGAACAGGAAGCCCCCAAATGACCTTGAGAGTTGTTTAATGACGCTGATTTGAATACGATCCACGTCGGACCCAAAAGGGGTTGAGATATGATTCAGATACGATCAAGAAGCCCCCTAGTGGGTTTGGCAGTGTGCCAATCAAAAGGGTACCGACAACTATGTTCTCTTTGGTTCGAATACGACCTATGTTTGAACAGGAAGCCCCCAAATGACATTGAGAGGTTTTTAACGACCCTGATTCGAATACGATCCAAGTCGGACCCAAAAGGGATATTCATTTTGAGCCGGAAATTTTCTGACGGCCTTTAGATTCGCACCAATGTGGCAGTAGCCTCGGGTCCGGGTTATTTTTCCCTCCAATGACCCGGAGTTCTGAATCGGCTGAGTCATGTCATTGTAGCCCCCGAGTCTTAAGACTATTCGAGGAGTTGGCTTGAGACTCTCTATGCTTGTCCATGATGTGACCAGTGGATTGTTGAATCTCGGTGGGTTATAATTGACCCTGTCCATTGACCCATCCGGTGCAGGTAAGGGCCATAGCGTGATGTCCTCTTTTGTAATGGTTAATCCTGCATAAGAAATTGCACAAACGAGAGTAATTGTTCTCGAAAAATAAAAATGTATCAATAAAAATTGATTGGACCGCTTTAACCTGATATATTTTATCGAGATTTATCAGCCGTAGAGTTGCAGCAACGGTGACAGAGGTGGCGGCTTAAAACACGGCACCGTGCGGCTCAGAAAGGATCCTCCGGGTCATGTTTTAACCCCTTTTTTTTGCCAGCTGCTCACAGGTCATATCCTTGCCAAATCACCATTGCTGGTCACAGCTTTACCTTACAGGTCGAAGACATCTCCGTTGACTGCGCCCGTGAGTGGTGGGCTGCGATGATGATGTAACAGGAACCAACCAGTACATGATTGTACCGGTGCTTCGCTGGCTGCATAATTTCCAGAGCCCTCCTTAGATGTCTGATCGCTCTTCGCAAAATATTGCCACATAACCATGAGTCCCCTTGACCGCTGCTATTAAATGACTCTCGTGATCAACAGGACCATTAACTGCCACTCCAAAATCAGAAAGATTCGCGTCATAGTCTCTGAAATAACTGAAGATTTTTAACATGCTGCTCAACCGGGTTGAAGCGTCAGAGGAAGCAACACTCAACAATTGAAATCCGGCGAGACCCGGCAGCAGAGACGGGGTTTCACAGCCGTCTCAGAAACGGGGGCAAGGAGCATCGCAGAGGCAGCAACTGCAGACCACAGCCACAACGGCGGCTCACGGGTTAAGGCCGGCGCAGGCGAGGATGACCCGACCGGGGCGGCTCAGCGTGGTCTCGGTCGAGTCGGAGTGAATCCACGAGGGCGGCTCACCCACGGCGGAGATGGAGCGGTGGGCCGACGAAGCAGCCCCAAAGCAGGGTGAATCACTCGGTGGCGGTTCGGAAAGGAGCACGGCTGGTTGGGGCGCGGCCATTGACCCGACGGCGGAGGCGGGCCGTGATTAGGTCACTCGGGAATGACTACCGTAGGGGCATGGCCGGTTTGACCGCAGCAGCCAGGGCGACTTGTTGGCGGCCGCAGCGATGGAGGCGGTCCGACCCCTCGAGGTGAAGTGGTGACTTGCTGGTGGTGGTTGGCGACGTCCAGGCGGCGAGGCGCGGTGCAGACGCGACAAGAGCAGACCCGCGATGGTGACCTGGAGTCGGCCGGCAAGGCGGCTCGCGGCGAACGGACGAGGCAGTGGCCAGCGGGGTCGAGGTGACTGTGGCTTGTCGCAAACCGAGGATGCTAGAGACCGGTCGTTCACGCGGCAGTACCGGACATGGACACGACGACGCCGGAAGCCGGCCGTGGACGGGGAGATGAATTTGTTCTTTGGAGTGAGCACGTGAAGGACTTGAAGAAGCATGTACGTATGTTGACTTGGTACTCTCATATTTGACCAATTGGTGAGGTACGAGAGCAATTTTGACAGAGGCCAGCGGCTCACGGAGCCGCACGAAGTATGTGCCCTCGCGATGGAGGCGAGGCGGCAGCTCGACTTTACTGCGAGATGTAGGTAAGAGGCCCGGCGAGACGACGGTGAGCAGCAGTAACGACTTGGCGGCGCGTCAAAGTGACGGCTCAAAACGGCCACCCAAAGGCAGAGACGCAGGGCCGTGGCAGACCACATCGTTGGCCGAGCCCTGGTCGAACTCGGAGGAGCCAAGCGCGCAGGCACAGCGACTGGTGGCGGGTCGGAGGAGACCCGATAGCAGCCGACGCACGTAGACCTAGCAGTGGTGGCGAGCTATCGGCGCGGCGTGGTGGCTCAAGGTGGCGCAAACGACACGCGGCGACTCAGAGGCTGGTCCGCGGTGGCGGATTGAAACAGCCGGGTGAAACCGGCAAGGTGGCAAGACCGCATCGATGGAGGAGACCCGACGGGGTGAGCCACGGGGATCTATTGATCCACGGGCGAAGACGGCGGCTCTCGGCCAGGTCGCCAGAAGCGGCAATCACGGCAGAGCTGACGGGTTGGAGGCGAGAAGAGACCCGGCGCCGAAGCCATGGCCGGTTTGGAGTTGTGAAAACCCGCAAGGCGAAGGCGACTCAGCAGGGCCGGCCTAGAACTGGCTATGGAGGACGTAGCGGACGCGAAGTCTAGTGGTTTTGATTTTGAGGCGGAGATAGGATCCGGCGAGTGGGCGGCGGCTCAGAGGCAGCAAGGCTTGACGGCTGCCCACGGGTGCGGATATGGCCCAGAGCAAAAGCCGGCACGGCCTGACAGAGTTGGAGGGCCACAACATCGACGGCGGTTGGAAGTGGTGGTGAAGCAGAAATGTTTACGATGCGGAGGCAGGTTTGGCCATCAGGGCGACCCGCCGCGGCGTCAGTGGAAACCGGCCAGGTGCGGCAGAGTGCATCGGGCGAAACTTGCAGCAGTAGGTTAGGCCATTAGGAGGCATCTCAGGGCCGGCTTAAGACGCTGAGCAGCAGCAGCGGACAAGGCGGCGGCTCAGAGGCACTTAGCACGCCTTTGCTGAATCCTCCCCCAAGTCATGGAGATTTGACGCGAGGTAGAGCCATGGTGGAGGTGGTTGCGCGGCAAGACAAAGGCCATAAGGACGGCTCGATGACCAATCTGAACCGGTCCAGCCCGTCTGTGTTGACGAAGACGATGGCGATTTGTAAACAGGCGGGAGGCGGAGGACGCGGCTGGCCCATCCTCAACGCGGCGGGTCAAGCGCGGGGCGGCTCAGATGCAGGGCGGCTCACGGCGTAAGGAGGCTGTAAAAACGGTGACTCTGGCTTCCAAGTGAAGACGAGGCCACGCTGTGTAGCAGATGCGGGTCAACGGAGCGGCGGTTTAAAACCAAAGCAAGTCCGGTGAGGTTGTGCGTGACCAGACGTTTGAGCAACGGCCAGGCGGCTGAGATGGAAACAGAGGTTTCCAATAGCAGAGGTAACTCCGGCTTCGGGCGGAGATAACGCATGCCGGCTATGTTTAGGGCATCGACTCAGAGGGATGAGGCTAGAGCCGACCAGGTATCTCGAAAGCGGAGAGGTGTCGGCGACTTAACTCAAGGTTGCGGATGAAAGAATCCGATTCCGCGCTGGGTTTTCCTCCAGCTCGTGACCCGATGAATATGAACCTGCTCTCGGTCTTTGTTTCAGAGGCCAGCTGGGTTAACTGATCCTGGACTTCGGTTGTATATGCATGCGTTATGTGCGTCCTTCGTTTGATCCGGGCACGGACAACGGAACCGCCAAATCCCATTGGTCTTGGCGGCTCAAAAAACTCTTCGGATGAATCTTAGCACGGGGCGGCAGGCGGGCGGCAACCCTAATTTCTCTTTCACGGATCGTAAATCTTTGAAGGTTATGCCAATCTTTCCAAACCGGTTCTTCTTCATCCGAAAAGTTGCAAACTCCTTAATCCCTAAGAGAGATCCCTCCAAGAACTCAACACCACCTTGCGCGAGCACCACGGTGGGCGCCAACTGTCATGGAATTGTCACGACAGATGTCCTCTTGCAAGGACTTAGTCGTGGAGCCATCACAACTAGGAAGCTTAAAGGGGTTAATCGGGACAAAGGACACGGGAGATTTATACTAGTTCGGCCCCTTACGGTGAAGGTAAGGCCTACGTCTAGTTGGGTTGGTATTGCTTGATGTTTCGATGACCAGGGAGCGAGATACACTATGCCCGGTTCTCGATGAGTTGTTTCTTGCACCGTCCCAGTTGGCCCTTCCCTATAAATAGGCTCGACCTAGGTCCTTTTCATTTTCTCCCTCAGTCATCTTCATCTTCTCCCTGCCCCCCTGTTACTCGAGCTCCACCACCGCCGCCGCTGTTGAGCTCCTCGTCTTCTCCAACTCAGGCCGCTGCATCAACCTGATTAATCAGAGAAACGCGACGGAACCCTGCAGCAGCTCTGCATTCAAAAGGGTACCGACAGCTATGTTCTCGAAGCCCTTACTCGAGCTCCGCCGCCGCCGCCGTAAGCCCTTTCTTCAAAGTGATAATATTTTTGTTGAAGCAAGTATTAAGTCATTACTTTGTTCTCCTCAAGACTTGGGGGCTACAGGTAATATGGATATGAGAGAAATCTTCAAAATTCTCAATTTTGACCCGGCATCGGCAACAATTATGACTTGGCATCATCTATTTATAAACCCGGCAAGTTTTTTCATCTTTAAACCGGTTGAAGGTCACATGAGTATTTCAAGACCAATATTTTTAAGTATTGGGAGCTGAGTCAAATGAGTTATTATTCAGTCTTTCTCTGTGAGAAACCAACGTCGGCAAATTGATTATGAAGTTGGCTTATTGACCCGGATTTTTGAAGAAGGAAATAACAAGGAGTTAAGTATGATCAGGTGCTGGCTTACAAAGATGTTAAACCCGGAGCATAACCTGTTAAAATTGTTCTTGTGTTTTATTTACAGGATCAGTTTAACATGGATAAATCCAAATTAAACCGGGGTCTAATGTCGGGGATATACCCCACGATATGACCCGACCGGAGATATGACCCGGCTGGGACTTGATGTTTCATTGGTGACCCGGCAGACTATAAGTCGGGGAACAAAGTTGTTACTGTAAGCCGCTAACACAATCATATAACCCGCGATATAGTCATGTAACCCGCAGACATAGTCATGTAACCCGCGCACATAGTCATGTAAGCGGACGACACGATCATATTAGCCGGACGCTTAAGCGGCAGATGTTAAGCCGCATAAAGAAGCCGTAAGGTAAGTCGACCGTAAGCGTAAGGTAAGTCAGACCGTATGCCAGAAGGTAAGTTAGACTGTAAGCCAGACGGTAAGCCAGATGATAAGCCAGATTGTAAGAAGCCCAAGACGTTAAGAAGCGCATGGTGAGAAGCCCATGATAAGACGTCAAAATAAGGTTAATTCTTAAGTCCGAATTGGACTCTATATGTAACCCGCCCCTTCAGCTTATATAAGGAGGGTCAGGGCACCCCATGAGGGACAAGAAAGAAGAAACAATCTCTAGGGCTAGACACAAAGAGCCGGCTTACCGGCGACTCCCTCATGATCATAATGAGACCTAGCCACAAACAACATGTAGGTTTATTACCGGATGATGTTTCCCGGGGCCCGAAGCTGTCTAAATCTTTGTCTTGTGTGTTGCGTCTCTCGATTTCGATCAACCCCTCTCAAGCTACTACAAAGATGCGTTGGCCTCACGACTAAGTCCTTACGCTAGGACATCTGACGTGAAAAATCCACGACAGGTGGTGCTGGTATCCCCTTGCGCACAACGACCCGGAGTGCAACGGGCGATGGGCCCATACCCCGGAGTGCTTAGGATGTAGACCGGCAGGGACCTCTCTGCTGAGCCTAGGTCGGGTTGCGACGTGTTGATCTTCCAAGGCCGGGCATTGACCCAGAAAAGTGTGTCCGGCCAGAGTGATCGAGCGTGTTGGAAAACATGGTGCACCCCTGCAGGGAAGATCTTTATTCGAATACCGTGTCCACGGTAATGGACGTTCAGACTTATATCTTGATCTAATACAACTAGAAATGGATACTTAAGTTATGTGGCTCCGGGATTGCTTTCTCGTAGGGAGTCGAGGAAGGATCTCTGGTCGTTGATACTACAACATGTTTGTTAAATATAAACTGCTATTCTTTACTCTTCTACATGCTGCAAGATGCTTGGAGCTGCTTGAAGATGCTAGTCTTCGATAGGCTAGGCCTTCCCCCTCTATTTTGGCATTCTACGCTCAGTCCACGATACATCCTTCCATTTGATACCAATGCATACTTAGTGTAGATCTCGATGCTTATGTAGTACTTTGATGAGTACTCACGGTTGCTTTGCTACCCCTTTTCCCCCTTCCTTCTTCTTTCCAGTTGATGCAACCAGATGGTGGATCCCTGGAGCCAGATGCCACCGCCGACGGATACTACTATGTTGAGACTGCCGAAGACCAGGAGTAGTTAGGAGGTCCCAGGCAGGAGGCCTTGCCTCTTCGATCGTGTTGCTTTTGTGCTAGCCTTCTTAAGGCATCCTTGTTTAAATTATGTTTACTCAGATATTGTTGCTTCCGCTGACTCTTGTGTATCGAGCTTGTATCCGAGCCCTCGAGGCCCGTGGCTTGTAATATAAAGCTTGTATTATTTTGATTTATGTCTAGAGTTGTGTTGTGATATCTTCCCGTGAGTCCCTGGTCTTGATCGTACATGTTTGCGTGTATGAATAGTGTATGGTTGAACTGGGGGCGTCACACCTGGCCGTACGTATGCGCGAGTAGACGTTCGAGACCCCGCCCGTATGTACACATACGTGGTCGTATTTTCTTTCTTGCACCCTGGCCGTTGTATGTACGTGCACATGCTACGTGCGCGCCTCTACTACGACACGTGCGGCGCTTACTATGACACGGCGCCGCTCTACATCGACCAGATGTACGCACACATTCGCGACCAGAATGACAACACTACGTGTCGTGGAATTGTCACGGCAGATGTCCTCTTGCAAGGACTTAGTCGTGGAGCCATCACAACTAGGAAGCTTAAATGGGTTAATCGACAAAGGACACGAGAGGTTTATACTAGTTCGCCCTTACGGTGAAGGTAAGGCCTACGCCTAGTTGGGTCTGTATTGCTTGATGTTTCGATAACTGTGGAGCGAGATACGCTATGCCCGGCTCTCGAGGAGTTGTTTTTGTTCTAAGCCGCCGCGGTCGCCCCTTATATACACGGGTCGACACCCTGCGGCTTACAGAGTCCCGACCGGCTCATAGACAATGTCCGGCTCGGTGACTAGTTAATTCTACCTTACAATACAAGTCATGCCATCATGGCGGTTTATCACTACGGGCCTTAAGTCGCCAGTGGGCCTTTAGACCATCTATGAACGACCATCTTCATATTTGGCCTTGGGCTTCTGATGAATCTCTCTTTACGTAACCCGGCACCTCCTGGGCGGCTTACATAAATAGTTATATCCCCAACATTAGGCCCCAGATTGATTTGAACCGGTTCATGTCAATCTTAAAATATCTTAGCAACCAGTTTTTTTTGTCTTCTGTCCGTGAAAAGGTCATAACCCATCGTGACGTCATCTTCAGGATCCGGTTTAGCCCATTGTGACGTCATCTTCAATTAAATCCTTATTTTATTCCATCATATCTTCAACGGATCTCTGCCTTTACTGACCATCCCGAAAACTGAGGCGTCGGGGTCGCTGGATAATGATACTTGGTCTCCTCGTTTCTCGTGCCGTCTCAGTCGGCCTTCCCTTATAAATAGGCAGGACCTAGGTCTTCCATTCTTCTCTCTCTCAGTCGTCTTCTTCCTCTTGCCTCTTCTCGAGCTTCGCCGCCGCCACCGTCGAACCTCTCGCCTTCACCGACTCAGGCCGCTGCATCAACCTGACTCTGACCAGAAATCGACGGCGAATCTCCGCAGCTCATCCACATCCGTGAGTTCCTCTCTTTCCCTTTCTTAGATCTGCATTGGAACTGTCTTGATTTCGTCGGCGTTCATTGCCGCCCGACGCCGACCCTTGCTAGTTTTCACCTCCAATGCACTGTTTAGATCAGAAAAACAACATAGAACTGCTGCGGCAATTGTTTGTGCCTATTTTGCATAGAAGCAGATCTCATTTCCCTTGTTTGGAAGCCCCCTTCAAGTGCATGAACTTCCCTGCCCTATTTTAGGTCTAGAAATTTTTCTTTCCAGAGCTACCGTTTGATCCAAAATAATAACTGCAACTTGTGAAACCTGTTTGTTCCACACTTAGCCAAAAATTGCATCTGTTGAATCTGTTTTAGCCATAGTAGTCCATGTGACCGGTTTAAGGCAACACCGGCTGTCGGCACCGCTTGCTTCCGGCGACTTAAGAAAATTTTAATTACCTTTAATACCTGCAGCGGTTTAAGCGTTATTGCATAGTCATCTATATGTCATTAGGCCCCTTCTTAAGCCGCCACCTTGAATATATTTAAACCGGACGTTTTTACTTTGTCATAGGCTTCCGCTTACACCATGGCACCTAAGGCTCCCAAGGCCCCTATGACCTGCAACTGGGTCCCGTCCATTGTCACAGAAAGCAAACTGTCTGATTTTGTGAAGTCCGGCCATCTGCCCAAGAAGGAGGTCATGTCTTATCGTGCTCCTGACCCGTCCGAGGAGAAACCTCATCCCAAAGAAGGGGAGGTAATAGTTTTTACAGATCATATGAGCCGGGGCTTTGCTCCACCCGGTTCAAAATTCTTCAGGGATGTTCTGCGTTTCTTCGATCTCAGACCTCAAGACATCGGACCCAATTCCGTGTCAAATATTTGCAACTTCCAAGTTTTCTGCGAGGTGTATCTTGGAGAGGAACCCACCATACTTTTATTCAGAGAACTGTTTTACTTAAACCGGCAGAACGAGCGTGCCAATGGGCCCAGTCTGGAACTTGGTGGCATCTCGATTTAGCGGCGAAGAGACTGTCTTTTTCCTTACGTGGAACTTCTGAGTCATCCAAAGGATTGGAATCAGACGTGGTTTTACCGCGAGGATACTTCTCCGGCTGACGAAAATCCTCTGCCCGGCTTTCGCGCCTTGCGCCTTTAATCCAACCACCCGCTACCGGATAAACTGACTGCCGTTGAGTGCCTACCACTTGCTCCCACCATTAGCAAAATCAAAGCTCTTCTGGGAAATGGCTTAGATGGTGTTGACCTGGTCCGAGTCTGGGTTGCTTGGCGAGTGATTCCATTACGCCGCCGCCCCGGCTTAATGTGCACTTACTCAGGCGAGAAGAATGACCCAGTGCATCATAGTCCCGACGATTTACCAGATGATGTGGTAGATGCTACGACCCATACGTTGCTGAAAGAGGGCACTGTGACCAGTAATGCCTTCGGCTTACTTCCTTTCTGCAAGAAGAATCCGGCTCCTGCAGTAAGTTATCAATCTCAATAATTACTCCTTATTGTGTTATACCTTACTTTTATTCATAACCCCTTATCATTATTCACAGGCCGATGATAACTTTTGGAAAGTCAAGTATAATCATGAGGCGGCAAAACAAGCCAGAGCGGCCAAAAGAGCCGAAAGGAAAACCGCCAAGACTGGATCTTCAAGGAAAAGGAAGCCAAGCGCTTCCGATTTATTTAAATTAGATGACACTTCTGACGACGAAGAAGAGGTAACTTTTAACTCCCTTGACTCTTTATCATCACTTTGCTGACCCTTAATCTTTCCAGGAGGATACGGGGAACATCCAAGCCGTTGAGGAAGAGGTAACTATAATCTCCTCCGACTCCGAGCCCCTGCCGCGTCAGAAAATTCAAAGAGTAACCCGGAAAGTAAGATTTTCACATCCTTTGGCTTACCAAGATCCTCAATTTCTTTTGAAGCAACAGCAATTTGAAAGCCGGAGGCAGACCCGGACCAGCAAGGATACAGAGCTCTCCTCCGGCTTACCCGATGTAACCAGGAAGCGTCGGGCCGAGGTTATCTCTGATTTACATTCTGTTTACCCTTTGGCGGGTTTAATTCGTCAACCTCTCAATTCATATGACTCCAATTATCAGGATACCTCTCCTTCATCCGGCGAGTCTATGCAATCTAACATGCCGGCTTTCAAGACTGCCCCCGGGTAATATAATTTTGTTTTCCTTATACTTTACCTTACTGATATTTTGTGCTCACCCTTCTGCTTTGTCCACAGCGTGCAGGTGAAGCCCAGTAAGAGGGCAAAAAAGAATAAACCATCCCAGGACCCGGTAGTAACTGAACCGGAACTCGGAACAGCTGCCCCTGACACTTCCACTCATCAACCACCGCCTGAACCGGCTTATGAAATTCGAGCACCATCCTTTGATCCGCCCGCTGAAGAAACTTTTGGCGGCTCTGATAAACCGGAAACTCCTAGCCCGGTCAAGACAATTGATCCGGAGGTTGAAATTACCAAGACTCATTTGTCGAGCCAAGTCAGCCCACTGTCCTTGCCAAGTGTTCTGCCAAAGAAGTGAAGGAAATATGCCCTAGAGGCAATAATAAAGTTATTATTTATTTCCTTATTTCATGATAAATGTTTATTATTCATGCTAGAATTGTATTAACCGGAAACATGATACATGTGTGAATACATAGACAAACTGAGTGTCACTAGTATGCCTCTACTTGACTAGCTCATTAATGAAAGATGGTTATGTTTCCTAGCCATGGACAAAGAGTTGTCATTTGATTAACGGGATCACATCATTAGGAGAATGATGTGATTGACTTGACACATTCCGTTAGCTTAGCACTTGATCGTATAGCATGTTGCTATTGCTTTCTTCATGACTTATACATGTTCCTATAACTATGAGATTATGCAACTCCCGTTTACCGGAGGAACACTTTGTGTACTACCAAACGTCACAACGTAACAGGGTGATTATAAAGGAGCTCTACAGGTGTCTCCAAAGGTACATGTTGGGTTGGCGTATTTCGAGATTAGGATTTGTCACTCCGATTGTCGGAGAGGTATCTCTGGGCCCTCTCGGTAATGCACATCACTTAAGCCTTGCAAGCATTGCAACTAATGAGTTAGTTGTGAGATGATGTATTACGGAACGAGTAAAGAGACTTGCCGGTAACGAGATTGAACTAGGTATTGAGATACCGACAATCGAATCTCGGACAAGTAACATACCGATGACAAAGGGAACAACGTATGTTGTTATGCGGTTTGACCGATAAAGATCTTCGTAGAATATATGGGAGCCAACATGAGCATCCAGGTTCCGCTATTGATTATTGACCGGAAACGTGTCTCGGTCATGTCATATAGTTCTCGAACCCGTAGGGTCCGCACGCTTAAGGTTTCGACGACAGTTTTATTATGAGTTTATGAGTTTTGATGTACCGAAGGAGTTCGGAGTCCCGGATGAGATCCGGGACATGACGAGGAGTCTCGAAATGGTCGAGATGTAAAGATCGAGATATTGGACGACTATATTCGGACTTCGGAAAGGTTCCGAGTGATTCGGGTATTTTTCGAGTACCGAGAGTTACGGAATTCGCCGGAGAAGTATTGGGCCTTATTGGGCCATACGGAAAGAGAGAGGGCTGCCTAGGGCAGGCGCGCTTCCCAAGGCCTAGTCCGAATTGGACTAGGGGGAGGGGCTGCGCCCCCTCCTTCCTTCCCTTCTCTCTTCCCTTTCCTTCTCTCCTACTCCTACTACATGGAAGGGCTCCTAGTTCTACTAGGAAAGGGGGAATCCTACTCCCTGTGGGAGTAGGACTCCCCTAGGGCGCGCCATAGAGAGGGCCGGCCCTCGCCCTCCTCCACTCCTTTATATACGGGGGCAGGGGACACCCCATAGACACACAAGTTGATCTTCGTGATCGTTCTCTTAGCCGTGTGCGGTGCCCCCCTTCACCATAATCCTTGATAATATTGTAGCGGTGCTTAGGCGAAGCCCTCCGACGGTTGAACATCAAGATCGTCACCACGCCGTCATGCTGACGGAACTCATCCCCGACACTTTGCTGGATCGGAGTCCGGGGATCGTCATCGAGCTGAACGTGTGCTAGAACTTGGAGGTGCCGTAGTTTCAGTGCTTGATCGGTCGGGCCGTGAAGACGTACGACTACATCAACCGCGTTGTCATAACGCTTCCGCTGTCGGTCTACGAGGGTACGTAGACAACACTCTCCCCTCTCGTTGCTATGCATCACCATGATCTTTCGTGTGCATAGATTTTTTTTGAAATTACTACGTTACCCAACAGTGGTATCAGAGCCTGGTTTTATGCGTATATGTTATATGCACGAGTAGAACACAAGTGAGTTGTGGGCGATACAAGTCATACTGCTTACCAGCATGTCATACTTTGGTTCAGCGGTATTGTTGGATGAAGCGGCCCGGACCGACATTACGCGTACGCTTACGCGAGACTGGTTCTACCGACGTGCTTTGCACACAGGTGGCTGGCGGATGTCTGTTTCTCCAACTTTAGTTGAATCGAGTGTGGCTACGCCCGGTCCTTGCGAAGGTTAAAACAACACTAACTTGACGAACTATCGTCGTGGTTTTGATGTGTAGGTAAGAACGGTTCTTGTTCAGCCCGTAGCAGCCACGTAAAATTTGCAACAACAAAGTAGAGGACGTCTAACTTGTTTTTGCAGGGCATGTTGTGATGTGATATGGTCAAGACGTGATGCTATATTTTTGTATGAGATGATCACGTTTTGTAACCGGGTTATCGGCAATCGGCAGGAGCCATATGGTTGTCGCTTATTGTATGAAATGCAACGCTTCGTAATTGCTTTACTTTATCACTAAGCGGTAGCGATAGTCGAGAAGCAGTAGATGGCGAACGACAACGATGTTACGATGGAGATCAAGGTGTCGCTACCGGTGACGATGGTGATCACGACGGTGCTTCGGAGATGGAGATCACAAGCACAAGATGATGATGGCCATATCATATCACTTATATTGATTGCATGTGATGTTTATCCTTTATGCATCTTATCTTGCTTTGATTGACGGTAGCATTATAAGATGATCTCTTACTAAATTTCAAGATAAAAGTGTTCTCCATAAGTATGCACCGTTGCCAAAGTTCGTCGTGCCCAGACACCATGTGATGATCGGGTGTGATAAGCTCTACGTCGATCTACAACGGGTGCAAGCCAGTTTTGCACACGCAGAATACTCAGGTTAAACTTGACGAGCCTAGCATATGCAGATATGGCCTCGGAACACTGAGACTGAAAGGTCGAGCGTGAATCATATAGTAGATATGATCAACATAGTGATGTTCATTGAAAACTACTCCATTTCACGTGATGATCGGTTATGGTTTAGTTGATTTGGATCACGTGATCACTTAGATGACTAGAGAGATGTCTGTCTAAGTGGGAGTTCTTAAGTAATATGATTAATTGAACTTAAATTTATCATGAACTTAGTCCTGGTAGTATTTTGCAAATTATGTTGTAGATCAATAGCTCGCGTTGTTGCTTTCATATGTTTATTTTGATATGTTCCTAGAGAAAACTGTGTTGAAAGATGTTAGTAGCAATGATGCGGATTAGATCCGTGATCTGAGGTTTATCCTCATTGCTGCACAGAAGAATTATGTCCTTGATGCACCGCTAGGTGACAAACCTATTGCAGGAGCAGATGCAGACGTTATGAACGTTTGGCTAGCTCAAAAGATGACTACTTGATAGTTTAGTGCACCATGCTTAAACGGCTTAGAACCGGGACTACAAAAACGTTTTTGAACGTCATGGAACATATAAGATGTTTCAAGAGATGAAATTGGTATTTCAGACTCATGCCCGTGTCAAGAGGTATGAGACCTCTGACAAATACTTCGCCTAAAAGATGGAGGAGAATTGCTCAACTAGTGAGCAAGTACTTAGATTGTCTGAGTACTACAATCGCTTGAATCAAGTGGGAGTTAATCTTCCAGATAAGATAGTGATTGGCAGAGTTCTCTAGTCACCATCACCAAGTTACTGGAACTTCGTGATGAACTATAATGCAAGGGATGAAGAAAACGATTCCCGAGCTCTTCGTGATGCTGAAATCGACGAAGGTAGAAATCAAGAAAAGAGCATCAAGTGTTGATGATTGACAAGACCACTAGTTTCAAGAAAAGGGCAAAGGAAAAGAAAGGGAACTTCAAGTAAAATGACAAGCAAGTTGTCACTCCCGCGAAGAAGCCCAAAGCTGGACCAAAGCCTGAAACTAAGGGCTTCTACTGCAAAGGAAATGGTCACTGGAAGCGGAAATGCCCTGGATATTTGGTCGATAAGAAGGATGGCAAAGTGAACAAGAGTATATTTGATATACAGATTATTGATGTGTGCCTTACTAGTGTTTATAGTAGCCCCTGAGTATTTGATACTTGTTCGGTTGCTAACATTAGTAACTCGAAACAGGAGTTACAGAATAAACAGAGACTAGTTGAAGGGGAAGTGACGATGAGTGTTGGAAGTAGTTCCAAGATTGATATGATCATCATCGCACACTCCCTATACTTTCGGGATTAGTGTTAAACCTAAATAAATGTTATTTGGTGTTTGTGTTGAGCATGAATATGATTTGATCATGTTTATTGCAATACAGTTATTCATTTAAAGTCAGAGAATAATTGTTGTTCTATGAATAAAACCTTCAAATGGTCATACACCCAATCAAAATAGTTTGTTGGATATCGATCATAGTGATACACATATTCATAATATTGATGCCAAAAAGATGCAAAGTTTATAATGATAGTGCAACTTATTTGTGGCACTGCCGTTTGGGTCATATCGGTGTAAAGCGCATGAAGAAACTCCATAAAGATGGATTTTTGGAATCACTTGGTTATGAATCATTTGATGCTTGCGAACCGTGCCTTTTGGGCAAGATGACTAAAACTCCGTTCTCCGGGACAATGGAACGAGCTACTGATTTATTGGAAATAATACATACCGATGTATGCGATCCAATGAGTGTTGATGCTCGTGGCGAGTATCGTTATTTTCTGACCTTCACAGATGATTTGAGCAGATATGGGTATATTTATTTAATGAAACACAAGTCTGAAACATTTGAAATGTTCAAAGAAATTCAGAGTGAAGTGAAGAATCATCGTAACAAGAAAAATAAAGTTTCTACGATCTGATCGTGGAGAAGAATATTTGAGTTACGAGTTTGGCCTTCATATAAAAACAATGTGGAATAGTTTCACAGTTCACACCACCCGGAACACTATAGCGTTATGGTGTGTCCGAACGTCGTAACCGCACTTTATTGGATATTGTGCGATCAATGATGTCTCTTACTGATTTACCAATATCGTTTTGGGGTTATGCATTAGAGACAGCTGCATTCACGTTTAATAGGGCACCATCTAAATCCATTTGAGACGACATCGTATGAACTATGGTTTAGCAGTAAACATAAGCTGTCGTTTCTTAAAGTTTGGGGCTGCGATGCTTATGTGAAAGAAACTTCAACCAGATAAGCTCAAACCCAAATCGGAGAAATGTGTCTTCATAGGATACCCAAAAGAGACTATTGGGTACACCTTCTATCACAGATCTGAGGGCAAGATTTTTGTTGCTAAATTTGGATCCTTTCTAGAGAAGGAGTTTCTCTCGAAAGAAGTGAGTGGGAGGAAAGTAGAACTTGATGAGGTAATTGTGCCTACTCCCTTATTGGAAAGTAGTTCATCACAGAAATCTGTTCATGTGATTCCTACAACAATTAGTGAGGAAGCTAATGATGATGATCATGTAACTTCAAATCAAGTTACTACCGAACCTCGTAGGTCAACTAGAGTAAGATCCGCACCAGAGTGGTACGGTAATCCTATTCTGGAGGTCTTGTTACTTGACCATGGCAAACCTACGAACTATGAGGAAGCGATGATGAGCCCAGATTCCGCGAAATGGCTTAAGGCCATGAAATCTGAGATGGGATCCATGTATGAGAACATGTGTGAACTTTGATTGACTTGCCCGATGATCGTCAAGCCATAGAAAATAAATGGATCTTCAAGAGGAAGACGGACGCTGATAGTAGTGTTACTATCTACAAAGCTAGACTTGTCGAAAAAGGTTTTTGACAAAGTTCAAAGTGTTGAATACAATGAGATTTTCTCACTCGTATCGATGCTTAAAAGTCTGTCTGAATCATGTTAGCAATTGCCACATTTATGAAATTTGGCAAATGGATGTCAAAACTGCATTCCTTAATGGATTTATTAAAGAAGAGTTGTATATGATGCAACCAAAAGGTTTTGTCAATCCTAAAGGTGCTAACAAAATGTGCAAGCTCCAGCGATCCATCTATGGACTGGTGCAAGCATCTCGGAGTTGGAATATATGCTTGATGAGTTGATCAAAGCATATGGTTTTATACAGACTTTTGGAGAAGCCTATATTTACAAGAAAGTGAGTGGGAGCACTACAGCATTTCTGATAAGTATATGTGAATGACATATTGTTGATCGGAAATAATATAGAATTATTCTGCAAAGCATAAAGGAGTATTTGAGAGGAGTTTTTCAAAGAAGGACCTCGGTGAAGCTGCTTACATATTGAGCATCAAGATCTATAGAGATAGATCAAGACGCTTGATAAGTTTTTCAATGAGTACATACCTTGACAAGATTTTGAAGTAGTTCAAAATGGAACAGTCAAAGAAAGAGTTTCTTGCCTGTGTTACAAGGTGTGAAATTGCGTAAGACTCAAAGCCCGACCACGGCAGAAAATAGAAAGAGAATGAAAAGTCATTCCCTATGCCTCAGTCATAGGTTCTATAAAGTATGCTATGATGTGAACCAGACCTATTGTATACCTTGCTCTGAGTTTGGCAAAGGAATACAATTTTGATCTAATAGTAGATCACTTGACAGCGGTTAAGAATATCCTTAGTGAGGACTAAGGAAATATTTCTCGATTATGGAGGTGATAAAAAAGCCAGTCGTAAAGAGTTACAACAGTGCAAGCTTTTACACCGATCCAGATGACTATAAGTCTCAATCTGGATACATATTGAAAGTGGGAACAATTAGCTATAGTAGCTTAAATGCGAGCATTGTAGACATAGAATATTTGCAAAATACATACGGCTCAATATGACAGACCAGTTGACTAAGCTTCTCTCACGAGCAAAACATGATCACACCTTAGTACTCTTTGGGTGTTAATCACATAGCGATGTGAACTAGATTATTGACTCTAGTAAACCCTTTGGGTGTTGGTCACATGACGATGTGAACTATGGGTGTTAATCATATACATATATGAATATTGGTGTTAAATCACATGGCGATGTGAACTAGATTATTGACTCTAGTTCAAGTGGGAGACTGAAGGAATATGCCCTAGAGGCAATAATAAAGTTATTATTTATTTCCTTATTTCATGATAAATGTTTATTATTCATGCTAGAATTGTATTAACCGGAAACATGATACATGTGTGAATACATAGACAAACTGAGTGTCACTAGTATGCCTCTACTTGACTAGCTCATTAATCAAAGATGGTTATGTTTCCTAGCCATGGACAAAGAGTTGTCATTTGATTAACGGGATCACATCATTAGGAGAATGATGTGATTGACTTGACCCATTCCGTTAGCTTAGCACTTGGTCGTATAGTATGTTGCTATTGCTTTCTTCATGACTTATACATGTTCCTATAACTATGAGATTATGCAACTCCCGTTTACCGGAGGAACACTTTGTGTGCTACCAAACATCACAATGTAACTGGGTGATTATAAAGGAGCTCTACAGGTATCTCCAAAGGTACATGTTGGGTTGGCGTATTTCGAGATTAGGATTTGTCACTCGATTGTCGGAGAGGTATCTCTGGGCCCTCTCAGTAATGCACATCACTTAAGCCTTGCAAGCATTGCAACTAATGAGTTAGTTGTGAGATGATGTATTACGGAACGAGTAAAGAGACTTGCTGGTAACGAGATTGAACTAGGTATTGAGATACCGACGATCGAATCTCGGGCAAGTAACATACCGATGACAAAGGGAACAACGTATGTTGTTATGCGGTTTGACCGATAAAGATCTTCGTAGAATATGTGGGAGCCAACATGAGCATCCAGGTTACGCTATTGGTTATTGACCGGAAACGTGTCTCGGTCATGTCTACATAGTTCTCGAACCCGTAGGGTCCGCACGCTTAAGGTTTCGATGACAGTTTTATTATGAGTTTATGAGTTTTGATGTACCGAAGGAGTTCGGAGTCCCGGATGAGATCGGGGACATAACGAGGAGTCTCGACATGGTCGAGACGTAAAGATCTATATATTGGACGACTATATTAGGACTTCGGAAAGGTTCCGAGTGATTCGGGTATTTTTCGGAGTACCGGAGAGTTACGGGAATTCGCCGGGAGAAGTATTGGGCCTTATTGGGCCATACGGGAAAGAGAGAGGGGCTGCCTAGGGCAGGCCGCGCGCCCCCGCAAGGCCTAGTCCGAATTGGACTTGGGGGAGGGGCTGCGCCCCCTCCTTCCTTCCCTTCTCTCTTCCCTTTCCTTCTCTCCTACTCCTACTACATGGAAGGGCTCCTTGTTCTACTAGGAAAGGGGGAATCCTACTCCCGGTGGGAGTAGGACTCCCCTAGGGCGCGCCATAGAGAGGGCCGACCCTCCCCCTCCTCCACTCCTTTATATACGGGGGCAGGGGACACCCCATAGACACACAAGTTGATCTTCGTGATCGTTCTCTTAGCCGTGTGCGGTGCCCCCCTCCACCATAATCCTCGATAATATTGTAGCGGTGCTTAGGCGAAGCCCTGCGACGGTAGAACATCAAGATCGCCGCCACGCTGTCAGGTCTTGTGGAACTCATCCCCGACACTTTGCTGGATCGGAGTCCGGGGATCGTCATCGAGCTGAACGTGTGCTAGAACTCGGAGGTGCCGTAGTTTCGGTGCTTGATCGGTCGGGCCGTGAAGATGTACGACTACATCAACCGCGTTGTCATAATGCTTCATTGTCGGTTCACGAGGGCACGAGACAACACTCTCCCCTCTCGTTGCTATGCATCACCATGATCTTGCGTGTGCGTAGGAATTTTTTTTTTGAAATTACTACATTACCCAACAAGAAGAGCTTTTGGAGCGCCGAAAATCCAAATTAGATATTGCAGATTATACTAATTTGAGCATTGGAGATATAGTCTCCGTCTATATCAATCAAGTACATAGCAGCCGTGACCTGGAGACTAATATGGTGAAACAAATACAGCAAAAATCTGAGGTACAACTTATGCTACTTTCTTTAGTCATACTTACTGTATCAGCCCTCAAGTCTATTGCTTATGAATGAATATGCTGTAGACTTAGATACCTGCTTAGCACTGCCTTGTCCGGTTTATATGAAAATATTTAACCCGGTTGTAACATGATACCTTGAATTTGCAATACACATTAGCCCCCAAGTGTCAAGTATCTTTGCTTGCAAAGTGCTTGGGACATAATTTCTCAAGAAACGACATTATACATTTAAATTTCTTCAGCATACATTAGCCCCCAAGTGTCAAGTACCTTTGCTTGCAAAGTGCTTGGGACTTAATGATATCTTACCATAATTTTTATTATAACCCGGCATCAACGCAGGCCACCAAAAGTCAGTTTGAGTCGGAGATTGCAGACCTGAAGAACCGCCTGGCAGCTCAAGAACTTGAAACTTAAAAGGCCAACTCCAAATTTGCATTTAGCGTCTCTGAACATGAGAATTTGAAGAAGAATTTTGACGCGGAGAAGAAAATCTGGGCTGATGAAAAGGCCGCACTAGTGACCCGGGCCGAGACAGCAGAAGCGTCACTTGTGGAAGCAACCGCCGAGCTGTCCGGCTTAAAGCGCCAGATATCTCAAATGGTCTCAGCAATCTTCGGTAAGTTACTATATATAACCTTGAATATTGTAATCCTTCCTTTGATTACTATTTTAATTGTCATCTCTGGCTCACCTTATGTGTATAAACGCAGGCCCCAGGAGCACAAACCTTAAACAGAACATGTTGATCAAGTTAAAGGCGGTGTACACTCTGGTGGAACAGCTGTACGCCGGGTCACAACGTGCTTTGGCCGTTGTGGCTTTATCAAATGACGTTCCCCATCTCCTGCAAGATGTGCTCAAGCGGCTTGCCGTGCTACCTCAGCGGATTCAAGAGCTAAGGCGGGCATCTGCCAAAACCGGGGCCATAGCTGCCTTAAGCCGGGCCAAGGCGTTGCTTCCAGAGTTAGACCTGGCAGACGTTGCTCTTAGATATCCCAACTTGAAGGAAGACGGCTCTGTATTTGATGAGACAGACTTTACCGCTTGTGTGAGAGTCGTACGTCCTGTGGCTACCATCATTGGGAATGATATTGATCTTACCAAGTATCAGCCGGGCTATGATAGCGAGAACCGGAGGATTCCAACACCTCATTATGATGACGTCAGCCTGATCCCTCCAACTCGTAAGCACACCTTTGCCCCTGAAGTTGACTCAGCCGGTTTAATAGATGATGAAGCTGAGTTTGAAGCCTTAAGCGGCATTGATGGACCTCGTCAACCTTCCAGGACAGGGCAGCCGACGGAGAAGCGGAGAAGGATAACTCGGAATCCTCAAGCCCACCAAAGGAGTGAACCGCCAGGCGTCGTGACTTTTAAAAAACAATGCTTCATCATTCAGACTCGGGGAGTCTTGTAATAGGGTAGGAAAAACCTCTCAACTTTGTCATGCCTTCGCGCATGTTTGTGGCACTTAATACTTTCATAAGTTGCCATCGCTATATATTTCCAGCTTATGTTGATCTTTCTTTGATGTTAAAAACTTTCTTGCTTTATTCTGCGTATAAAACAAAACAGAATTCCCTTGGCGACTTATCGCATCCGGGGTCACATAAAGTACTGATAACCCGGAGTATGAACCAAAACATCATATAAAGGCCGGTTTATGATTATGATCACTATAGCATACCTGCGATCTTTATTTGGTATTCTCGCCGGCTTATGTGACCCAAATTAGAGAATAAGTTTAACTCCTGAAAATTGGCACATATAATGTTTACCTGGCCCTTAATAACATCTATACTTACAGAGTATAATGAGTAGTAAACTTAATTTCCAAGGCCTCTGATTCAAATACGATAAGTGAACCGTTCCAAAGGGGTTTAGCTAAGATTCGGATACGATCATATAGCCCCCAGTGGCTTTGCGATGCCCATCAAGTGGGTATCGACAGCTATGTTGTCTTTGGTTCGAATACGACCTATGTTTGAACAGGAAGCCCCCTAGTGACCATGAGAGTTGTTTAATGACGCTGATTTGAATACGATCCACATCAAACCCAAAGAGGTTAAGCTATGATTCAAATATGATCAAGAAGCCCCCAAGTGGGTTTGGAAGTATGCCGATCAATTGGGTATCGACAGCTATGTTCTCTTTGGTTCGAATACGACCTATGTTTGAACAGGACGCCCCCAAGTGACCATGGCTAGATTCAGATATGATCATAAGCCGAACCAAAGGGAAAGCTGGATTCAGATATGATCCGCTCCCTGTTGGTTGTTTCCACCACCTGGTAAAGAATATATATAAACCTTTGAGGGTGGAAAGAAAAAGAGGTCCTGCTTTATTGCTTTATATAATATATACATTGCTAAAAAAGAAAACATATATATACATATCCTGAGAGCCGGTGGCTCAAGTATAGTAAGGCCGAAGATGAGCTATGTTCCACAGCCGGCGGGTCTCTTCCTCCGACTTACCTGAGTCTTTGTGCTCTCGAATATCGATGAGGTAATATGACCCGTTGTTCAGATTTTTACTGACCACAAAGGGTCCTTCCCAAGGCGGGGATAGCTTGTGCATATCAGACTGATCCTGGATGAGCCGGAGCACTAAGTCGCCTTCCTGAAAGGCTCTGCTTCTAACCCGGCGGTTGTGATAGCGGCCTAGGTCTTGCTGGTAAATCGCCGAGCGGGCTATGGCCAAGTCTCGCTCCTCATCCAACAAGTCAAGTGCATCCTGACGAGCTTTTTCATTGTCAGCCTCAACGTAAGCCGCCACTCGGGGTGAGTTGTGCCTGATGTCACTTGGCAGAACTGCCTCTGCTCCGTACACCATGAAGAAAGGTGTATAACCTGTAGATCTGTTAGGCGTTGTGTTGATGCTCCATAGTACAGAGGGTAGCTCCTCCACCCAACAACCCGGAGTTTGCTGTAAGGGGACCAAGAGCCGGGGTTTGATACCTTTCAAGATCTCTTGATTAGATCTCTCGCTTGACCATTAGATTGAGGGTGAGCAACGGCCAAACATCAAGCTGGATATGTTCTCGCTGATGTAACTCTTCCATGGCACCCTTGGAGAGATTAGTACCATTATCGCTATGATCTTTGTGTGGAAAGCCAAAATGAAAAATCACCTTTTTCATGAACTGAACCGCCGTGGCTACATCACACTTACTGACCGGCTCTGCCTCAACCCACTTGGTGAATTTATCCACTGCCACCAAAAGGTGTGTCTTCTTATCCTTAGACCTTTTGAAAGGTCCAACCATGTCAAGCCCCCAGACTGCAAATGGCCAAGTAATTGGAATCATCCTCAATTCTTGAGCCGGCACATGAGCTCGTCGTGAGAATTTTTGACATCCGTCACATTTGCTGACCAGATCCTCCACATCAGCATGAGCCGTCAGCCAATAGAAACCATGACGTAAAGCCTTGGCCACCAGAGATTTTGAGCCGGCATGATGAGCACAATCTCCTTCATGGATCTCATGAAGTATCTCCTGACCCTCCGCAGGCGACACACAACATTGAAACGCCCCAGTAACACTGCGGTGATGCAATTCTCCATGAACAATTGTCATAGATTTGGACCACCTGATGATTTTTCTTGCCAAGGTCTCATCCTCAGGCAACTCTCCCCGGGTCATATAGGCCAAATATGGGACTGTCCAATCTGGGATAGCGTGGAGAGCCGCCACCAGCTGTGCCTCCGGGTCTGTCACTGCTAGTTCTTCCTCTGTAGGCACTTTGACAGAAGGGTTATGCAAAACATCAAGAAAGGTGTTAGGCGGCACCGACTTACGCTGAGATCCTAGCCGGCTTAAAGCATCAGCCGCCTCATTCTTCCTCCGATCAATGTGCTCCACTTGCTAACCTTTGAAGTGTCCAGCCACAGCATCAACTTCACGATGATAAGCCGCCATAAGGGGATCCTTGGAGTCCCACGTGGCTGACACTTGTTGAGATACGAGGTCTGAATTGCCCAAGCACCTTACCCGGCTCAAATTCATCTCTTTGGCCATCCGGAGACCATGGAGTAAGGCCTCATACTCAGCTGCATTGTTAGTACAGGGAAACATAAGCCGGAGCACATAACAAAATTTGTCACCTCGAGGGGAAGTTAAAACAACTCCAGCCCCCGAGCCTTCCAACCGCTCGACCCATCAAAGTGAATAGTCCAATATGTGTTATCTGGCTTCTCCTCGTGTGCTCGCAACTCAGTCCAATCATTGATAAAAGCCACCAGGGCTTGAGACTTGATAGCAGTCCGAGGCATGTATTTCAAACCATGGAGTCCAAGCTCAATGGCCCACTTGGCGACTCGTCCTGTGGCCTCTCTATTCTGTATGATATCTCCTAAGGGGCAGAGCTTACCATAGTGATAGGATGACCTTGGAAGTACTGCTTCAGTTTCCGGCTTGCCATAAACACTCCGTAAACAAGTTTCTGCCAATGTGGATACCTTTGCTTAGACTCAATGAGCACCTCACTGATGTAGTAAACCGGCCATTGAACCGGATGCTCCTTGCCAGCCTCCTTGCGCTCCACCACGATGGCCACGCTGACGGCTCGGGCGTTAGCAGCCATATATAACAACAATGGGTCTCTATCAATGGGAGCCGCAAGGACGGGCGGCTCAGACAACTGTCTCTTTAAATCCTCAAAGTCAGTATCAGCAGCATCACTCCAGACAAAAGCATCCGTTTTCTTCATCATCTGATATAGCGGCAAGGCTTTCTCACCTAACCGGCTAATGAACCGGCTTAAAGCCGCAACACGACCCGCCAGTCGTTGAACATCATTAATGCACGCCGGTTTGGCAAAGGAGGTGATCACCTTGATCTTCTCCGGGTTAGCTTCAATGCCTCTGTTTGAGACCAGGAAACCCAGAAGCTTGCCTGCAGGTACACCAAACACACACTTGTCCGGGTTAAGCATCATCTTATAAACCCGGAGATTATCAAAGGTCTCCTTTATATCAGATATCAAGGTTTCCTTCTCCCTGGACTTCACCATGATTTCATCCACATAAGCTTGAGCATTGCGCCCAATTTGACCGTGGAGACATTTTTGTACACATCTCTGATAAGTCACCTGGGCACTCTTGAGCCCAAATGGCATAGATACATAGCAGAAGGCTCCAAACGGAGTGATGAAATCCGTCTTCTCCTGGTCCTTAACTGCCATTTTGATCTGATGATAGCCAGAGTAAGCATCCAAAAAGCTCAATCGCTCACAACCTGCCGTAGCATCGATGATTTGATCAATACGGGGGAGGGCAAAGGGATCGGCCGGACAAGCCTTATTTAAGTCCGTGTAATCCACACACATCCGCCAAGTGCCGTTCTTATTGAGTACCAGCACCGGGTTAGCCAACCACTCCGGGTGAAAAACTTCCACAATAGCTTTCCGTCTTTCCTCATTGAACCGTCGAAGAAATTGCCTGACCGGCTTATACTTTGGATCAATATTAAGAGTGTGCTCAGCGAGTTCTCTCGGGACACCCAGCATGTCAGAACGTTTCCATGCAAAGATATCCCGGTTCTCAAGGATGAACTCGATGAGCGCGCTTTCCTATTTAGGATCCAAGTTGGCACTGATGCTGAACTGCTTGGAAGAGTCGCCTGGAGTAAAGTCAACAAGCTTTGTTTCAGTGGTCGATTTAAACTTCAACGCCGGGTCATGCTCTGTAGTTGGCTTCTTTAAAGAGGTCAAATCCGCCGGGTCAACATTATTTTGATAAAACTTCAGCTCCTCCGCTGCACAAACAGACGCAGCATAAGCCGCATCGCCTTCTTCACACTCCAAGGCTACCTTTCGACTCCCATGCACAGTGATGGTGCCCTTGTGACCCGGCATCTTGAGCTGCAGATAAACATAAGACGGTCGTGCCATGAACTTGGCATAAGCCGGCCGTCCAAACAGAGCGTGATACGGGCTCTTGATTTTGACTACCTCAAACGTTAATTCTCAGCCCTGGAATCATATTCATCTCCAAAGGCCACTTCCAGTTCAATCTTGCCAACTGGGTACGCCGACTTACCAGGCACCACTCCATGAAAGACAGTGTTGGACGTCCTTAAATCCTTGTCAGTCAAACCCATGCGTCGAAAGGTCTCGTAATAGAGGATGTTGATACTGCTACCTCCGTCCATGAGTACCTTGGTAAACTTATATCCGCCGACCGAGGCGCCACCACCAAGGCTAATCGACCGGATTATCAACCGGGCGGGTGATCTTCCCTGCTCCATATAATGGGCTGCTCTGACCACCTCAAATAACGGGGAACCGCCGGCTCAACAGAATTCACGGCCCTCTTATGAACCTTCTGGTCACGTTTGCACAAATTAGTGGTGAACACATTGTACCGCCCACCATTCAACTGCTTTGGGTGGCTATGATAACCTGACTGCTGCTGCTGTCCCCCTTGACCAGGCTGCTGTTGATTATAGCTGCCTTGACTTCCTTGAAAACCGGAACTTGAACCGCCGCCCGGGCAATGAAAGCCGCCGGCCCCTGAACCGCCGCCCGATCCATGATTGCCATCAAACATGTTGGAATTATTGAAAGCCTTCATGATCGCGCAATCTTTCCATAAGTGGGTGGCGGTCGCTCCTGGGTACCGTGTCTCGGCAAGGCTCATTGAGAAGCTGCTCAAGAGATGGGCCCGACCCGCCAGATCGAGGGGGCGGTTTTCCTTACGTCTCGATTGTTACCCTGCATTGGCATTGGCCACAAACTCCGGGTTACCCTCCGCTTTACGCTTTGTTGCCTCCTTGATTTGCCGGGTTATGTGTCGACCCTTTCCATTGCCGTTCTTCTTTCCCTTCCCTCGTCTTTTCCTCATCGGACCGGGATCCTTGGTACTATCGAATCGGCGATTTGACTAAAGCCGCCATCAGCGCACCCATATCATTGCAATCACGCTTAAGGCGCCCAGTTTCTGCCTCAGCGGCTCAAAACGGCAATTTTTCTCCAACATGAGAACTGCAGAGCCGACATCCATCTTATCTGACGAATTTATTATTTCCTTGACCCGACGCACCCAATGAGTTGTGGATTTGCCCTCCTCCTGCTTACAATTGGTCAAGTCCACAATTGACATAGATTGCTTGCAAGTGTCCTTGAAGTTCTGGATAAACCGGGCCTTTAGCTCTGCCCATGAGCTAATGGAATTGGGTGGCAAACCCTTTAACCAAGACCGGGCTGTTCCGTCTAACATCATGGTGAAGTACTTAGCCATTGCTGTGTCACGACCTCCGGTAGAGCTCCATGGCCATCTCGTAACTTTCGATCCATGCTCCGGGCTGTAAGTCGGCCGTATAATTCGGCACCTTTCAAGGTCCCTTGAAGTCCTTGGGTAGACGTACATCCCGCAGAGCCGACACCAAACAAGGAACACCGCCGGTTCTGGTAGCCACTCCTTCTCCAACAGAAGTCGTCGGATACTCCGGGAGATCTTGATATGTCGCCTGCTGAGCCGCTAGCTGAGCCGCCCACTCCTCCTCCTGACGTATTCGGTCTTGCACCGGTTTATAGCCACCGGGCTGGTTACGACGCTGGGCATTGCTTGACAAAGCTTCTGACTCCATGTGCCTGCTGTAACTCGGACTCCGGTTTTGACGAGGCGGTGCTAGCCAAGGCGGAGGAGTTGAATGAATCCTGTACCAGCTATAAGAATAGGTCTCTTGTTGTGCCAGGGCCGTCTGAATAAGATCTCTGACCCTCCGGGTCTCCACCGCTGTCGGATCATCACCGTCCACTGGGAGAGCCGCCAAACGCGCCGATGCTGCTATCAAGTTCTCCATGGGGTTGGAGAAGTGACCCGGTGGTATTGGTACATAGCGGGGCGGGGCCATACTCCCACGAGGAGGTGCCATCTCTCGAGGCTGAGCCGGTCCTCCCGCTCCGGGTGTCATAAACTGATTGGCTTCGGGCGGGTTGCTAAGACCGGCACCGGGTGTAGTGAAAAGGTTCCGAGGGTCATAAACCGGAGGCAAACGGGACTGCGTTTTCTGATGTCTCCTCCTCATCACCTCATTAGATGCGTTCAGGCTCATGTTAAGCTGGAAAGCCTCTGACTGGAGTTGCTGCGCCCGTGCATCCAAAGCCGCCCGCTCTGTAGCTAACCTGGCGTCCTCAGCTGCCAAGGCCTCCTTGGCCCGGGCTATCTCCTCATGCACCTTCGCCACCTCTGCGTTATGCTCATCTTGATTTGCAGGAATAACCATGGCGTTAATGGGCCGCCGGCTTATCCATGAGATCCATCAAGACTCGAGCGGCGGGCGACGGGGCCTCTGCCCGGCCGCTCCTGACCAGACGTTATTGCTGTTGCAGCCGTTGAGTTTTGGCCGTGTTGAGTACCAGCCATGAAGACTCATGCCCAGCTTGGCGGCTCATAGAAGTCTGGAATACTAGAGCCATCAGAACAGCCCCCAAGCATGCCCTCTTGGATTTGATACAGCGAATCTGTTGAACCAACGGACGAATCACCGTCAGAAAGGACGGCCGCCTCACTGCCATCTTTGGATCCTTTAGAAAGTTCCTCTCCGTGGATGCAGCCCACGAAGGCACGCTTCATGACGGGTTGAACCCGGGCGGGTCTCGCGCGCCGAGCTGTCTCAACGAGGTCGGTGCAGTTGTCCGGCTCAGGGCTCGGCTCACCAATCCGGCCGGTGAAGACGTGGATTCCGCCGAATGGGACCCGGTACCCGTACTCCATAGAGTCGGCGTCGGGGCCCCAGCCTTGGTTGTCGATGTAGATCTTGCCGCGACGACTCTTGGTCATCCGGCCCACTGCGTATCCTTTGAGCCCTTCGAAGCTGCCCTTCAAGAACTCAACCATCGTCGCGCCGCCCCACGGTGGGCGCCAACTGTCATGGAATTGTCACGGCAGATGTCCTCTTGCAAGGACTTAGTCGTGGAGCCATCGCAACTAGGAAGCTTAAATGGGTTAATCAGGACAAAGGACACGAGAGGTTTATACTAGTTCGGCCCCTTACGGTGAAGATAAGGCCTACGTCTAGTTGGGTTGGTATTGCTTGATGTTTCGATAACCAAGGAGCGAGATACGCTATGCGCGGCTCTCGAGCAGTTGTTTCTTGCCCTATGCCGCCGGCGGGTCGTCCCCTTATATACACGGGTCGACGCCCTGCGGCTTACAAAGTCCCGACCGGCTCATAGACAATGTCCGGCTCGGTGACTAGTTAATTCTACCTTACAATACAAGTCATGCCATCATGGCGTTTTATCACTACGGGCCTTAAGTCGCCAGTGGGCCTTTAGAACCTCTATGAACCGCCATCTTCATATTTGGCCTTGGGCTTCTAATGAATCACTCTTTACGTAACCCGGCCCCTCCTGGGCGGCTTACATAAATAGTTATATCCCCAACACTACGTACACTTCGACCAGGTGGGTCCCGACTGTCAGGCACTTCCTTGCCTGCGAAGATGTAGCTGGTGGGTCCCAGCAGTCAGGGGGGTGAATTGTTTTGTTTTTTTTTGCCCGGACACACTTCCTTGCGTGCGAAGACGTAGCTGGTGGGTCCCAGCACTCAGGGGGCGAATCGTTTTTTTTGGCCGGACGCACTTCCTTGCGTGCGAAGATGTAGCTGGTGGGTCCCAGCAGTCAGGGGGGCGAATCGTTTTTTTGCCCGGACGCACTTCCTTGCGTGTGAAGGTGTAGCTGGTGTGTCCCAGCAGTCAGGGGGAAAACTTTTTTTTCACGAAATACGATGGCTCGTCCGGTGGGTCCCCGAGGTGGAGGAATAATTATTTTGCACGTAATAAGGAGGCACTTCCTTGCCGCGGCCGTGGACCCAGCTGTCAGCCTCTCCACGTATAGTCCACGTCCGATGGAAGCCGTTCCATGACCACATTGACCACGCCGCACCGAGAGCACCAGGGCAGTGGACAACGACGAGGCCTAGGAAGGGGACGACGCGGAGCCGGGGAAGACGCGGTAGTGGATGCCCACGCGTAGAGGAGTACGAGGGTTCACTGGTTCGCTCCGGTGTGAGGCTGCCGTCGCCGTAGAATAACAAGGGGTGTGGGTGAGTAGAGGGATGGCCTGGCCAGCGGTGGGAGTAGTAGGGGCGGTGAGGCCTCCGCCGCATCACAGCCGGCCACGGGAGGTAGGAGCACGAGGCACGACCGGCGATGGTTTGGGCAGCTGGAGCAAGAAGACCAGAGGTTGAAGAAGCACTACGGCCGTTGGATGGACATCGTACGGTCACTGGAGCTAGAATCGTGCGTATTGACTAAGTTGACAAAGCCCTCTATCCCGGTCAACTTAGTAGGCCCACAAGTCAGCCTGCCACTATACTGGGTCCCAGCTAACAGGGGGAGTATTCATTTTTTTGTGCATAATAAGGAGGCACTTCCTTGCGTGCGAAGATATAGCTGGTGGGTCTGACGTGTCAGCGGCGGTAACGTTTTTTTCACGAAATACAGAGGCCCTTTCGGTGGGTCCCTGATGTCAGGTGGAGGAATCATTATTTTGCGCGTAATAAGGAGGCATTTCCTTGCGTGCAGCCGTGGACCCAGTGGTCGGCCTCTCCACGTATAGTCCACTTCAGATGCATGTCGGTTGTTGACCACGTTGACCAGGCCGCGCTGAGAGCACCAGGGCGGTGGACGACGGCGAGGCCTAGGAAGGGAACGACACGGTGGCAGGGAAGACTCGGCAGTTGTTTCACACACGGAGGGGAGAATGACTGTACGAGGGTTTACTGGCTCGTCTGTCGTCGCCGGAGAATAACAACACGTGTGGGTGAGTAGAGGTATGGCTAGGCCAGCGATGGGAGTACGGTGGGGCGGTGAGGCCTGCGCGACATCACAGCCGGCCGCGGGAAGGAGAGAGCAGGCAGTCCCGCTGGCGCTTGTTTGAGCGTCTAGAGCAGGAAGAGCAGAGATTGAAGAAGCACGACGGCCGTTCGATGGACATCCAACAGTCATTGCTTGTGTGTCAGCCTTTTTCTTTCGGAAAAGCCTCAAATCTGTGGAAAACAGCATACATCCCATCTGCCATTATTTCTAATAATTTACAGCCCATTTGCTAATTCTTAAGGTTTTTTTGGAGCCCATATTCTTTTTGTTAGCATTACAACCCATATTGTTGCCACGGTTAAAAAATTATATGAAATTTTGCATATTTCGGTGCAGTCCAAACTGTTTTTAATCCCGAAATTTCGACTCACATTCAAACTGATTTTAAAAATAAATGTATATCAATATAAAATCCAACAAATTCTCCACGCATAAAAATTAATGTAATTTAAAATCTCGAAATGAAAAAAAGATATTTGAAACTAATTGCCGGTTTGATGTGTTTTAAAAATGTACAACCCATTTCTCATTACTGATAGGCCATTTTCTCGGCCAGCCAAATGAAGCTCTCCTCGTCTTGAAAGATTTGCAGCCCAACAGGCCTGACAAGCGACTTACTTGGCAAATCACAAAAAAACTGGGTTGTGGCCGTGGACCCAGCTGTCGGCCTCTCCACGTATAGTACTGTTCCGATGGAAGTCGGTCGTTCACCACATTGACCACGCCGCGCCGAGAGCACCAAGGCGATGGACGACGGCGAGGCCTAGGAAGGGGACGACGCGGAGCTGGGGAAGACGTGGTAGTGGATGCCCACGCGGAGAGGAGTACGAGGGTTCACTGGTTCGGCTGCGGTGTGAGGCTGCCGTCGCCGCATAATAAGAGGGGGTGTGGGTGAGTAGAGGGATACCCTGGGCCATCGGTGGGAGTAGTAGGGGGCGGTGAGGCCTCCGCGGCATCACAGCCGGCCACGAGAGGCAGGAGCACGCGACACGACCGGCGCTGCTTTGGGCGGCTGGAGCAAGAAGACCAGAGGTTGAAGAAGCACTATGGCTGTTGGATGGACATCGTATGGTCACCGGAGCTAGAATCGTTCATATTGACTAAGTTGACAAAGCCCTCCGTCCTCGTCAACTTAGTAGGCCCACAAGTCAGCCACCCACAATGGTGGGTCCCAGCTAGCAAGGGGTATTCATTTTTTGGTGCGTAATAGGGAGGCACTTCCTTGCGTGCGAAGATATAGCTGGTGGGTCTGACCTGTCAGCGGGGGGAACATTTTTTTCGCGAAATACAGAAGCCCTTCCCACGTACAATGCACGTACAGTGCGTAATAAGGAGGAACTTTCCTTGCGTGTGACCATGGACCTCGTGGATCCCAGCCGTCACGCTCTCCACGTACAGTCCTCTTCCGATGACTCTAGTATGTGGACGACGGCGAGGCCCCAGACTGGAATGACCCAGAGTTGGGGAAGACGCGGCAGTGGTGTCACATCCCTAGCTTCTGGCAATGCACTGGGCTAGCTTCATGTATGCATCATGTCTAAATTTTTTGGAATCCTGAAATGGGGGTGATCAAACCCTAGCACTTTAAAATCGAAATAGGTCCAGCTTCAAAAAAATGCATCCAATGAACCCAAAATGCTTCCATCAATGTTTGGTAATTTTGGCGAGGCCTTGGGTCCAAATCAAAAATAATGAACATTTTTGTGGATTATTTTGGGCACTGAATTTAAATAGTATTGTATTTGCATTTGGAATTATATTCATAATATGTGGAATATATTTCAAAATACCCTGAAATAATTTATGTGCATTTGGCTGGGTCCATTGTGGCAACATAAATATTTCAGTGGAGTTTGGCACTAGTTTTAAATTTTGCTTAGATTTAAAACAGTGGCAAAGATTTAAATTAAAAAACAGAAATAGAAAAGGGAAGGAACAGACCTTACCTGGACTTACCTTGAGGTCCACCAGAGACACGAGCCCACCTGCGCAGCCCACTTGGCCGGCCCAGCTTGCAGCCCAGCCAACTGGCCCAACCCACCACCGCAGCCCCCTCTGTCGTCTTCCTCCCCGTGCTAGTAGGCAGGGAGCGTGGTCGCCGCGCGCGCGCCAGCTCCTGCTTCCACCGCGACACCCCGACTCTTCTGAACGCGCCATGGAGACACCCGAGACCTTTCCCCCCTGTCCCCCTCACAACTCTCTCTTCCTCCTCCTCTCCTCCCTCCCCTCTCTCTGTTCGTGGGCACCCGAGGCCGCCGACGAGCACCGCCGCGGTCGCAGCCGTCCCCGTGCCTCTCCGTTCTGACCCTGCCGTCCGCCTCGACGCCGTGAAGCTTTCCTCTTAGCAAGCGCAAGCCCGTACGCCCTGCAACAACGACACCACCGTCGTCTTCCCCCTCGGGCTCCGACCATCACCGCCGTCGATTCGCCGCACGCAGGACGCCCCCGAGCCCACCGAGCTTCTCTCCGACCTCGCAGTGAGCTCCTGCTCCGAACCCCTCTCTTTCCCCTCGCGTTTGCGAGCTCTAGGCCATAGCTCCGTCGCGGCCGAACTCCGGCCGCCGCTGACCTTGTCGCCGCTGCCGCTACAGATGCTGCAGTTTGCGCCCGAGCGCGTCATCTTCCTCACCTCAGTCCCAGGAGTCGAACTCACCAAGTAGCTCATCCGTAGCCGCACCGTAGCCCCCTAGCCGCTCGAGGCCGAGCTCCGGCCGCCACCTCGCTCGCCGCAGTTGCCGCTACCGGCCACCCCAGCCATAGCTGTAGCCACCGCTGGACGCGCCGCGTCGCGGCCGTTCCAACAAGACCTGACGCGCGTCCTCCCGACACCGGAGTTGGCCGGTCGGGCATCGCCGCCGCGCTCCGGTTATCGCCTTAGTTAATCCGGTGACAAGGTAGATTAGTTAGTGCTAATGACCCTGCTAATAAGCCCCCTCTCTCACTTTCATATGGGCCCCACGCCCTTAACCAACCACGGCTTAAACTTCTGTTTAGATTAGTTTAATCATGCGGGACCCACGAGTCAGAGTTGACTGTGCTGACGTGTCTGTTGACCAGCCCCACCTGTCAGCGTCACTAAGCAGCCCCAGTCACTGACCAGTGGACCCCACTGGTCAGATTTGACCTGGAGGCGCCCAGTTGACCTGCTGAAATCAGGGTGATGTCATGCTGACGCAATATGTATTTTCTGGATTTAATCTTATACAGAAAATTCCAGAAAATATCCAAAACTTCTAAAATTCATATAAATTCAACCGTAATTCAGAATGAAATAATTTAAATATAAAAAATGATCAGAAAAATCCAATCTATCCATCCGTACTTGTTTCATGCATGTTAGAACAACTTATGACTACTGTTTAGGACAAATGGTATGAATGGCATTTAAATAACCACATGTGGAGTTTGAATTTGAATCTTGGATTCAAACCAACTCCATTTAACGTGTTGCTAGTTGCATTAGCTCAAAACACAACATATTGACATGTCATGATCATGCATCATATTGTGCACTGCATTGATTGTATTTTCCTTCTCTGTAGCCGGTATTTGTCCCCTCTCAATAGACATGATACCGACGATGAGATCGATGACACCGATGAAGAACTATACTATCTTCAGAAGTGCCAGGCAAGCAAAACCCCCTTGTTCGTTCCGATACAATCCCACTCTCTCGCTCCTGCTCTCTTTTACTGCGTTAGGACAACAACGATTCAACTGTTACTTACTGCGGTAGCTGAACCCCTTTATCCTTTGCATGACCTGTCATTGCCACAGTAAATAGATGAAACCCACTAGCATGAGTAGGAGTTGTTTGAGCCCTGATGTGCCTACTCATTCATGTTTGTTTGTCGTGCCAGCTATTGCTTAGAGTTGTGTCAGATCTGATTCATCGGAGATGAATCGAAGGTGTGTGAACATGTCCTACTGTTGAGAGCTAAGTGTGTTAACATGATTTGGTTAAGGTATCGGTGAGAGGCCATGTAGGAGTACATGGTGGGTTGTCTCATTGAAGCCGTCCTCAGGAACTGAGTTCTGTGTTTGGGAGCCATGAAACAGCTACTACCATGCATTGGGCCCTGAAATATGACCCCGCTCGACTTCTTAATCACCCTTGTCCTCTGTCCAGGAGTTGCAAGTAGTTTCTGGTGTTTGTAGTATGCTGGAGGCCGTGGGAAGCGCTGACCCGAGGGGTGGGCTGTGATGCGGTAGGCATGTGGCACGGTGTACCGGGCGCCCGTTTGGTGTCTCGGGAACCCTGCACACATCGTTCGGGGCCGTATGTGGAAACTTCGGCCGGACTCCCTGCGGATGGAACCTGAATAGGCGATAAACCTGGACTAGAGACTTGAGTGTTTAGGTAGGTCGTGGTCTACACCCACGTCGGCTTTCGCTTGAAGTCTGCCGAGCACATGTCGTGTGCAGACACTAAGTGGTGGAAACATGTATGAAGAAGTACACCCCTGCAGGGTTAACATCATCTATTCGAATAGCCGTGTCCGTGGTAAAGGACTTCTGGGTTGCCTATAACAGTTCATAGACAAGTGAAAGTGGATACTCTAAAATGCGCAAGATAAGCGTGAGTGCTATGGATGGCGTTCTCGTAAGGAGACGGGAGCGGATCCATAGTGGTGTATTGATATGGTGAATATGTGGACTCGTGTGCGCCACCTCAAAAGAGTTACTTGCAGTCGTAGTTTAGGATAGCCACCGAGTCAAAGCTGGCTTGCTGCAGTTAAACTCCACCACCCCATTTGTTGATACCGATGCATATGTACTTAGTTCTGATGTAAGTCTTGCTGGGTACATTTGTACTCACGTTTGCTTAATTTATGTTTTTGAGAGAGACTTGGTCTCGCTAGTAGTTCCGCGTGGACTTGACGTTTAGCTTGTTACCTCAGCTATGATCTTGTGCCTCGGCAGATCTTGTAGATAGTCGCTTCTCAGCCTTTTTCATTTATAGTTGTGCGTATTCGGACATGTTAAGCTTCCGCATGTGTTTGACTTGTATGTTCTCAATGTTGGGTCGAGAGACCCATGTTTGTAATACTTGGCTCCTCGGAGCCTAATGAATAAATACTTGAGTCGTAGAGTTATGTTGTGATGCCATGTTGTATTTACACATATCGAGCATATTGTGTGTATGATTGAAATGCTTGGTATGTGTGGGATCCGACAACCTAGTTGTTTATCCTTGGTAGCCTCTCTTATGGGGAAATGTAGTCTTGTGCTTCCATGAGCCATAGTAGTCCGCTACAGCCCGGTTCACCGGAGTCCTGCTAGCCCAGCACTACTGCTCCGGAACATTTGACTGGCCGGCATGTGATTCACTTCGTTCCTGTCTCTGTCCCTTCGGGGAAATGTCACGCGGTGACATCTGGAGTCCTGCTTAGCCTGCTACAGCCCGGGTTCCCGGAGTCCTGTTAGCCCAGTGCTACATCCCGGATTCGCACGCTGCTGACGACATGCTCGATGTTGATTCATGTATGCCTGTCCCCGTAAGTTAGTGCCACTTTGGGTTCACAACTAGTCATGTCGGCCCGGGTTCTCTGTCATATGGATGCTAGCGACACTATCATATACGTGAACCAAAAGGAGCAAACGGTCCCGGGCCATGGTAAGGCAACACCCGTGGGAATACCGTGCGTGAGGCCGCAAAGTGATATGAGGTGTTACTGGCTAGATCGATGTGACTTGGAATCAGGGTCCTGACAGCTTTGGTATCAGAGCCTGACTGCCTGTAGGATTACCAAGCCAAACTGGTCGAAGTTGAGTCTAGAAATGCTTTTGTTATATGTAGGGGAATTGATTGTGGGATGGAATGTAATGCTCTTTTTACTCCTTTACCTTATGTCCTTCTGATCTGAGTCATCCTCTTCCTATTGTACGGGGATTAAGAACTAGGCTTTCTCATCTATCTATCAGGATGACAAGTTAATATGATAGAGACTTATAGGATTGATGGATTTAAGCCCCAGTTCTATTTCTACTACTTCCGTGTGTTGTTAGTTAATCTGTGAACCTTGATATTGTGATGTTGAGTGGTCATGCCACTATTTTTCAGGATGTCTCAAATCATTTTGAGCAGTTACAGCCGTTATGATGTCCGAGTCATCCAAGATTTCTAAATAGTCTGATGCATTTGCAAATCCCTTCTCTCCGTTTCTAATGTTCATTTGGGCCAGATTAATCACACAAATTAGTGTGTTGAGGTACTCCGCTGCCTCAACATATATGTTGGAGCTATTATTATGAACCTAGGTGTTTTAGGGAGTCACCTAGTAATCTAGCCATGTTTTGTGTTCCCGGTGTGATGATTCTGGCCATTATTCTCGAAAGCATCCTCTGATGCCATTTAGTAGTAGGTATTCTATTCCTGGGTTCTTGAACCCGAGATTCACCCTACTTACCTCCTGTTGATAGTGTTTGCTAGTTCCTTTAGGATATTAGTAATTTTGTGATAGTCCTCGAGGTCCGTGGTATTTCCTTCTTCCAAATACTATGATCCGCTTATGGCAGAAGTTCCTCGCTGAACCAAAGGATCACAATCAGAGTACTCTTGAGGAGTTCTCCATTCATAATTGTGAATCTGCCAGTTCTACCCTTTCTGCATGGGTTATCCGGAAGAAACATGTTGAACTTAGTTCGACATACTAATCCATGCATCCACAACTCAGAAAGTTATATGTTCCTTGAGTTGACCCTCCTCAGCTGTATTCCGACCCTAGCCTATCAATTGATAGTCAGGAATAGTTTTGCATTCGTGTTCATTAATGTCTATTATTCTTGTGGTCCGTTAATACATTCTATTCCGGAATGATTAGGAGAAACAAACTCTAGTACCTCGTCCATTTCTAGGATTGGGTCAAAGTAGTGGTATTCCGCAGATCAAAATGTCAATCCAGCTTTTTCTCTGTTCTACCCTGAAGTATTGCCCTCTTGATGTCAGGAATGTCATGAGAATTGCACCTTCTCTTATGGATTCTTGACGTAGTGATACTTCTCGCCATCATTATTCACTCCTTGATTTCGTGTTGTCGCAACCGGAATACCGACAAGTGAATCATGATGTATGAAATCAATACTCCTAGCAACCTTGTTGCTTGGTAGTCAAAGGACAATAATCTCATCCTTAGCGTGTTGGTTACTGAATCACCATCCTAAGGTTGATCGTGCTACCTAGTCCATATCCCTGGTGCACCCTTCGATCAATGAGTTAGGATTGTGTAATCCATCACTCTCCTGATCACATCGTCTTGCCCTGAAAAGCAAGATTGTTCTCGAGCTTAGTAACATATCGGTGGTTCGTGATTTTCTGAAAATCTTCTCGGAAGTGTTACCAGGTTGTCACCTGACCGCTATGTTGATTTCATGATCAAGTTGGTTTTCCTCCAAACCACCCTTTCTCCAAGAATCTGTGTTGGATACCCCTGAGCTAGTTGGTTAAGCTAAACAACAACTTGGAGAGTTGGAAGATAAAAAGCTTTGCCGAAATTGGTTCTTTCTGAAGGGATATCTTTCTGTTTGTGGGTGTTGAAGATAGATGATATCTTCATCGATTGGTCCCTGTGATCAGTTGTTGGACCTATTGTTGTATCAAAACATTGATTTGAGTATGGGCTATCATCAACTCAAATCAGAACCAACGATGTTCATAATGTTGTCTTACTCGTGGTTGATCCCTCGAGCATACACCATTAAATATTTTGGTCTGACCAATGCTATCACCATGTTCACATGATGGTGGAAGTCCAGTGATATGGAAATTCCAATGAATTGCTGTTGAGCCCATCAGCAACATTTTGTCTCCCCCATGATTCATGTTGAACATCAACCTAGTGTTGGAAACTTTGTAAGCAATGCCTTCGTGTTCCGTTCACGAAGCCTATGCTTGGATGGAAGAAGTGACTTCCTCGAATTCATGTGCATTTGGTGCAAGTTGCCGCCGTGAGTTTGAGAAAGATTGTTTTTATTTCCTCTGGTACCATCCCAAGTCAATTATGCATGTGCGAATGTATTCTATGGTTTGGTAGATTAATTACCTCCACTCCATATGTATTCCCTAGCACACCAAGCCACTGATTGATTTGTTCAAATAAAAGAAGTTCATGCGCTAATCCTGAAGGGCCCGGGCGGATATGCACAAGACTCCGTTATCTCAATTATGGTTCCCAATCAGAACTCGGTAGTGTTTTATTGCAAGACTACCATGTGATCATGCTTGTCTAGGACAGCGTGTTCACATGTGTGTAGCAGAACCAGCTCATGTTTTGGAGCTTACTATCGTAGTTCATTTCCCGAGAATCTTGCAACGTCATCTCGTCGATTTGTGTTGCAACCTTTCTTTTCAGACATGCTGAGTCTGAAGTATCCTATCACCAATCGGATCTGAATCTCAGGCAGATATGATGGTTGGAACATTCTCAACAGTTGCATTTTGTTCCCAGCCTCCACCGCCGATGTGCCATTCTCCCATGGCCCCCATCCATCTCCGATGATAAGAAAAATCATCTATGGCTCTGTCTTCAACAAGGTAATCCACATCATCCATACTAGTCCGGCTATGTCCTTCATCCGGACTCCTTCAAATGATCAATTGTGATTTGACTTAAGCTGGTATAAAGAGTTCCAATGATCTATGTATCAAAAGTAATTCCTTTTTGCCACTTAAGGTAACAAACCTACGAGTCACCTTCCCTAAGGTGCCCCGCTATGGAATCATGGCAATTCTTCCTCGCTATTATGAAACCCTCGTCAAATTGTTTCTTCCGTCCCTCCTGATGCATGTTTTGCCTCTCAGCTCCAGAGATGTTTCTATGTCCCATTCCGTGAGTTGATCTTGTAACCATTAATATGATCCTAAGTTGCTCGAACCACAGGAAGATTGATTCTTCTAAAATTCTCCCTTTCTACTCGTTGTCATGTTGGATGTAGTTCTCAAAGCAAGAAGTCGAGATCAAGGTGATGCAATGAATCAACATCCTCGAGAAAGACATCTGTATCGTGAAGATTGTGTTAGCTTGTGTCCCTCTGTCTTCTTACCTCACGACTTGAATCTCGGGACGAGATTCTTGTTTAGTGGGGGTGAGTTGTCACATCCCTAGCTTCTGGCAATGCACTGGGCTAGATTCATGTATGCATCATGTCTAAATTTTTTGGAAACCTGAAATGGGGGTGATCAAACCCTAGAACTTTAAAATCCAAATAGGTCCAGCTTAAAAAAATGCATTCAATGAACCCAAAATGCTTCCATCAATGTTTGGTAATTTTGGCAAGGCCTTGGGTCCAAACCAAAAATAGTGAACATTTTTGTGGATTGTTTTGGGCACTGAATTTAAATCATTATTGTATTTGCATTTGGAATTATATTCATAATATGTGGAATATATTTCAAAATACCCTGAAATAATTTATGTGCATTTGGCTGGGTCCATTGTGGCAACATAAATATTTCAGTGGAGTTTGGCACTAGTTTTAAATTTTGCTTAGATTTAAAACAGTGGCAAAGATTTAAATAAAAAAACAGAAATAGAAAAGGGAAGGAACAGACCTTACCTGGACTTACCTTGAGGTCCACCAGAGACACCAGCCCACCTGCGTAGCCCACCTGGCCGGCCCAGCTGGCAGCCCAGCCAACTGGCCCAACCCACCACTGCAGCCCCCTCTATCGTCTTCCTCCCCGCGCCAGTAGGCAGGGAGCGTGGTCGCCGCGCGCGCGCCAGCTCCTGCTTCCACCGCGACACCCCGGCTCTTCTGAACGCGCCATGGAGACACCCGAGACCTTTCCCCCTGACCCCCTCACAACTCTCTCTTCCTCCTCCTCTGCTCCCTCCCCTCTCTCTGTTCATGGGCACCCGAGGCCGCTAACGAGCACCGCCGCGGTCGCAGCCGTCCCCGTGCCTCTCCGTTCTGACCCTGCCGTCCGCCTCGACACCGTGAAGCTTTCCCCTTAGCAAGCGCAAGCCCGGACGCCCAGCAACACCGACACCACCGTCGTCTGCCCCCTCGGGCTCGGACCACCACCGCCGTCGATTCGCCGCACGCAGGACGCCCCCGAGCCCGCCGAGCTTCTCTCCGACCTCGCAGTGAGCTCCTGATCCGAACCCCTCTCTTTCCCCTTGCGTTTGCGAGCTCTAGGCCATAGCTCCGTCGCGGCCAAACTCCGGCTGCCGCTGACCTTGTTGCCGCTGCCGCTACGGACACTGCAGTTTGCGCCCGAGCGCGTCATCTTCCTCACCTCGTTCCCAGGAGCCGAACGCACCTAGTAGCTCGTTTGTAGCCGCAACGTAGCCCCCTAGCCGCTCGAGCCGAGCTCCATCCGCCGCCTCGCTCGCCGCAGTTGCCGCTACCGGCCACCCCAGCCACAGCTGCAGCCACCGCTGGATGCGCCGCGTCGCGGCCGTTCCAACAAGACCTGCCGTGCGTCCTCCCGACGCCGGAGTTGGCCGGACGGGCATCGCCGCTGCGCTCCGGTTATCACCGGAGTTAATCCGGTGACAATGTAGATTAGTTAGTGCTAATGACCCTGCTAATTAGCCCCCTCTCTCACTGACATATGGGCCCCACGCCCCTAACTAACCACGGCTTAAACTTCTGTTTAGATTAGTTTAATCACGCGGGACCCACCGATCGAGTTGATCAGGCCGACGTGTCGCTGACCAGCCCCACCTTTCAGCATCACTAACCAGCCCCAGTCACTGACCAGTGGACCCCACTGGTCAGATTTGACCTGGAGGCGCCCAGTTGACCTGCTGACATCAAGGTGATGTCATGCTGATGCAATATGTATTTTCTGGATTTAATCTTATACAGAAAATTCCAGAAAATATCCAAAACTTCTAAAATTCATATAAATTCAACCGTAACTCAGAATGAAATAATTTATATATGAAAAATGATCAGAAAAATCCAATCTATCCATCTGTACTGGTTTCATGCATGTTAGAACTACTGATGACTACTGTCTAGGACAAATGGTATGAATGGCATTTAAATAACCACATGTGGAGTTTGAATTTGAATCTTGGATTCAAACCAACTCCATTTAACGTGTTGCTAGTTGCATTAGCTCAAAACACAACATATTGACATGTCATGATCATGCATCATATTGTGCACTGCATTGATTGTATTTTCCTTCTCTGTAGCCGGTATTTGTCCCCTCTCAATAGACATGATACCGACGATGAGATCGATGACACCGATGAAGAACTATACTATCTTCAGAAGTGCCAGGCAAGCAAAACCCCCTTGTTCGTTCCGATACAATCCCACTCTCTCGCTCCTGCTCTCTTTTACTGCGTTAGGACAACAACGATTCAACTGTTACTTGCTGCGGTAGCTGAACCCCTTTATCCTTTGCATGACCTGTCATTGCCACAGTAAATAGATGAAACCCACTAGCATGAGTAGGAGTTGTTTGAGCCCCTGATGTGCCTACTCATTCATGTTTGTTTGTCGTGCGGCTATTGCTTAGAGTTGTGTCGATCTGATTCATCGGGATGAATCAAGGTGTGTGAACATGTCCTCTTGTTGAGAGCTAAGTGTGTTAACACGATTTGGTTAAGGTATCGGTGAGAGGCCATGTAGGAGTACATGGTGGGTTGTCTCATTGAAGCCGCCCTCGTGAACTGAGTTACGTGTTTGGGAGCCATGAAACAGCTACTACCATGCATTGGGCCCCAAATATGACCCGCCGACTTCTTAATCACCCTTGTCCTCTGTCCTGGGAGTTGCAAGTAGTTTCTGGTGTTTGTAGTATGCTGGAGGCCGTGGGCAGCGCTGACCCGAGGGGTGGGCTGTGATGCGGTTGGCACGTGGCACGTTGTACCGGGCTCCCGTTTGGTGTCTCGGGAACCCTGCACACATCGTTCGGGGCCGTATGTGGAAACTTCGGCCGGACTCCCTGCAGATGGAACCTGAATAGGCGATAATCCTGGACTAGAGACTTGAGTGTTCAGGTAGGACGTGGTCTACACCCACGTCGGCTTTCTCTTGAAGTCTGCCGAGCACATGTCGTGTGCAGACGCTAAGTGGTGGAAACATGTATGAAGAAGTACACCCCTGCAGGGTTAACATCATCTATTCGAATAGCCGTGTCCGCGGTAAAGGACTTCTGGTTTGCCTATAAAGATACTCTAAAATGCACAAGATAAGCGTGAGTGCTATGGATGGCGTTCTCGTAGGGAGACGGGAGCGGATCCATAGTGGTGTTATGATATGGTGAATATGTGGACTCGTAGCGCCACCTCAAAAGAGTTACTTGCGTTAGAGTTTAGGATAGCCACCGAAGTCAAAGCTGGCTTGCTGCAGCTTAAACTCCACCACCCTTTGTTGATATCGATGCATATGTAGTTAGTTACGATGGAAGTCTTGCTGGGTACATTTGTACTCACGCTTGCTTAATTTATGTTTTGCGAGAGACTTCAGTCTCGCTAGTAGTTCCGCGTGGACTTGACGCTTAGCTTGTTACCTCAGCTACGATCTTGTGCCCTTGGCAGATCTTGTAGATAGTCGCTTCTCGGCCTTTTTCATTTATAGTTGTCGTACTCGGACATGTTAAGCTTCCGCATGTGTTTGACTTGTATGTTTCAATGCTGGGTCGAGAGACCCATGTTTGTAATACTTGGCTCCTCGAGCCTAATGAATAAATACTTGAGTCGTAGAGTTATGTTGTGATGCCATGTTGTATTTACACATATCGAGCATATTGTGTGTATGATTGAAATGCTTGGTATGTGTGGGATCCGACAACCTAGTTGTTTATCCTTGGTAGCCTCTCTTATGGGGAAATGTAGTCTTGTCCTTCCATGAGCCATAGTAGTCTGCTACAGCCCGGTTCATCGGAGTCCTGCTAGCCTAGCACTACTGCTCCGGAACATTTGACTGGCCGGCATGTGATTCACTTCGTTCCTGTGTCTGTCCCTTCGGGGAAATGTCACACGGTGACATCCGGAGTCCTACTTAGCCTGCTACAGCCCGGGTTCCCGGAGTCCTGTTAGTCCAGTGCTACAGCCCGGATTTGCACGCTGCTGACCGACATGCTCGATGTTGATTCATGTATGCCTGTCCCCGTAAGTTAGTGCCACTTTGGGTTCACGACTAGTCATGTTGGCCCGAGTTCTCTGTCATATGGATGCTAGCGACACTACCATATACGTGAGCCAAAAGGCGCAAACGGTCCTGGGCCATGGTAAGGCGACACCCGTGGGAATACCGTGCGTGAGTCCGCAAAGTGATATGAGGTGTTACCGGTAGATCGATGTGACTTGGAATCGGGGTCCTGACAAGTGGAGTCGCAGACGGAGAGGAGTGGGAAACTTGACTGGTTCGGGTGCGGGGTGGGCCTACACTCGGCAGAGAATAACAGGAAGTGCGGAGTGGAGGGATGACCTGGCCGTCAGCGGGGTAGCGTTTCACTGAGGAGCGCAAAACAACACCGCTGGACGCCGAAGGCTGGAGCAGGCGGTTCCGGCAGCGCTAGGGGAAGAAGACGAGAGATTGAAGAAGAATGTCGGCCGTTGGATGTAAATCCAACGCCTTCTTAGGCTTCGACCTATTGGCCCACATGTCAGCCAGTCCATTTGTTTTTTAGTCCATTTGGTGGGCTGGGTGAAACAATGATGTAGCATCTATGCAGCCCGTTTAAATCCCATTTGCATTTTTCTCGAAATCCATGGACTTGCTGGGCTGGGTGAAAATATCATGTGGGCTAGACGGAGAAATGTTATAAAAACATAAACACATGATTGCACGTCAGTAAAATCTTTGCAATCTTATGTACGCAATCACTAGGAGTTAACTTGCCAAGTTATATATAAACAATTATTATTATTATTTTGTAAGAACTTTCAACTTACGGAATAAAATATCATTTTAATTTGATGAGTTAATAGTACGTGGGGTATTATTATTATTTAAGCTAGACGTGGGACAGTTGAGTTGGTTCTAGGGGAAAGTACTGGGAGAAAACTCAGTTTATATCAAAAAAGAAAGTGGGAGAAAATTCAGAGACCTGCTGGGTCCACCTGAGGAGGGGAATATGTTGGGAGGAAGGAGATTCAAAGCACGACAGCCGAGTGAACTAGTTTTTTTACGGACAAGTGAACTAGTTTACATACAAAAGCAAATAGCCACTAAAAAAAGCAATCAGGTTAATGGGTTCTTAAAAGAAATATTTCAGACAAAACAGATAATTACGACACATAGGCTAATGCATGAAACACTCAGATGATAAAGGTGCTTATAAACAGATAAAGTACAACATCTAGACCTTCCTGGCATGCTTGATCATGACGTTGCGGCTGTCCGTGTACTCGTTTGTTACGAGAAGCAGACACGCCCTCATGTCCAAGATCTGCCTGTACATGTCGTAGCATGCCTATGCGTCCTTGGCCGCGTAGGTTATGTAGGCTAGATTCAGAGGTACCTCCCACGTGTTCAGGTCGTCTTCTTTCATGTTGGCGTATCAGGGGTCAATGATGGTATCAGCGAGGTCAACCACGGAGTCCTTCTCCCGCCTGCTGTCGATGATCTTGTATTGCTTCTGGATGTCGACAAGCTTGTTGCATCAGATGGCCGAATCGTCGCGTTCTTCCTTCTCTCCACCGTAGCGAAGGTGTAGTCGGCGCTGCCGATGAAACGGGCGAATGCTCCAGAACCTGGTGCAGACATAGGACTGAGGCGAGGCAGAGCTTCACCGAGTCCGTATCGTGGTGTACATCAGATTCAACTTGGTGCAGCCATAGGACTGAACGGCGAACTCAAAGGGGAACTCCCTGCTAAAGTCCATATCTAGCAGGCTCACCCCTCGGATCGCCATTGGAGTCTCTTCGAGTGAACGAGTGTGTAGGCGGCGGCAGCAGTTTGTTTTTCAGCTCTTGGGGAACTGGATTCAACAGTAAGCTGAGTGTGTACAGGCGACAACATTTACTACCCCTCCCTTGTCTGCTGCACGCCCAGCAGAAGATGCACCCTCGGCGCATTCAAACACCTCCATTAAGAAACCTACTCCGGCCACACGTCGGTTCACGAGCGGGTCTGTATTGGTACTGTAATAACAGGAGTTAGTGGTCACTTTAATTAAATTTAATTAGCTTTAATAGAAATTTATACTTAAAACAAGCAATGCATTCGCTCGTTCTATCAGTGCCACAGGATCAACATGCACAACAATTAGAATTATTATTCTCAGGACGCACACGATATCAACACATTTGTCGCACTTTCACAAAGATAATACTACCAAGTTTGAACAGTTTGTTATGGTTGTTGTCCTCTGCATCATCATGCCGTGTTTCCCATCTTGCAAGATTCAGAACCAACAAATAAGATCCAAATAATAAGTACAACAAAGATGCCTACACATCTCATTGATTCCCAGCTTGCAAGATTCAGAACCAACAAATACGATCCAAATAATAAGTACAACAAAGATGCCTACACATCTCATTGATTCCCAGCTTGCAAGATTCAGAACCAACAAATAAGATTCAAATAATAAGTACAACAAAGATGCCTACACATCTCACTGATTCCCAGCTTGCAAGATTCAGAACCAACCCATTAGAGCCTTTTGATAAAGTGAATATCGGAATTAAATCCATCTTGGCTAGCCATGTCATACAATCGAAGAACTTGGCGAATGCTCTTGACCGTCACAACATCTGTAGTTGAGTATTTCTGTTTGCACAACATGTTTGCACAACACAAACAAGGAGACAGGAGAGCATGATTTCACTTTAATAGCGGCCTCCTTGAACTCAACCACCAGCTCTACTTGGATGAGGTCTGCCTGGAATTCCATGATTCAATTCATGCGTCTTTTTCTGCAGTTCACCTGAAATGAAGCAAAGATTGCTTCATTCAACTAGCAAGAAGTGCTTGCTCTTGTGAGTTGCCAGGTTCTTCTTTAGTAGTTGCACTAAAATTGAGGAACATTAAGGTTGGATGTCCAGCTCATGTAAGGTGCAACTATAATTTTCTTATCCTTTTGTGCAGTTCCACTAAAATAAAGTGCCATTGTGGTGACAGTGATGGCTCCATCTTGCAAAGGCTAATAAAATGTTGCACGAGATTACAAAGAGAACTTGACGGAGATTTGAAACTCCAATCACCATTTTGTGCAGTTCCACCAAAATTGAGAGATGTTGCCCACGTGACATTTTAGTTGAACTGCACAAGACACTCATTCAAAAAAAGTGTTTTGTGCAGTTCACCAAAAGGTCACAATAGCAACAAGGTGAAATGGATATCCCTATCTACACAAAAAGATAGAAAGTAAACAGTTGCTGGTCAATAAGAATATATGAAACATATACAAAATGAAAAGAAGCATCTTAATTATGTTCATGGCAATCACGCAAGGACAGTAGAAATTTTAAAACATCAGCAATGCTTCATGTTACCAGAAGCATTACGATCAACAATGAGATTCCTCAAATATGGGATTACTTTAATGGTGGCATTGCTTGTTTACCAGACAGAGTAAATCAACAACAGCTAAAGAGTTGGTTTAAGGGCATGGGTCCGTGGGGACACCAGGACACTCAGCAGCATAAAGGAGAAACTTACTTATCATACTGGGGAAAACAGCAGAGTGCCATTTGTAAACAGTTTAATTGCATCTTATCCTTTGGAGGCATTAGATTAACAATAACACTGGTTAGACATGTCCCTAAGGTAACAGTGTGATCGCTTCATTTTACATGCGCCTTACATTAACAATAGCAAAAGGTTGGTATAAGGACATGCGACGGTGGACGATCAAAGACAATGTACCTACAAGGAGGCATAAAGTGGTGATGCCGAGTTTGTTCATGCTATGTGAGGGCAGCAAATCTAATCTGGAGACCTTGTACTATGTGAGGGCAGCAAATCTAAATCCTGGAGACCTTTTACTATGTGAGGGCAGCAAATCTAATCCTAGAGACCTTTTACTTTGTGAGAGCAGAAAATCTAATCCTGGAGACCTTTTACTATGTGAGGGCAGCAAATCTAATCCTGAGACCTTTTACTATGTGAGGGCAGCAAATCTAATCCTGGAGACCTTTTACTATGTGATGGCAGCAAATCTAATCCTAGACATACTCTGTTGACTTGTCCACTAGCCGCCACTTTCTATCCTTTTTTCAACCAATAATAGATCTGTTCCTTATCCAGTTTGTACTGTGTTTTCCCATTATTTCCCTTTTTCAACCAAGAGACCGGTTGGGTATCCGGTCTCTGCTACTTTCACCATATTATTTCCACTTTGAATCAAGTCCTAGATTCATGCTACAACTTTCCCCCCTTTCTTCGTTGTTTGAACAAAGCCCTAGATTCGAATGCATGAAGTAGCTTTACCTCTAATAATACTAAAAATTTAGGTGGCTTTGGAAGAGCTGATGGGAGTAGAAAAAGATGCACATGCAGACACGTGGGGAGCTGGGGCAGTAGAGCAAGGCTGCTTTCAAGAACTTATACCGAGGGTCGCGGGATGTCGGCGGGCAGGTCGGATCTCATGGACAATACGGCAGGGAGGAAGAAGGGTCGGAGGACCTCCCGAGCCGGCGCTGTGTCGTAGAGAACGACACGGGCAGAGGATCGGGCCCCTCCGGCAGTTGTGGGTTTCCTCCCTCGGCGGCGATGACCGCGTGAACGATGCACCTTTTAGTCCTCTACGCACACCGGCTGAAGGGATCCGGCCGGATCTGTGACCAGCGGTGAGCAGAGAGAAAATGTCGCTACCGCTGTCTTGTTTATATCTAGAGAGGATGAGAGAATGAAGAGAGCAACCCTAGTAAAGCAAGCGTAGGCACCTGCGTCCATATATAGTGGAGTGATTATCTTTTTTCTCTCCACAACAAGTGTTTCAATTTGTGTACGTGGCATTAAAGAAAAGAAACTCTCTATTTAAGGTGACTACTATACGACTCCTACTTACTACTAGTAGTACTACAGTATTGTTCACTTGTGCTCCCCGCCCCTCCATTCATTGAACAACCCCACGGGTGAATAAACATACAGTAAGTACTATATTTATATAGAATGAACAAGCTCGAACTATTTTCGCGTAGTTAAAAGTTGAGGGCGGGGCTTTTTCCCGGCAGTACGCGCGGCAGTTTTTGGGTGGGCGGTTCGATAGAGAGGCGAGGAGGGTGAGCGAGTGGGGCTGTGCGATTTGACGGCGCGTTACTGCTAGAAAGACTTGTGATATGACCACTCACTATCTATATCTAATATATCTATACCCTTATAAAAAAACGAGTTGGCGATGATGGTGTGCCTGCCATCTTGTAATACAGACCGTATGATCTATATCTGACGGATAGAAAGCAAACTATGATAATTACAAAAGATACCCGCACCTCTCTCCACATCATTATCTCCTGGAACCTCATTGCTCAGCAATTAAAAAAGGAATAAGTCTCTGGAACAATCTAGCATGCATGGTGGCCGCTGCCGCCTGCCGGCGCTGTCCATCCCCATGCCTCTGCCCATTCCGACCACCAGTCACCACCACGCTCCGCTCCTCCTCGCCTTATCTCTCATCTTTCATTTTTTTCGATGACATTCTCGAGATACCAGTTTTCCAATAAAATTCTCAAGATATCATTAGTTTTTACACATGGGATTACTCCTGCATGGGTCAATCACAACAGGTGTTTTGTAAAAAAATGCATATTGATGTTCCGTGCAATGCACGAGAATCTTGCTTGTAATTATATACTCCCTCCTTCCATCTATATAGGTCCTAATGCGTTTTCGAGGCTAACTTTGACCAAACGTTAGAGCAATAATATATGACATGCAACTTACACAAAGCATACCTTCAAATTTGTATGTCAAAGGAGCTTCCAATAATATAATTTTCATAGTATACATCTCATGTGCTATTAATCTTGTCAATAGTCAAAGGTTGTCTTGAAAAACACATTAGGCCCTATGTAGATGGAAGGAGGGAGTAAAGCAAATCACGAGCAGGAAGTGACATTTTTTTGACACAACCACGTTAACATGGCCACGTAAATCACTAGCTAAAGTAAATACCATTATACTTATATCCCGATGCAAAAGGTTGAGTACATGTCCGAAGAGTAGAGTCGCACACACGCACTCTGTCTCTCAGAATCTCTCTCTCACACACACACCAGTTACGTGATGCCCACTTAAGCAGACACGTATGTTACAATTTATGCACCCGCGGGTACACGTGATGCCCACTTAAGCCGAAAGGCGAACCCAAACAGTAGCTGCATTCATTCCCCTCCCGCCGCCTCTTCTCTGGTCGTCGTCGCCCGGTAGCCATGGGCCGGCCGAAGGTAACAACATACGCCATACTCCCGCCAGAGCGGCGTTTTAATATGGAAATTTTAGTGGTCATGCATGCATCTTTTTATGCTAGCACTCCTATATAAGGGTTAACTGGTCACTTCCCGCGGACGTGCACGGGCGGTGGAAGAGAAAGGAGAAGGGAAGCGGTCTGTGGAGTAACATTTTATACCACAATTTCTTAGGAAACTGAGTGCAATAATTGAGTAGTTTTGCAAACTACCAGTACTACACCTGAAACGGTTCAAAACCTATACTCCCTTGCAGCAGCGCTTCCCACGTGAAATGGTCAGCGCCGCTCGAGCGTCGATCCGCATTAATGCCCGGCCAGAGCGGAGGCGACCTCTCACTGGCGCCGGCTTTGAAGTGGCGCGACGGCCGAGAGAGCGCCGCTTCCCGGTGCATGCGACTGCTCCGCGTCGAGACTGTCCATAGGCCCTATTTGGATCCATGGGTTAGAGTTAGTTTGAGCTAGTAGTCATGAATTACTGGCGCTCCAACTGGGGTGATGCCCCCTTCCGTTCCGCGCTCTAATATGGTGCATGACACGTCGACCCGGATGCTGGCTCTCCCACATGTCGGAGTAGTAAGAAGGAGCAAAGAATGATGCGGTATATACTAGTACTCCCTCTCTCTCAGTTTACAGGGCGTGCACGTACCCCTAGGTCATCAGTTTGACCAACCTAATACAAGTCATATATTACAAAAAATATATCAATATAAACTTCAGATGTTCTATTTTCAAAAAATATAATTTTTATGTTATATAGTTTATATTAGGATGATTAAATTGGCAACCTAGATGTACGCGTAGGACTTATAAACTGAAACGGAGGTAGTACTATACTACTCCCTCCGTTCCTAAATATAAGTCTTTGGAGAGATTTCACTATGGACCACATACGGAGAAAAATGAGTGAATCTACACATAAAATGCATCTATATACATCCGTATGTGGTCCACAGTGAAATATCTACGAAGACTTATATTTAGGAACGGAGGAGTACTACTCAGTCGGAGGAGTGCGAACCACGGCAGCCAGTGAACCAGCGGTCACGAACCACGGTAGCCAGTGAACCAGCAGAGAAAACAATATGGTGATATGGCCATAAAAAACAATGTGCTACGGTCCACACTATAGCATTTACGGTAACACTCCTCTTTGTTTGGATCCCTGAGTTAGAGCTAGATTGGGTTGAAATAGCCTCAAATTATCGAAACAAGAGGGGTTAGTTTGAGCTTAGTTTGCTCTAACCCAGCTAAAAAACTAGCTCGGTGGAGAGGTTCTAATCGGGTTAGTTATCCTCGGGCCCACTAAAAGAGAACTAAAAAAATCTCCCCTGCCTGCACCAGAACGCTCCCCCCCTCTCGCACGACTCCTCTCTGTTCCCCATAGGGCCGCCCGCCCAAGCGCCACTCACCCTCTCTCTCCTCCGGCCGCCCTCTCCTTCCGGCCTCCGCCGCCCTACTCCGGCAGCCCTCTCCCTCCGGCCTTTGAAGGTCGCCCCGCTCCCCCTTCACCAGTCGTTTTCTCCTCCGTCAGTGCTTGTGGTGGCAAGATCTACTGGGGAGGTCGCGAGAGGGGTGAGTTTGTTCGTTCCCTCTCTGTCTCACGGCCATATCATTGATCTTGCTTGCTCTAGCGCTAATTCTGATTTGGAAAAGTAGATCCTGATCAAACTTGGTATAGGTTTGTTGTGCACACATGGAATTGTTTGATGCTGCTTGAGGAGGTAATAAATCTTTCTAGAGGCCCAAAGATTCAGGTCACCTTTCTAGGTATTTCAATTCCAGGCTTGCATTATTTCTAGAGGCCCAAAGATTCAGTTCACCTTTCTAGGTATTTCAATTTCAGGCTTGCATTATTTCTAGAGGCTCAAAGATTCAGTTCACCTTTCTAGGTATTTCAGTTTCAGGCTTGCATTATTTCTAGAGGCCCAAAGATTCAGTTCACCTTTCTAGGTATTTCAGTTTCAGGCTTGCATTATTTCTAGAGGCCCAAAGATTCAGTTCACCTTTCTAGGTATTTCAGTTTCAGGCTTGCATTATTTCTAGAGGCCCAAAGATTCAGTTTACCTTTCTAGGTATTTTAGTTATAGGCTTGCATTATTTCTAGAGACCCAAAGATTAAGTTCCCAGTCGGCGGCAAGCGGCCCTGCTACCCATGCCGGCGTCGACCTCAACTCGCAAGGGCCGGCATCGGAGGGGTTCCCGGGGCTTGGGCTCTATAGAGCCTTCCTCCAGAGCGACGATGGCGAGCTCCTCCCTTGGTGCGTGAGGGGCTCTGGGCTCCCTCCCTATCGTGAATGACTTCCGTGATGAGTTAGCTCATTCTTTGTTTCATGAAGTGATTTTTTATTTTGTGAAGCTTGATTGATGACTTGTATGTTTAAGTGGGATATCTCATTTGTATGGACAAAGTAAAAATTATCATGTTTTGCATGCTTGATTTGTATAGATGGTTCATTTATGTCAATTGTGAGCGGGAGGAGGCCACAGAAGAGCCGGCCACACCAAGAGGGTGCTTGGAAGAGGCTAAAGTTCCAAGCACCCCTGACTAAAGAGGGGCTAAAACTAGTCTTGAGACTAAAAAAATTTAGTCAGGGGTACCCCTACTAAAATGTGGATTAGTCCTCTCTCTCCTCATTTAACTCCTCTCCTTTAACACAGGCAAGTTCTGGATTGGAGGGTTTGGAGGATAATAAATGCTCATTAACTTGATTTTAGTCTCTTTAGTATTTGGATCCAAGCATGGGTGAGGCTAGCAAGTTTTAGTCCCACTACTTTTAGTCATGGAACTAAAACGTATCGAAGCACCCGGCAAGAAATAGGGTCCAAAGTAGTCAAATGATTGAGATAGAGCATTTGTCATCAATCTAACCCTGCCATCCATACACCTCTTTGGTTTAGAGTTAGTTCAGGGTTAGAATCTAACTCTAACCTCTAACTGAGTTAGAGTTCTCATCGTCTCGGTTCATCGCCATCATACTTTCCCCATTCCTGTGTTTTCAGTATCCTGCGAATCAAAAAGGCCCTTTTTTTGCTGGAAAAATCAAAGAGGCCCTTAGACTGGTTTAGGTCCGGTCATTTTTTATAAACGTGTTATGTCCAAAATTTAATGAACGTGCTCCGGTTTCCACGAAAATAATCCAGTTTCATGTAGTAATTCATTCATTTATTTTTCTTCTGCGGGGGGTTTGCATGTAATTCGTGAGGTCTGAAAGGTAAAGTAACTCAAGATATGCTCGAGTCGTGCATGCGCTACGACCCAGATGCTCTATGTCCCACATGTCGTGAATGGGAGCATGTGGAAATAGCCTAGGAGTACATATAGGAGGATAAATGCGTGAAAATATATGTCTTGTGAAGCGAGCATGTTCGAAAAGGAGACCTAAAGTGGTACTACTAGACATACGACTAATTTTTTCCTCACAAAAAGGCACGAGTGCTCAGTACTCCTATTCTATAAACACGAGTCCCATCTGACAACAGCGTCCGTGCTACAGCTAGCTCTCCTCCCTCGTTTCTCTCTTCTAATTCTAAACTCGGCCGACGCCTCGTGGGCGGGTGGGTTTCTCAATCGCTGCCCCACCTCACGGTGAAAACGTTATTTGGATTAAAATGCCATATACTCCCTCCGCTCATAAATATAAGCCTTTTTAGATACTATTTCAAATGGAATACAACATACAGATGTATGTAGACATAGTTTAGAGTGTAGATTCACTCATTTTGCTCCGTATGTAGTAGTCACTTGCTGGAATCTTTAGAAAGACTTATATTTGTAAATGGAGGGAGTACTATACTAATAAAACATTAAGGCCACGAGGCGATGCAGTGCTGGTTACAGGAGGCAAGAAGAAGAGATGCATCCATAGACGACGTCCACCTCCTCGACTCAGGGCGCCGGCCCAACGAACGGCGCCTAAGTAGCAGCGGCTGTCGTGGCCAGGTCGACGTGCTTCTGAACAATGGCGTCCAAAGATTCCAGCCGCTGGAAGAAGGCCGATGTCCTTCTATCCTCGCTTGCCTTGTAGTGGCCTATGTAGACGATTTCCTCGTAGACGTGGATGTGCAGGTCGACAGTTTCTTGCATGGCGAGGCGCTGCGCGGCGAGCGCGGCCTCGAGGTGCACATTCTTCGTCGCGACCTCTGGCACCTACAGGGCCACCATGGCTTGAAGGAGTTCGTCACCATGGAGGCCGATGAGGGTGGCAGGCAATGAGGAGCCTGGGCGCGCAGGCTGGAGCAGTACGGCAAGGTCGTCCGCATGCTTTGTTGACGGCGGTGAAATTGCGGATGGAGTTGACCATCATGTCGTCCATGCGAGAGGCGAAGCCGGCATCAGCGAGGTCTACGATGCCTGCGGTCGCCAGCATCGCTCAGAATGCTGCGCTTGTGTGCGGCGGGCAGGCGGGCGCTTCGATGATTTGGCACGGCCGACTGCCGCTCGCGTCCATCGCCTCCATAGGTGCTTGTGGCTTCTGGTCACTTGGTCTTGGATTAGAGGGAGCAGTGTTGCGCAAAGACTTGGGAGTAGATGGATTGGAGTGGTGGGCGCCTTTATTATATGAGAGTCCAAACTCGTTGTATTCACATCGTCTTGGCTCTATTCTGCTTCTCCAATTAATTCCCTCTGCATGTAATTGAGGATGCGTCATTGACCGTTCAATGTCTCGGGAACCGCTACCCTCTCCCTCCTTGGCATTCCAGCACCTATGGACCCGTCGACGACGAGGTGCCTATGGTGACTTCGTAAATTTCAAGATAATAGTGCCGTGCATGTGTGCGCTCATAGGGGTGAGTGTATGCGTGTATATGAGCGCTATGCCTCAGATTGTGTAAAAAACGTAAATGCGTGTCAAAAAGAGACTAGTCAGTATACTCAATATTGTGCACCTCGGAGAGGAAAACGATAGAACTAGTATGTATTTATTTACGGTGCAGATTCACTAATTTTGCTCCATATGTACTCCGTCTCGGTGTAGTCTAGTCACTTGTTGAAATCTCTAGAAGGGCAAATACTCCTTTCTGGTTTACAGGGCTATACTAGCAAGTAGTTGTATGTACTAGTACAGTGGGCTCACATAGCAATTTTGTCTCATGCAAGAGCCTGGCTATATGCGTGCTCCAATGTTCGCAACTTCAACATTCGGTTTGCGCTTGGCTCTTCGCCTCTTCGAGAAGACAAACAATGATGTTACTACTACTGCTTCTACAGTGTCGAATCCACTGCTGCATGTCCGTCCACCGAGAGCGGGACGAATAGCTTGTTGTAGAAGTACTACTAAGCAAAAGCCTGTCCTCGTTTGCGAGCAACCGCGCGCATGGGCGAGGGAGAAGGCATGTAGTAAAATCAAGCTTCTCATCGTTGTACGAGTTGACGCGACACATCATAGCACTAGCCCCACATGCTTGCCTCTAAACTTGGCTGAAAGACACGTAGTGTACAATATATTTGCTGCAACCTCTAACATTTACCCACCACAAATTAAAATATATGTGGCCGTATGCATCGTTCTGATGCAGAGGCCAGGGAGTCCCCCCTTAAAAAAAAACAAATTAAAATATATATTCCTGTCTTGACCAGATGAGCGTGCAAACTATAATCATCAGGGTGACAGGTAGGGCTAGAAGACTATTTTAAGTTTTTTAAAACATCAAGACGGCCACATAGCATGGAGCCGACCCGAACGATTTTAAGCTTATTACAGGCACGGTACACGCTATCCTAGACTACTCTACACATGAAACCACCACACGAGCGTCCGGGCTGCGCTTGGCTCTTCGCCTCTTCGGGAAGTCGAACAATGATGGAGTACTATCGACCGCAGGAGTACTACAAGACGCTTTCGCCATCGACACCGATTGAACTGCTGCATGTCCACCGCGTGAGAGAGAGAGCGTAGCTAAAGCTTCTCCTAGTCTTGCCAGCCACCACGCCATGGGCGAGGGAGGATGCTCCTGCCTTTTGTGTATGACAGGTGGGCCCGACAGTGTGTGGCCAACCTGTCATACAGCCAAAGGCGAGTGCAGTTAAGTCCGCGAGGGAGAGGATAATCAAACTTCTCGTTGATGTACGAGTTGACGCGACACATCAAAGCAGTGCACTCGATATATTTCAATAATTTGCATTTACCGATGCATTAATTACAACGCATGCATGCATGTCGTGACTCTCCTTTTGATACTTGCATGTGTTGATTTAATGCACCTTGAAGTAGTACAAAATATGTGACGGTAAAGCTTTGTAATACCCCGGCCCAAGTCGAGAGATGGTCATGCACGAGGAGGGCGAGATCATGCAGACCGAACAGGACCCGACGATGGAGCTCTCTAAGGTCTCGATGGACCTCACCGTGATCCACTACCCCTTGTGCCTCCGCCCCTTGACGCTCCAGTGTATGAGGTTCGAATACACCTCATCCGTTCGGCTGATTGAGCAAGGTGCAGGTTTCTTGATTGATGTGTTGTTTGATTGATTTCTGCAGTGCAAGGGAGGGCACCTGGCCTGCACGGACTACCGCGTCGAGCGCCCCGGGAACCAGCGGCAGTGCCAGAAGTGCGAGTGCGGCGGTGGCTTCGACGTGCGGAACACGGCAGTGGACTCCATCCTTTCGTCGATGAGGGTGGAGTGCCCGCATGAAGGCTGTGGGCTCTACGTCACTTACCACAAGCTCGCCGATCACCAGAGCGTGTGTCCGCTCGCGCCCTGCAAATGCCCCGTGCCTGTCTGCGGCTACGAAGGCCCGCCGCCGGCGCTCTACCACCACATCAGCACCGCGCATCCCATGCCCATGCACAGGATCCAGTACGGCAAGGTGCTCCAGCTGCAAGTGCCACTGTCGGAGCCACGGCTCTTGCTGTTCGTGGAGGAGGACCGCCGCACATTTTCTTGGTTGGCGGCGTGCTCGACATCGGCGCGCCTATCGCCGTGTCAGTCGTCTACATCAGAGCGGGGGCATCCCCACTGCCGCACTACGTGGCCAAGCTGTGGGCGAACGGCCCGCCGGGGGAGCCCAAAGGCACGACCGACGCCGTCAAGGTGGAAATGGAGGTGACAAGCAGCAAGGATCCCGGCGACGTTGACGTGCAGGAGCTGACCTTCTTGACAGTTCCGCCCAAGCTGTTGGCCAGGGCTAAGCTTTTGTCCCTCCACATTTAGATTGACAAGCTCACGTCCTAAATGTTTCTACAGTGCCTTCTGTTTATCTTAGTAATATGCTAATATAGGGATTACCTTGGTCTACTTTAGCTTAAGAAATGATGGGTTTTGGTGGAGATGCAGCAATTACTTCGACATCAGATCAGTAATTTCCAACAGTCGAACGGATATTTTGTGTCTGTTGGATATAAAGTTCCTTTGGATAAGAAGTACTACTTGTCATCAAAATGGATAAAAGGAGATGTATGTAGATGTATTTTAGTTCTAGATACGTCCCTTTTTATCCATTTTGATGACAAGCACTCCCTCCATTCCACAATACATGCCTTCCATTTGTCAAAATATAGATGTATCTAGACATGTTTTAGTATATAGGTACATCCATGATAGAGCCAATCGGATGGTTTAGAACACTTCAATTTGTAGCTACAGATGCGTGTGTGACTCCCAGATGCAGAGGTCGGGGGTCATCATCCTCCTTTTCGAGAAAAACAGACGCGTATGTGAGAGGACGAGTGCGTGCGTGCACCTCTTCTCTTCCTATATAACGTACTCCCTCCGTCCGAAAATACTTGTCATCAAAATGGATAAAAAGATATGTATCTCAAACTAAAATACGTCTAGATACATCCCGTTTTATTCATTTTGATGACAAGTATTTCCGGACGGAGGGAGTACTAAACTCAGAGTACAAGTTTTTGTGGGTGGCACGATGGTGCGTGCGAGAAGTCCCGAGAGATAGGTTTAATGCGTCTGGAAAAAATACTAGCCTAGAGCTCGCCACACGGCTATTCCTGTCGAACGCCCCATTAACCGTAAGATATGTATACGATGGTGGCAGTTATTGCACGTACACAACAGTACTCCCTCCTTTCCGGTTTATAGGGCTTAATTCAAAAATCTCACCAACCAAGATGGTGAGTGGTGGAATATTTTTTGTAGTTTGCAAAAGCACCTAATTAATGCTCTTGTTTTTCTCAAAAAAATATGTTTATCAATGCATTAGTTGCAATGCATGCATGCATAAAGTACATGCATTAGTCAATTTTCTCTTAATACTTGCATGCAATGATTTAATGCACCTTGGAATCTGAACATGTGTTGGGGAACAACAAAATTGAGCGTTATAAAATGGAAAAACTAAAATTTTGAGATAAGCCCTATAAAACCGGAAAGGAGGGAGTAGAAAAAGAAGTACTCCATCCGGGAATAGTGCCGCACTTTGAAACTAGAACCGTCAATAAATTTTGAGCTTGTGTCTCGTCACATTCCAAATTACTCCACGCTATATTGAATTGCAAACCTGTTCACACCGATCACAACCTAACGGTTTCCCACTTAGGACCGTATTAGTACCACACTATATTGAATTGCAAACCTGTTCACACCAATCACAACCAAAACGGTTTCCAACTTAGGAGCATATTAGTACTCGGTTATAAAATACTAGTATGCGAAGATGACTGCACATTCCTCCTCAACTCCTCATCCAAAAAAACAAGCAAGTCATTCAACATCCTTCCCTTGCGTCTGCCATGGCCAGCGTGAGTTCTGGGTCGAGAGATTACCACCAGGGAAAGGCAAGCATGGAAGCGGAAGCACGAGAGATGTCCCACCTCGCTGCGAGAGCAGCCGACATGTCCCGCCGCACGGAAGTAGCAGCACAGAGGTCCCGCCGCACCGCTGAAGCAGCACGGAGGTCCCGCCGCGCCGTCGATGCAGCAGACTGGTCCGGCCGCGCCACGGAAGTAGCAGAGATGTCCCGCCGCGCCACGAATGCAGCAGAGATGTCCCGCCGCGCCGCGGCGGCCTAGGAAAATTTCTCGCGGGCAGGCGACGACTGTTACAGGAGCATGCATGCGATCGTCCATAGCCAGATGTATCAGATCTCCGGCTGGGCGAGGTTGCAGGACGACATGAAAGCCTCATTTGAACAGGCTACCGGCGTCATCCGGCAACTAAGGGAGGGCAATGAGAGGCTCTGGGCCGATCGCGACCCGCTGAGGGAGAAGATCGTCCGAAGTGCAGACCAGCAGGAGGAGACCAGTGCCTTGTTGAAGAGGACTGGCGTCATCGTCAAGAAACTTATGGACGAGAATGACATGCTCCGCAAGGAGCGCCAAAGACTGGTGAAGGAATCCGTGGATGTTCTCAAGCAGCGTCTTGAGGACACGAAAGAGCTCATCGCCGCTCGCCGCGGAGACTAGTTCCCGCGTCTTGCAGCAACGCATCAAGAAAGTAGAGACCAGCGAGCCAGATCCTTGTCTTCCTTCTTCTTTTGCCCTTGTGTATTTCGGGCGTAGCCGCATGTGGCTTTTTAATTATCTTTCTAATTATGTAAGACAATTAATCGTCCTTATCTTTCTATGGAAGATCAATGTTGCGAGGCTGGAATGAAGAAAACTCTTCTTGTGGCGACCCTGGCGTTGTTGTTCTTCTAGTTGCTGCTGGGCTTCCTTCAGTTTCCTGGTTTCTTTTGATGTAATAATTGGTTTAGGATGTGGATTGTGTCGTCGGTTGTGAAATGTTGGGTTCTAGCGCGGATGTTTGGCCTTGTTGGCCTCTTGGGATGTTGCGATTTCAATCTGGTAGCTTTTAGTCCTTCGTGTTAGGCTGGAGTTGTGCTGAACTTCTTGTGAATTGTGGTGATTTTCAGTAATGAAAATCGGAAGGGGCAAGCCCTTCTTTGATCAATTTTTTTAATTATCCTTATATATTCATCAGTCTTGCTATAAGTTGCAGTAGATGCTATATAGGTCCGTCGGATCTTACATCAAGATCCGTGCTTTCAGATTTTCTTTTTTCTCTCTTAAATCTCAGTCGAGTGAGACATAGCCACGCCATTAAACAGAGGCTCGGGCGCCATTAATGGAGACCTTGGGAGAGAGGTGGATGGCAGATGGAGGTCAAAGGGCTCTCCTCCCGATAAGCACGCCAGTAGGGTCTGATCGCACGCCTCGTACTCAAATAGCTACCCCGCACGACGCCCCTAGCTAATAAAAAATGGGACGCGTATGCACGTAAATAGTACTAGTAAGTAGAACGCCCACGGTTTCAATAATACTTGTGTTTCCGATTGTAACGTGACAACACTTGTTCCAAAATGACTTTGTTGATTGTTAATGTGTGCGCCTTCACAAATCGGACTGCAAATTTACCACAGCATGATGGTGCCATGTCATGGCACCAAGCCAAGTTTCATTATTTTCATGCGTGTTTTTTGGATTTACAGGAATTAAAAAACTAAGTTTCTCAATGTTTCCAACCCAGCCACGACGCCGAGAATTTTGAATTTGATTCCCATTTCTTGCATGGAACCTAGAAATTTACCCAAGGACACACATGTGATTTTTCAACCAACTTTGGTGCACTGGAACATGTGCTTGTATTTCAAATTTGAATTATGCACACAAAGGTGACACGTTCCCACCCAGAACCACGAGCCTTCTCGAGAGAAGCTCCGATTTGCAAGAAGCTTATACCAAAATTTGTTCCTATTCGGCCAATTTTTTTACCACAGCATGGTACTACCATGACATGACACCATGCCAAGTTTCATGATTTTAAAACCAAGTTTCTCAATGTTCTCGACCGAGCCACGATGCCCAGATGTTTGAATTTTTATTCCCATTTTTTGCATGGGACCTACTCCCTCCTTCCATGTATATAGGGCCTAAGGTGTTTTTCAAGACAACCTTTGACTTTTGACAGATTAATAGCACATGAGATGTATACTATGAAAATTATATTATTGGAAGCTCCTTTGACATACAAATTTGAAGGTATGCTTTGTGTAAGTTGCATGTCATATATTATTGCTCTAACGTTTGGTTAAAGTTAGCCTCGAAAAACGCATTAGGACCTATATAGATGGAAGGAGGGAGTAGAAATTCACCCGAGGACACAAATGTGATTTTTCAACCAACTTTGATGCACAGGAGCATGTGCTTGTAGTTCGAATTTGAATTATGCACATTAAACGAACAAAAACTCAATTAATGTGTAAATAAGGTCAAACGAAGCCGGAATAATTCCAAAATTTAACAGGGCACTCATGTAGTTCTATGTTTCCTTTGTAAATAAACTCAAGGGGACAACGATATCGTTTAGCACTCAAAGGTGGCACATTCCTCTCGTAACCATGAGCCTTCTTGAGAGAAGCTTGGTTTGCAAGAAGCTTATACCAAAATCTATTCCTATTCGCCAATTTTTTACCATAACATGGTAGTACCATGACATGACATCCATGCCAAGTTTCATGATTTTCAGACGTGTTTTGATTTACAAGAATTTTAAAACAAAGTTTCTCAATGTTCTCGGCCGAGCCACGATGCCCAGATGTTTTAATTTTATTCTCATTTCTTGCATGGGACCTAGAAATTCACCGAGGACACAAATGTGATTTTTCAACCAACTTTGGTGCACGAGAGCATGTGCTTGTAGTTCAAATTTGACTTATGCACATTAAATGACCGAAACTCAATTAATGTATAAAAACGACAAACGAACCCGAATAATTCCAAAATTTAACAGGCACTAATGTATTTCTATGTTGCCTTTGTTAAGAAACTCAAGGGGGGCAGCGATATCATTTCACACTCAAAGGTGGCACGTTCCTCTTAGAACCACGAGCTTCCAAATCGGCCCAATTATTTACCACAACATGTTAGTGCCATGACATGACACCATGCCAATTTTCATGATTTCCAGGCGAGTTCTGGATTTACATGAATTTAAAATCTAAGTTTCTCGATGTTCTCGGCCGAGTCATGACGCCCAGATGTTTGAATTTCATTCTCATTTCTTCCATGGGACCAAGAAATTCAACCAAGGACACACATTTGATTTTTCAACCCACTTTGGTGCACCGGAGCATGTACATGCAATTCATATTTAGATTATGCACATTAAAAGTCCAGAAACTCAATTAATGTATAAAAAGGCCAAATGAACCCGGAATAATTAAATATTTTAACATGACACTCATATAGTTCTATGTTGCCTCTGTAAATAAAATCAGGGGGGAGGCAGCGTATATCGTTTCGCACACAAAGGTGACACGTTCCCTCTCGGAACCACGAGGCTTGTTGAGAGAATCTCCGGTTTTGCAAGAGGCTTATACCAAAACGTGTCCCAATTCAGCCAAAAATTATACGTTTGAAAACAGGGTTTAGATTATCCCGAACATCTCGCTACCTAGACCAATAATGTACTATGACTTGAATTCAACATAAAATGGATACAAATATTTTAATTGGAGAGCGTATGGTACATGTAGTTCATAGTGAAATCTGATTACTGCTATATGCATGTTTTTTGTTATCAAGATAATATTTAAATTATTGTATAACTTGACAACAATCGTATTCCAATAAGGAAAATTGATTCAAATTTAGTCCATATGGTAGACGACAATATATATGTTCACATGGTGGAGTAAAATGTTCATATATGATGGAAGATCAAAATGTACGACTACATCAATTATAAACCGCAAGGTCACCTAATGATATATTCGAATTCAACATAACATGGATTCAAAAAATTCAAGATCATGGCATCTGTAATCATATAAAAAGGGACATTACTCTTTCTTTTGTGGGAATTGATTTGTTTTTTGTTGTTGTTGAGGGAAGTGCGAATCGATTTGGTACTGTGCAGGGTAATCTTGTTCTCCCAATTTTTTTTACATTTTTCTTGTAGTTTTTTCAATGGCATCTATAGCAATATAGTAAAAGGGGACATGACTCTCTTGTGTCTTGTATGAATTGTTTTTTTACACGTTAAGTTTGTTCTGCCGAACAAGGAATCCGCACCTTGTTATCCCGAAATTTTCAAGCTCGAGTATCTTTTGTCTCACCTGCTTTGAAACTCCCGCTTCTTCAACCTGCGTCGCGCCTTGTTATCCCGAAATTTGACGCCGAGAACTCCCTCCTCATCCAAATCGCCCGCAGCCCGCACATCGCGAAATCCCCTTCTACCCTCACCGAAATGAAGCTCCACGTCATGTGTCAAAACCGGCGGGGGTACGCTGGTAACTTACCCTACATTTCGGACAAGTGCGTCCCTAAGCTTGGCTGCACCTCCCCCTTCGCCCCCCATTCATACACCGAGGCTGCCAAAACCCGTGAAATCCCACGCTCCTCCGTCGGCCTCCCGACCGCCGCCCAGCCGGAGACTCTTCCCGACTACGTCGTCCACCGCAACAGCTCGCTGTCCCTCATCCATCGCATTGGATGAGGATCCATTGTCGATCTCGTCGTCCCGCCGGATCATCCGCCCCGTCCTCCACCTCCAAGGAGCTGCCACGACGTTCGCCTCGTCTATCGCGCCACTTCAATCCCCACAACACCGTCTTGACCTGCCCCACCGGAACCGCAACACCCTCACCAATTCCTCCGATGAAGCCGAGGCCAACTCGGCGCCACCAAGGAGGTTCTGCATTCACCGCTGCATTTTATCTTTTATTCGATCTCACGGGGCTGCCGGTGCTCGATACCGAGCAGACATGGCGTGTCTCCATCGATGGCGTCGTCGCCGGCAACATCATCCACGGTGTCTCTCCCCCATGTCGTTGCTTCCTCGGCGGCGACTTCCACAACGACACTAGTTGCAGCTGCTCCGACTCTCGCTCGCGCTGCGGCTCTGTTCTTGCTGTCGGTCGCGCTGCTGCACTGCTCCTGCTTTCGTTCGTGCTGCTGCTCTTCTCTTGGTCTCGCTTGCGCTGCTGCTGCTACACGACCTCCGGCAGCTACAGGAGTTGCTGCTTTAGCACTCGCTCGCGGTGCTACTGCACGACTTGCTCTCTGCTAGTGCGTTCCCTGCTTGAGCGTCTGCTGATTTAGATCACTGCTTCTCTGCTACTAGTGCTCGAACGCTCTAAACATCAATTGCAATGCTTTGTTACTAGTTCAATCAGTTTCGATAGTTAAATTCAGTTTCGACTGTGAAGTTCATTTTCTTCAGTTGAGTTCAGAGTGAACAGTACTTACAACATATGTCGGAGCGGCCGTGGCGCGGCTGATGCGTTTTACATCTAGCACTTTTTGGTGATGTATTTTACATCATCTATTGCAGATGATATTAGGGTCCCACTTCAGATTAACGTTTTCTGCCTTGTCATGCTTCAGCCTCATCGCCGTACACCTTAGCGGAGCTGCTCCAATGACGGAACCGTCCATCACAGCGGAGCAGTACCCTTGGCGCCGTTTCCAAAGGCCTCAGATCTTCTTCCCCGCCTCCGACAGTCACACCAGCATCATCACCATCCTCCACGTCCAACCCAATGATGTTGAGGTCCACAAGGCTATGCCAAAGAGGTTGTACACTCGTCGCATCACTTTGTTTCTCCATTCCTCTGTTCTTCCAATTCATGTGAGCCAAACACCCAGGTTGACTGAAATCCTATGTTTCCAAATGCTCTGTTTTGCACGTGCATTCCTATCCTATTCCTATATTTTTCCTGTCCCTGCTATTATAGAATACTCCAATTCTAAGGAGCCCTTACAGATTTACTTCATTTTCAGATAGGCGTCAAAGAAAACTCTGTGTGTTATGTCCTGCTCCTGCCATGCCGTCATCCACCCCACCTGTGGTGCACCATCGACATAAGCTATCACTGCAGCAGAGATCCCCCCTGCAGACTTTCTTCCGCCGCCTCAGATCATCTTCCCCATTGCCGGCAGCCACGCCAACTGCATTACCATCATCGACTGAGCAGATGAACCCGAGGACTACATAATTCCGGAAGAGAGGTCGCAGTCTTTTGTGTTTGCTTACATTATACATCGGTTATTATTACCTGCTACTTTATCGTTCAATCTTGAGTTTTGAATTGCCCATGGGTCTCATATCGAGCCAGCAACGAATAGTATCTGTCTACTATCTGGTTCATCTGGGGTCTTCTATGTGGTTCATGTTGGGTGGGCAACAAACAATAGATGATCCATTGTCTATCTTTTTAAACTGAAGCTATAATCTACCTGCTATCATTAGTTTTGGATCCATCCACTCATTTGCTACCATCAGTCCTGATTTTTGCATGCATCCCTTAGGCCTTACAAAATCTAACTATTTTTTTATTATGCATGTCAGATATTGTACACAATCGTACTGAACATGTAGAGAAAAAGAGAAGACCATTGCGTGCGAATATAATGTCATGCAGACGCCGCTCCATGGTGGGCGAAGTGGCCCCCTCTCCTGCATTTCCAGATTGTATTCCAGAGGAAGATAACTGTTCAGATGGAGATTCAGAAGGAGCCGACCACGCCTGTTTACCACCTGAGGTGTTTGCTCTAACCTGGCATGCTGATGTTGGTCATATCATGCATATGGCGCCTTGCATTGCTTACATTATACATCTTATATGTCATCAGCTTAGTTTAGATTTGATTTGTGTGAATGCCACCTATTTGGTTTCTATATCATACTCCCACCATTCCTAAATATTTTTCTTTTTAGAAATTTCAACAAGTGACTACATACAGAACAAAATGAGTGAATCTACACTCTAAAATATTTCTATATACATCCGTATGTGGTAGTCCATTTGAAATCTCTAAAAAGACAAATATTTAGGAACGGAGGGAGTATATGGGAATTATGCGATGCCATCTTCTTTAGCCAGGCATCATATACGTGAATCATGCAATGCCATCCTGTTTAGCCACCATCGATATGTGAATTGTATCGTGCCATATTTTTTCCATAATGTATTCCATTTGTCAACAATGTTTATACATTCATCTACTCTTCCTGTGCATCAGCCATTTGAGTCGGTCATGGGAAAATCTGGAGTGAAAACAAGGTCTTCGAAAGCAGTCAATGATACTGTCGATGTAGATTTGTTGTTGGTTACAGATAGCTCCTCGAGAGGAGGATTCAGAGAGATGACCAACAGATCCCCCGAGGTGCATGCTCTAACTTGGCTGGGTTATATTGCTCATATCATGCATATGGTGTCTTGCATTGCCATGCCATATGCTTAGATTAGACATGCTTTGTGTGAATGCCCCTGCTTGCTTTCTATATCAGATATGTGAATTATGCAATGCCATGTTTTTCAGCCGATTATCATATATGTGAATTATGCATCGCCATGGAGCAGGGCATCATATATGTGAATTATCTCATGCCATCTTTTTTTTCATTACGTATTCCATTTGTCGACAATCTGTGTATATTGAACTACTCTTCATGTGTATCAGCCATTTGAGCCGGTTATGGAAAAATCTAGAGTGAAAACAAGGTCTTCAGAGCAGGCAATGGTACCTGTTGAAGCATATATCTCGATGGTTACAGGGAGCTCCTCAGAGGAGGATTCAGAGACAGATGACCAGTCCTATATCCCACCTCAAGTGTATGCTCTAAGTTGCAATGTTTATATTTCTCATATGATGCATATGGTGTCTTGCATTGCTTAGTTTAGACATTATATGCACAATATTTAATTCTATCTGCTTAGTTTAGAGATCATACATGCGAGTGCCAGCTGCTTAGTATATGAATCAATTATGTCAATTATATCATGCCATCCTGTATACTTAGACAACATGTATGTGAATTATTTCATCCCAACCTATTTTAGAAAGACATCATATAATTATGTCATGTCATCATGTTTAGGTACTCATCATGTGTTGAATTATGCCATTATATCCTGTTAAGTTATCCATCATATATCTGAAACTGTGTCATGCTATCCTGTTTAGTTAGGCATCATATATGTGAAATTGTGTCATGCTGTCCTGTTTGGTTAGACAACATATATGTGAATTACCACATCTGTCTATCATACAATGTCTGTACGTTCAATTCCTTTTCTTGTTTATCAGCCATTTGAATTGGAGGGGGTGATGGCAGTACCTAAGGGAGCAAAAACCCATTCTTCACAAAAGATAGTGCACCCGTCGATGCAGATAGAACCATGGTTATACTGGCCCACAAACTAGCCCCACCACACATAATCGAGACTCTTCCAGATTGCACACTTATACCGTTGGGCAGACAACCAGCTACAACCCATCTAACCGCAACCCCATCGGATAGTAACCCACTTATAGTTGACAAAGCACCATGTCCACCACAGAGTACCCCCACACGAGCAGTTTGTAAAGCTACTGCGGTGCCCAAAGCACGAAGACCACCACAGCTAACCCAAACTCCACGTTTAAAGCGTAAGAGCAACTGTTCTCGTGTCGATTCCGTAGCTATGGTCCATACTCCTTTGTTGTTGCATCATCAGATTTACTCATACCAACTACTTTCGAATTTGAAGGATCCAATTGAAACTCCAATGGCGCAACAGGTATGTTTAAACCTATTTCTTTAACTGGATTGCTGTTCTAACTTCTTGCTCTAAGTTGATTTTAGTTTAAGTTGTATAAACAGTTATGTTCTCATGTGATGCACATTACAAGTGCTGCCAATCTTGTGTAGTTTCTCACACTTATATTCTGTCTATGTCTTTGTGTCTTAAAAATATATGAGTTGAACTGTGTCTCTATCTTGATTAGGGAACATAAACTAGAATGATATGGACAATACAAGGACCATAGTACATAGATATATGTTTGTTTCATGTTGTTATCCTGTCCACCTTACTCTTGAACCGGTTTACCAAAATGAGTTTCAGATACTACAAGCTAAACTGTGATGTGTCTACTTGTTTCTCTTGTAGTATGCAAACAGAATATTGGAGAAGAGCACCCCACTATGCAATGGTAGAGAAAGTAATGCAGATAAGGTTCAAGATAGTGAGACAACCCTATTGGTCTCCAAGAAAGGTGATAAAAACGATCTTGTAGATAGTGAGAAAACCCCAAAGTCCTGCGTTGATGTAGTGTTCGAGTTACTGGCCAGTACCGCTGGCACAAGCTCTTCGAACTCGCTGCCTAAATCACTTCGGCTTCTCCAGTCTCAGCTACAAGCTGAAAGGCATCAGTCAGCTGTGCTGCGGCAAGAAGCCGAAGGACTGAGGAAGTCCCTGCAGAATTCAGATGTGTACTTTCTTGTGCAACAACAAGCGCTGGAGGATTTAAGCGCCAAACAAGAGAAAGTTAATAAGCTTGCTAAGCATCTTGCCAGCATTATGGGTACCTAGGATATTGTTTCTTGAACTATTCTGAAGTGGTTTCAGTTCTGGACTTGTTTTGCTGCGGCGTTTATATGCTGCTTTGTTCCCTATATTTGCACTGGTGGCGAACTTTGATGCCCATTGGATGTAATATGTGTAATAGCCGTGATAGCCTAGCATAAGTTGCTTGCTTATTTATTTCCTTGTTGTGTTGTTTATTTGTTTGCTTGTAGCCAGTGCAGTTCTTTTTCCGCGGTTTGCTAGTGGCTGCAATAACCTATTTTTAAAACTAGGCCACAATAACCATGGGCTAATATTTTTGTAGTGACATTGGGCCTCCCACGGGTCAGAAACATGGGCCTTCTACGGGCCGAGAAACGGTAGGCCTTCTATGGGTCGAGAAACAATGGGCCTTCTACGGGCAGAGAAACAATGGGCCTTCTACGGGCAGATCATCAATGGGCCTTATACGGGTTGTATGATCGACACAAACATGGGCCAATAACAGGCCGCATTATGGTTGTAAACAGGCTAGAGTTGGAATCGTCCATTCATGGGCCGACAATAATGGGCCATCGTTAATAGGTCGTATTTGATGACGCTATGAAAACGGCCCAACGTATTAATGGACCACAAATGGGCCGACTGTAACCATGGGCTGAATTTGGCCCACAAGCAGAAAATGACAGTAACAGGCCGTAAGTAAACGAATGCTAGAAATGAGCCAAAGAATATAATGGGATCTGATAAGGCCGAAAGATAACATGGGCTGGAAACGGCCCAACGGAATAACGGGCCGTTAATGGGTATAAAGTGATACACTGTTCATTACGGGCTAGTTTCACCACGGGCCGTTAATGGGTGTAAAGTGATACACTGTTCATTACGGGCCAGTTTCACCACGGGCCATTAATAGGCCAAGAGTTACATAGGGCCTCATATGGGCCGAAAGACGTCATGGGCCATACATGGGCCAGAAGTGAAAATGGGATGGAATCATAATGGATGGCCCAAATGACGCTACTGGGCCTAATTCGGATAGGGCGTAACGGGCCTTGGGTTAGCGGGCTGTAAATGAGCTATATGCGAACAGGCCGTTAACAGGCTTGCCATGGGCCGACCGACCACCTTTTGACCAAGTCAAACGGGCCGGCCTTTTCACAGGAATGGTCCGCTGTTGGGTCGTCCCACGTGTCGACATATCATAGGCGCCTTCTGTTCAATGAGTGGATGACATCTGTCCCAACGATGAGCCGACACGTGTTTCCTCCAGCCAATGATGATTTTACACGTGGAAAATCCCCATAGGTCGGGGCTGTTAACGGGAGATCGGATACAAAACCCGACCCGATAGCTTAACAGCGTTCCATTACGGTGGATGCCACGTGTCGGTCACCCTTGACGAAAGCACTTCTGTGACGCGTGATTTATCGTCATGGAAATAAACACTTCCGTGATGATAATTTTGGTAATGTCATGGAACACTTCAACGACAGCACAGGTATGACTATCTTGATTCTGTCATAAAATCGTCATGGATGTACATGCATGACAAAAAACGCGACCTACTGTGACAAACACGTATCATCACGTAAGTGTATTTTTTTGTAGTGAGTAGATCGACCGCTACGCCCCTGGCCATCAGGTCAGATTCGGAAGCTTGAATTACGTAGCGGACATCCATGGAGACTTGATCTTCGACGGATTCGAGACCGCGGCAACCGCTCCCCGTCGCCCTTATGAACATGGCTTAAACCTGTCATCGGGCCGCATCCAGGAGATAGCTCCTGTAGCAGCTCTGACCTTAAATCCGGAGCAGATCAATGAAGGAAATATGCCCTAGAGGCAATAATAAAGTTATTATTTATTTCCTTATATCATGATAAATGTTTATTATTCATGCTAGAATTGTATTAACCGGAAACATAATACTTGTGAGAATACATAGACAAACAGAGTGTCACTAGTATGCCTCTACTTGACTAGCTCGTTGATCAAAGATGGTTATGTTTCCTAGCCATTGACATGAGTTGTCATTTGATTAACGGGATCACATCATTAGAAGAATGATGTGATTGACTTGACCCATTCCGTTAGCTTAGCACACGATCGTTTAGTATGTTGCTATTGCTTTCTTCATGACTTATACATGTTCCTATGACTATGAGATTATGCAACTCCCGTTTACCGGAGGAACACCTTATGTGCTACCAAAGGTCACAATGTAACTTGGTGATTATAAAGGTGCTCTACAGGTGTCTCCGAAGGTACTTGTTGGGTTGGCGTATTTCGAGATTAGGATTTATCACTCCGATTGTCGGAGAGATATCTCTAGGCCCACTCGATAATGCACATCACTTAAGCCTTGCAAGCATTGCAACTAATGAGTTAGTTGCGGGATGATGTATTACGGAACGAGTAAAGAGACTTGCCGGTAACGAGATTTAACTAGGTATTGAGATACCGACGATCGAATCTCAGGCAAGTAACATACCGATGACAAAGGGAACAACGTATGTTGTTATGCGGTCTGACCGATAAAGATCTTCGTAGAATATGTGGGAGCCAATATGAGCATCCAGTTTCCGCTATTGGTTATTGACCGGAGATATGTCTCGGTCATGTCTACATAGTTCTCGAACCCGTAGGGTCCGCACGCTTAAAGTTTCAATGACAGTTATATTATGAGTTTATATGTTTTGATGTACTGAAGGTTGTTCGGAGTCCCGGATGTGATCACGGACATAATGAGGAGTCTCGAAATGGTCGAGACATGAAGATTGATATATTGGACGACTATATTCGGACACCAGAATGGTTCCGGGGGTTATCGGATATATACCGGAGTACCGGGGGGTTAGCGAAACCCCCCAGAGGTTATTGGGCCTCATGGGCCCAATTGGTGGAAGAGGAGAGGCGGCCAAGGGGCAGCCGCGCGCCCCTCCCCCCCCAAGTCTGAATTGGACAAGGAGGGGGGTGGCGACCCCCCCCCCTTTCCTTTCCTCCTCTCTCTCCTTCCCTCTCCACTCCTAATCCAACAAGGAAAAAGGGAGGGAGTCCTACTCCCGGTGGGAGTAAGACTCCTCCTGGCGCGCCCCTCCTAGCCGGCCGCACCTCCCCCTTGCTCCTTTATATACGGGGGCAGGGGGCACCCCAGAGACATAACAATTGATCAGTTGATCTTTTAGCCGTGTGCGGTGCCCCCCTCCACCATAGTCCACCTCGATAATACTGTAGCAGTGCTTAGGCAAAGCCCTGCATCGGTACAACATCATCATCGTCACCACGCCGTCGTGCTGACAAAACTCTCCCTCAACACTCGGCTGGATCGGAGTTCGAGGGACATCATCGGGCTGAACGCGTGCTTTACTTGGAGGTGCCGTGCGTTCGGTACTTGATCGGTTGGATCATGAAGACATACGACTACATCAACCGCGTTGTGCTAACGCTTCCGCTTTCGGTCTACGAGGGTACGTGGACAACACTCTCTCCTCTCGTTTCTATGCATCACCATGATCTTGCGTGTGCGTAGGATTTTTTTGAAATTACTACGTTCCCCAACAGTGGCATCCGAGCCAGGTTTTATGCGTAGATGTCATATGCACGAGTAGAACACAAGTGAATTGTGGGCGATATAAGTCATACTGCTTACCAGCATGTCATACTTTGGTTCGGCAGTATTGTTGGATGAAGCGGCCCAGACCGACATTACGCGTACTCTTACGCGTGACTGGTTCTACCGACGTGCTTTGCACACAGGTGGCTGGTGGGTGTCAGTTTCTCCAACTTTAGTTGAACCGAGTGTGACTACGCCCGGTCCTTGCGAATGTTAAAACAACACCAACTTAACAAATTACTGTTGTGGTTTTGATGCGTAGGTAAGAACGGTTCTTGCTCAGCCCGTAGCAGCCACGTAAAACTTGCAACAACAAAGTAGAGGGCGTCTAACTTGTTTTTGCAGGGCATGTTGTGATGTGATATGGTCAAAGCATAATTCTAAATGTTATTGTATGAGATGATCATGTTTTGTAGCTGAGTTATCGGCAACTGAAAGGAGCCATATGGTTGTCACTTTATTGTATGCAATGCAATCGCCCTGTAATGCTTTACTTTATCACTAAGCAGTAGCGATAGTCGTAGAAGCATAAGATTGGCGAGACTACAACGATGCTACGATGGAGATCAAGGTGTCGCGCCGGTGACGATGGTGATCATGATGGTGCTTCGGAGATGGAGATCACAAGCTCAAGATGATGATTGCCATATCATATCACTTATATTAATTGCATGTGATGTTTATCTTTTATGCATCTTATCTTGCTTTGATTGACGGTAGCGTTATAAGATGATCTCTCACTAAATTTCAAGATAAAAAGTGTTCTCCCTGAGTATGCACCGTTGCCAAAGTTCGTCGTGCCCAGACACCACGTGATGATCGGGTGTGATAAGCTCTACATCCATCTACAACGGGTGCAAGCCAGTTTTGCACACGCAGAATATTTAGGTTAAACTTGATGAGCCTAGCATATGCAGATATGGCCTCGGAAAACTGAGACCGAAAGGTCGAGCGTGAATCATATAGTAGATATGATCAACATAGTGATGTTCACCATTGAAAGCTACTCCATTTCACATGATGATCGGTTATGGCTTAGTTGATATGGATCACGTGATCACTTAGAGGATTAGAGGGATGTCTATCTAAGTGGGAGTTCTTAAGTAATATGATTAATTGAACTTAAATTTATCATGAACTTAGTACCTGATAGTATCTTGCTTGTCTATGTTGATTGTAGATAGATGGCCCGTGCTGTTGTTTCATTGAATTTTAATGCGTTCCTTGAGAAAGCAAAGTTGAAAGATGATGGTAGCAATTACACGGACTGGGTCCGTACCTTGAGGATAATCCTCATTGCTGCACAGAAGAATTACGTCCTCGAAGCACCGCTAGGTGCCAAACCTGCTGCAGGAGCAACACCAGATGTTATGAACGTCTGGCAAAGCAAAGCCGATGACTACCTGATAGTTCAGTGTGCCATGCTTTACGGCTTAGAACCAGGACTTCAACAACATTTTGAACGTCATGGAGCATATGAGATGTTCCAGGAGTTGAAGTTAATATTTCAAGCAAATTCCTGGATTGAGAGATATGAAGTCTCCAATAAGTTCTACAGCTGCAAGATGGAGGAGACTAATTCTGTCAGTGAGCATATACTCAAAATGTCTGGGTATATGTCGGTGTACTAGAGTAAGGGTACCCTAGTATCCCGAACTCGTGCACGGGCAGTCGCGGCACCCCGCGGCAGGGCTTGCCTAGTGACCGCCAAGGTCCTCCGCGGCTCCTTTGGAGCCATTCGAGAACAAAGTATTCAAGGCTCCGGCAAGAGGAGCTTGCCGGGAAGACCATTCAAGGCACGAAGGAAACAAGACCCCGGCAAGAGGAGCTTGCCGGGAAGGCTTGGTGAGCGACAAGCTCCCGAGCGCGACAAGGATTCAGCCGCGGCAAGGTGCTTGCCGCGGCAGGCAACCTCTCTTCATCTCCGCTCCAGCTCATCCGCCAACGTGTCGCCGTGGGGCTACTCTAGGCACGCGTGTCGAAGGGCTGTGCAGCCAGCGGGGAGCAGCGATAAGCGGCGCTGACAAGCTTACCATCGTGGCAAACGGTGGTGCACTTGACGGTCCCTGTTGCACTGTTTAGGCGACAGGGACGGGCATTTATTGATCTTGTCCCTTGCCGTCAGAGTTAGGTATATGCACTGTACACTGTACAAGTCGGTGTACCAACTACTGTTTTTCCATTTGTACCCTCATCTCCGGTGCCACCTGTCGGTGACCCCTTGAGCCTATAAAAGGAGGCCCATGTGCAACGTAGAAAGGGTTCGGCAGGTTCGATTCATTCGACTCATTCGAGACCACACTCACTCAAGCTAGGTTTTGTAGCTCCCATTGCTCCCTAGCAAGAACACAATACAATCAACCAAGCAACAGTAGGAGTATTATCTCTCCGGAGAGCTCCGAAGCTGGGTAAACTGCTCGTGTGCATCGCCTCGATCTGCTCTTCGTGCAATCTCCGCCCCCCTCCGAACCACAAGGGACTCGGTCCGCCAGGTCCCATAGGTGTTCGTGGGTCACGATCAGCTTCCCCGACATTTTGGCGCGCGCGGTAGTAGGGCGTCGAGGCTGTGTGAACCCGATCCAGCGGTCACACGAGCAACATCTTCATCAACCTTCATCAACATGCCACCAAGAAGAAGGCTTGGCGGCAGCAGAGCCGTCGCGTCAAACCCACCACCATCGGAGCCGACGAGTGGTGGGGAAGACGCCGGCGGAGGAACGGCGTCGTCGAGGGAGCCCACGACGCTGCCAAGTCCAAGGACAAGGCGGCGCAGACTCGGCGCCCGCACGCATCGCGTCCATCTCGTGGAGGCGCGAGACCGACAACGCCATGGTGCTCGCAGCGCCATACGCTCGCTGGGCCAAGATCGAGCTGGTGGATCCGAGACGCACAAGAGCAGCTCGCGCCAACAGCTGGTGCAAGCGGGTACGGTCGCTGGACGGGATGTTGCTCCTTCTAATATATTTAGAAGTCCGAGCACATCCCGCCTCGCACCGTTCGCCATTGCCGCCACCACTAAGCGGAAGCTTTGGCGCGAGCTCAATCGCCCTGGATTACCCTCCAACGGCCGACAAGGTCGGCGAATGGAGGGCCACCATTCAAAGTCTCATCGGCTTTGCTAACGGCGACACTCGCGGCAACCAACTCGCATCCTTGCCGCGGCGAGACGACAAGGCACGAGCCGGTGGCGATTTAAACCTATGGGGTGCAACCACCATGCACTCTCCATCTCAAGGCCAAGATCACCGGCTCCTCGGATCCACCTCGACAGCGACTCCACGCGTCACATCGGATCCACGAGCTCGTCGTGATCAGCGCCAAGTTCTTCAAGAACGGCAACAAGAAGACGCCGAACTCGCATCGGCGCCAAGAGAAGCGCAAGCGTCAATCCGACCAGCTGCTGGGCCCGCTTGTCGACATGCAAGCGCCTGAGAACCGGTGACTTGTCAGACGCTGTAGGTTGCCCTGCGCTCACTCGTGAGCTGCGGCAAGTCCGGTGGCCCGACAAGAAAAACTTCAAGCCGATGTGCGGAGAAGTATGATGGCAGGACACACCCATCGGAGTTCCTCAAAGATCTACACCATTGCGGTGCAGGCTGGAGGGGGACGAGACGACAAGATCCTCGCCAACTACTTCCCGCTGGTACTCAAGCCAAATGTCAGATCTTGGCTCATGCACTTGCCGAACGGTTCCATATCTTCTTGGGCAGATCTATGCCATCAGTTTGTCGGCGCCTTCACAGGCGGCCACAAGCCTCATGGCCAAGAGAGTGACCTTCACCTGCTCGCCCAGAAGGAAGGAGAGTCCTGCGCAAGTTCATCCAGAGATTCAACCTGTGCACTACAACATCCCAGATGTCCACCCTGCCATGCGGTGATCAGCGCGTTTCACTGAATGTGCGGAACCGCAGGATGAGGAGGAGATGGCGATGTGCAAAGTCAAGGACGCGATGAGCTATATGCCATGGCCGACAAGTGTGCACGTCTGAAGAAGGAAGAAGACTCAGGAGAGAATGCGAAGCGGTGCGGCGGTGAGGAGACCGCCCAAAGAAAGAAGAGCGGTGGCAGAACAACGAAAGAAGAAGAGCAAAGAGGTACTAGTTGTCGAGCAGTCCGCAACGGAGGTGGCGCCAAGAAGGCTAAGGTTGGTGGCTCCGGCAAGGAGGTTGCCACGACACCGACCGCTAAGCTGTGGCTGCCGCCGACAAGCGTGACAGTTCAACAAACAAGATCAGAAGATTCACCGCACCAAGGGCCATGACCTCCAGAGCTGCAAGAAAGTCGAGCAGCTTGTTGAACTGCAGAAGGCTGAGTATGAGCGCGAGACAAGGAGAAGGCCCAGAAGGTGCAGGGCAGCTAGCTAGAAGAGACCCGGCCGGGAGGACTTGTGGCAAGGCCAAGCAGCGGCAAGGAGACAGACCTCCCCGGCCGCGACAAGGATGAAGACGAAGATGATGATGAAGACATGGAAGATGATGAAGCTGATGAGCAGGAGTTTGAAGGCCACGGAGGTCCTCTGCGTTGACGGTGGTGCTTCTCGCATACCTCGACCGCCAACTCAAGCAATGGGTGCGGAGGTTAATGCAGCGAGAACCATCCGTAGAGTCACGAGGCCTCGAAGTGGTCCAAAGACGCCTATCATCTCCGATATTGAGGACCACCCCGATCACAGAATCTGCGGTCGGGTGTTTGCCGATGTTGGTCTCACCAACCATCCGCAACCTTAAGGTCACCAAGATGTTAGTTGACAGCGGGGCCGGCTTAAACCTGATCTCCTCCGCGGTGCTCCGAAGCTTGGATCCCCGACAATGAGCTCAAGAGGCGGCACTTTTCAAGGAATTAACCCGGGAAGGAGCAAGCCGAAAGGGAAGATCACGTTGCCAGTAACATTTGGCAGCGAGCTTAACTTCAGGACTGAGAGGGTCACATTTGACGTCGCTGATTTCCCATTGCCCTACAATGGGATACTTGGCCGACCAGCACTCGCCAAGTTCATGGCAGCCTCTCATTATGCATACAACTTGCTCAAGATGCCCAGCCCGATAAGCGTCATTTCTGTTCATGGCGACAAGAAAGATGCTCTTATCTGCGCCGACAAGATTTACCGGGAGGCAGCAGCTGCAACAGAAAGCAAGTCACTTGCCGCTGAAGCTCCCGGGGGAAAGAAGAAGACCAAGTCTGGAAAGAGCTCTGATGCCCACTCCGGCAAGCGCACTTCTTCGGAGTGCTACGCTACCGTCGAGGATGCACCATCGAGCTCCACCGGCAAGTGCAAAAAGATGATGGCAGCTCCGCCGAAGACCAAGAAGGTGTCCGCCAAGGAGGACGGCAGCGGTGGTACCTTCACCATCGATTGCCACGCTTGACCCTAAATAGGAAGGCGAGCTCGTTGCTTTCTGCGGGCGAATGTCGATGTGTTTGCATGGCAACCATCCGACATCCCCGTGTTCCTGGGAAAGTAATTGAGCACCACCTAGCTGTCTGTCCTCATGCACGGCCCGTCAAGCAAAAAGTCAGGAAGCAGGCAGTGGAGCGCCAAGAGTTCATTGCAGAAGAGATCAAGAAGTTGGAAGCAGCAGGCCTTGTCAGAGGAGTGCTCCATCCCACGTGGTTGGCCAATCATGTAGTTGTACGCAAGGCAAATGGGAAATGGAGACTTTGTATTGACTTCACAGATGTTAATAAAGCTTGTCCCAAAGACCCATTTCCCTTGCCACGTATCGACCAGATTGTTGACTCCACGGCTGGATGTGATTTGCTTTCATTTCTTGATGCATATTCAGGATATCATCAGATCTTCATGGCAGAAGAGGATGAAGTGAAAACCGCATTCATTACACCGTGTGGCACATACTGTTTCATACGGATGCCCTTCGGTTTGAAGAATGCTGGTTCAACGTTTGCAAGAGTAGTCCATGATGCTTTTGAACCCCAAATGCACAGAAATGTAGAAGCCTACATGGATGACATAGTGGTCAAGAGCAAGGACAAAGCAACTCTGGTTCAAGATTTGGATGAGACCTTTGCAAATCTGCGCAAGATCAACCTCAAGCTCAACCCCGAGAAGTGCGTGTTTGGAGTTCCTTCTGGCAAGCTTCTCGGGTTCTTCGTGTCTCAACGGGGAATTGAAGCCAACCCCGACAAAATTAAGGCCATTGAGCAGATTGAAGCACCAAGGCGCGTCAAGGATGTTCGAAGACTTGCCAGTTGTGTGGCTGCTCTCAGCAGGTTTATCTCTAGGTCTGCTGAGCGCGCCCTGCCATTTTTCAAGATTTTGAAAAAGGCAGGTCCAATGAAATGGACTCCCGAAGCGGAGGCTGCGCTGCAGGACTTGAAGAGGTACCTGTCCTCCACCCCAATACTTGTCGCACCTAGGCCACAAGAGAAGTTGCTGCTATACATAGCGGCAACCAATCAAGTGGTTAGTGCTGCGTTAGTAGCGGAAAGGGAGGCGGATGATGAGCCGGCAACCGAGGCAGATGCATCCAGCGACAAGCAGGGGGCTTCACCGTCAAGCTCTGGTCCCGACAAGGACGGATCTACGCAGGATTGCGAGAAGATGCAGAAAAGGATGGTGCAGCGCCCAGTCTACTTTGTCAGTTCCCTTCTGCAGGGGGCTAGGTCAAGGTACTCTGGTGTGCAGAAATTGCTTTTCGGCCTCCTCATGGCCTCGAGAAAGCTGCGCCATTACTTCCAAGCACATGAGATAACAGTCGTCACTCGCTTTCCGCTGAAGAGGATATTGCAAAATCCAGAAGCAACAGGCAGGATTGTCGAGTGGACACTAGAACTGTCAAGCTTTGGCCTTAAGTTTGAAAGCACTTCAACCATCCAAAGCAGAGCACTGGCAGAATTATAGCAGAGTGGACGCCGACGCAAGATGAAGAAATTCCAGAGACGAGCATCCCCGTCAAGGAAGCAAGTAAAGAGTGGCTGATGTACTTTGATGGTGCCTTCTCGCTGCAAGGCGCCGGTGCCGGCGTGCTGCTTATCGCACCCACCGGAGAGCACCTCAAGTACATAGTCCAGATGCACTTTCCCAAGGAGCAAGCAACAAATAATACTGCAGAATATGAAGGTTTGCTTGCCGGTCTCAGGATTGCAGTGGACCTTGGGATCAGGAAGCTTATTGTCAGGGGTGACTCGCGGCTTGTCGTCCGCCAAGTAAACAAAGATTATCAGAGTCCGTTGATGGAAGCCTATGTTGATGAAGTGAGAAAGCTAGAAGAGCACTTTGAAGGCCTGCAAATGGAACATGTTCCAAGAGCTCAGAATGATATTGCTGATGGCCTGTCAAAGTGCGCCGCACTCAAGTTACCTGTGGAACCAGGGATTTTTGTGCTCAAGCTGACTCAACCAACTGTAACACCATCAACTGGACAGAGCAAGAAGAGGAAGTTGGTTTCTGGTGACTACTTTCCGGCAGAGCTCCCTGAAGCCGCCGCCAAGAAGGTCCCCAAAATCAACACAGATATCGCTGAGGAGCAGTCTGCTCCGACAAGCCCTAGGGTTTGTTTCGTTGAAGCAGACGCTCCCGACAAGTTTTGCTCCGGCAAGCTTGCTGGGGATCATCAAGCTCCGACTGAGCCGCTGGTTCTTGCCGTAGAAGCTGATGTTCCCGCAGCGGCAGATGTGCCTTTAGTCCTTGTTGTCGAGCCGCAAGCTCCAACATGGGCACAGCAGATCGTCCATTTCCTTCAGACAGGAGAACTTCCCGAAGAGCAAGAAGAATCGGAAAGAGTAGCCCGGCAGTAAAGTATGTACCAGTTTGTCGACAGCACACTGTACAGAAGAAGACTCAACGGTGTGAAATTGAAGTGTATTTGCCGGGAAGATGGACAGAAGCTATTGGCAGAGATACACGGAGGCATATGTGGTCACCACATTGGCGCAAGAGCACTTGCCGGCAAAGCTTTCCGGCAAGGTTTCTTCTGGCCAGAAGCCCTCCAAGATGCAACTGCACAAGTAACCAAGTGTGAAGCGTGCCAGTTCCATTCCAAGCAGATACACCAGCCAGCTCAAGCTCTCCGGACGATCCCTTTATCCTGGCCATTTTCGTCAGGGGCTCGATATCTCGGCCCTTTCCCGAGCTGTCGGGGCTTTGAGTACTTGTACGCCGCAATCGACAAGTTCACAAAGTGGCCGTAAGTGGAAGCGAGGAGGAAGGTGACGGCACGATTAGCGCTCAAGTTCTTCAGGTCAATTGTTTGCCGTTTTGGGATTCCCAATCGGATCATCACCGACAACGGCACACAATTCACGAGTCGCACCTTCATGCAATACGTCCAAGATCTTGGCGCCAAGGTCTGCTTTGCTTCTGTTGCTCATCCAAGGAGCAACGGTCAAGCAGAGAGGGCAAACGCTGAAGTGCTGCGAGGACTCAAGACCAGAACTTTCGACAGGCTGCACAAGTGCGGAAGAAACTGGATTGAGGAGCTGCCGGTGGTTCTTTGGTCGATCAGGACGACGCCAAATCGAGCCACTGGCCAGACACCTTTCACTCTAGTCTATGGAGCAGAGGCAGTTCTCCCCACGGAACTCGTGATAACGGGTCACCTCGAGTGCTCGCTATGATGAGTTTGAGCAAGAGCAGCTGCGACAAGATGACGACCTGCTCCTTGAGGAGGATCGCCTTCAGCTGCTGCACGAGCTGCTCGTTACCAGCAAGCTTTGCGCCGCTACCATAGCCGCAAAGTTAAGGCCAGAAGTTTCGAGGAAGGCGACCTTGTTCTTCGGCGCGTTCAGTCCGCCAAGAATTCCAACAAGTTGACGCCGAAGTGGGAAGGCCCTTATCAGGTGAAACGAGTCACTAGGCCTGGCGCTGTCCGCCTAGAGAAAGAAGATGGCGTTCCGGTGAGCAACTCCTGGAATATAGAGCATCTTCGCAAGTTTTACCCATAGGGCGCGGTTGCCGGAACCCGTTCCGGCAACCACCCTTTTGTACAAGTCTTGCCGCTGTTGCATGTAATCCTTTGTACAAAGCCGGGCGCAGACCCCGTACATCAGTAAAGCTTATGTGTTGCGCACGACTTGTCAAATGCATGCTTTCATAATCGTTTTTTGCATGTGTTATCTGACATTTTGTGCAGCATCCACACCCGGTAAGCAATAACGAGCCACTAGGCTCCATAACTTTATTTTCTCTTCTTTCTTCTCAAAGAAAGGAAGGTTCCTTCGCCCACAAGTTAGCCGGGGAGGAGAAGATAATGGTGTGGGCCGCCAAGTGTCGCTCGAGGAAATATCGCCTTGCCGGGAAGCGAACGACAGAAAAGCTAAGTTGCCAAAGTTTGAGCAATCAGTTTTTAAATTTTTAAGTTATCTTCCTCGAACGATAGTACTTTGTATGGAAAACCTGTGCGTGAAGGAACCAACTCGCGGCTGGTTTGCACCCTTACTTTTTTTCGAGTCCGCTCAACAACTTAAGTGAGCTGCAACTAGTTGCGACAAGGTTTCTTGTCGGAGGCGGCATCGCCAAGAGAGGCTCGACGCCCCGCACTCGGTGTCAAGTCATGCAAAGGTGCCCGCACCGACAAGTTCCCTAAAAGCGTAGGGCACAAACATACAAAGGAAGAAATCGAGTAAAGGAAATAACATTGCAATCGTTTGCCTAAGATAGAGTATATTACAAAAATAACTTGTCGCGGATCTAATAAATTGTTCTCCTAAACATGATCTACAGCGACAAGGGAAAGATAAAACTGGCGGCCTAGTCCACGCGGTCGCCATCAACTCTCTTGACTCCGCTCACCCTGTCCACAATGGGTGCGACAAGGGCCTTGAGCGGTTCAATGTCAGCAGTCGGTGGCAGGGACTTGAGGACGTTGGCGAAGCTGACGCCTGGATTGCGGAAGGCCACCTTCATCAGCACCTTCTGAAGAGCACCTGCACAGATTTGGCGCGACTCGTCGGCCAGCTGCTTTGGGATCTCCTCCGGACCATTTGGAGAGCCGCCAACACGCTCTTGAAGAACAGGCTGAGCTTGGCGCTGGGTTGGAGATGTTTCGTCGGTGGAGTACCCGAGATCCACCATCCCCATCTCCATCAGCTCCTTGTCAATGGCGGCGGTAGTATCCATAGGGCCCTCCGTCCAGTACATCACATTCTCTTTGAAGGTGTTGTGAGTGTTCGTGGCATTCGCCAGCAGCTCCTCATTAGCCTTGATCTTCTCCAAGAAACCCACTTCCCGCTCCTTGGCGCCGCCCAGCTGCCTCCGCTGTGGTGGACAGCTTCAGCTCAAGATCTGCCTTGAATCCTTGGCGGCGCCGAGCTCTTTGATCTTCTCGGCGAGACGACCTCGCAACTCGCCAAGAGTGTAGGCGCCCTTCTCGCGCTTCGTGCTTCAGCGGTGACCTCATCGCCGCTCTTTTGGAGGGTGGCCTCCAGCTGCGTCACCCTCGTCTCTAACTCCTTCTTGGCGGCCTCGGCAGCCGCGGCAGCGTCCTTTGCCTCCTTGAGTGCTCCGCCAAGTGATTGCTCGCGCGCGGCAAGATCTTCCTCATAGCTGTCAAGGTTGATCTTCCGCTGCGCCAGCTCGTCTTCTTGCACAGATAGCTTCTCGCCGGCAAGCCTTTGCTGCTCCTCGACCTCGGCCTTCTCCAGGATGAAGGTCGTGCGCTCCTCAGCAAGTTGCTCCCGCGCTTCTGCTATGTCCCGGAGAGTTTCCTTGTTGCGCGCGGAGCTCTTCTCGCGTTTCTCCATGTCAGCTCCGCCCTCGCGACAAGTGCTTCCTGGACTCCAGCTTAGCTTGTCGGGCGCGGTAGAGCGACAACAGCTTCTTCAGCAGCTGCTCTTCCTCGACTCGCCATCGCTGCTGCTTGGCGCGTCAACTAGCGACAGCCCAGCGGAGGCGAGCAGCTCCTCGTCAAGGTCTCTCCTCGACCGCGCCCGGAGCTCGACGCCCATGGAAGCTTGATGAAGACACCGTCGCCGGCCTTCGATAGGCGCGGGCTGGGGCTCTTCGAGCCTGGTGCTGCATCGGTGGCGGAGGGATCGGCGGTCGGCGAGCGCCTGGCGCCCCACGGCCTCGTGGTCGCCGGTGCGATCACTGCACCCCTCCCCACCCCTCTGCGCCAAAGAGCCTTGGCGGCCTCCTCGCCGGCAGACCCATCGGCGCCAGCCTCCTCCTCCATGTTGGCGGCGTTGTCATTGTTGCTGCCCTCCTCGCCCGGCAACCTCAGTCTCCATCGGCTCTCCGCAGATGGATCGATGATCAGAAAAAGAAAGAACAGTCAAGCAAATGTTCGAAAAGAAGAACAGAAGAAAAGGAACCCAAGGGAAATTTTCAAGCAAGGAGGTTACCTGCGATGGGGTCTGTGGCCGCGGTCTCCACTACCGGAGGATCGCCGGCGCTGCCCCTTGGCGGAGAAGCATCCCTTGATGGAGAGGCCTCCCTTGCCGGAGAGCGCTCCCTTGCCGGAGAATTCTCCCTTGGCGGCGTAGTTGAAGCAGACAAAACTTCGGGAGTGACTTCCGGGGCCTCCTGATGAGGCTGCTCTGCTCCTACACAATTCAACAAGTCAGATATCAGTAAAGAAGAAGCGCCCATGCACACCTAACCGTAAGAAATAAGCCAATTACTTACGCTTGGGGCTGTGCTGGGGGCTGCTCTGTGGAAGGGTCGCCGGGTCCGGCAACGGGGTCTCAGACGCGCCTCCTGTCGCCACGGGGGGATCGTCTTCGATGACAACCACCGGAGTCTTGGCCCTCTTCGACGCTCTCTGGGCCAGCGTCCTGAAAAGGAAAGGGTTTAGAATGAAGCAAATCAGATACAAGACAAAGCAGCAAATTGAAGAATTACAAGTACAGCGATAAGATCTTACTCTTCTTCCTCCTCCTCGGAGCTGAGAGCGGAGAAGACGAATTCCGCTCCACCTCCGGTGCGACGAGCTGGAAGAGTAGGCTCCCTCGGACGCTTGGCGGGTGCGGGAGCCGTGGTTCCAGAAGGCCCCGCTCCGGTTGCTGTGGCAGCGTGAGGCGCCTCGCGCTGCAATGAGCTTGTCGCGTGGAGCTGGCGCGCCCGGGCGAGAGGCGGTTGTTGACCCGTCTGCCGCCCCGCCACTTCCCCGGTCTTGCGGAGGCGCCTTCTTGGCGGGGCCGAGGGCTCCTCCCGCTGCAAGCCACCTGAAGGTGGAGGGGAGGCGCCCCCGGCAGGCTCGTTCGGCTCGGCTTCAGGCTCGACCTGCTCCTCCGCGCCGGCAAGCTCCTCTCGGTCGGCAAGGCTTGCCGCCTCGGCTGCCTCCGCCTCCTCCACAGTGAACCCAAACTCACCGGCGGCAGCAGCTTCCGCCGCCTCCTCGAGCCTGGTGGCGATGCGCTGCAGCTCGGCGCCGGTGGTGTCGCGGGTGAGCCACTTCTGCTCGTCGGCACGGATCGGCACCTCTTCCAAGCTGTCGAAGAACTGTTGCACGATGTCGTCGGCGGGCTCTTGCCAAGTTGGAACGATTCCATGGGAATCGCACAACGGCATCATCGCGCTGGATGCGGTCAATCAAGAGTTGTTGCACAAAGGCGACCCCCTCGCAACATGAACCACTCGGGCGATCTGGGTCGCTTGAACAGCTCCAAAGCAGCATCGCATCCAGCTCAAGACGGTGAAGTTCCAATTGAGGCCCAGCGCAGCCTCATGATGTCTGCCGCGTTTTGGAACACCCAAGCAGGTCTCCTCCTCTCCGCAAGGGAAGCGGCTGGCGGCGAAGGAAATCCGCGCCAACAGCGCCAACAGTGAGTCCGGCATGCCCGAGGCGCAAGATCCGGTCACGGCAATCTTCAACCTCGCATCCTCCGCGCCAAGTTACTCCAATCGTTGCCAAGACTATGGGATTTTGGCGCTGGGCTGTGAAAGGCTGCGGTTCTCCTCTATGATCCAACACCAATCGGCTCTCCTCCTCCCACTTGCACGAAGCTCTCCTTCCAGATATGCTTCTTTCTTGCCGATCCCGAGATCCATGCAATCCCTCCGCAAGCGGCTCTCCTCTCTCAACACGGGCATGAAGTAGTGGCGGAAGAGGGCTACATTTGGTGGACTCAGAAAGTTCTCGCAAAGGTGTGCGAAACTGCCATGGTGAGGACGGCCTTGGGGTGAAATCAAGGAGGCGGAGGCCGTATGTGTTCATGATGTCGCAAAAGAATTCGGAAAAAGGCGGGTAGAGGCCGCAGTAGAAGAAAAGCGCGAAGAAGGGGTACCCGACGGAAACCTTCTCGGATGCGGCGGCGGAGATCACCCTCGTCTTGCGGGTGCGCCGCGTCTCCATCGACCGAAGAGGTAGTACCCTCCGCAGCTCTGTGCGCCGAAAGGGGGTCGAAGATGGCCCGCTCCTTCCGCAGCGCCGCGAGCCGCTGAGCCTCGGCCGACTTCACGCCCTTCCCCTTGTCGGCTTTCGGAGCCATGGTGGAGGTGGTGGAGGAGGCCGACGGCGTTGATGGCGTTGGTGGCGATGGGGGGCGGGGCGTCGCTCTCTTCAGACTTGAGAAGAAGGGGGGGAGCGGCGGTGGTTTTTGATGTGACAGCAATGGCAAGGTGGGCGTCATGCCCCTGTTTCCCCTGCTTATAAGGAGGGAGAGGGGGCGGGCGTTCCACTTTTCCGATTAAAGAAAGCCCCCACGATCTCCCCCACGACGCCACGTCCGGTGCGTGTTGTTCGTGGGAACGCAGGGTGGAGTCGGCAGTAATCGCGCGATCTAGGCCGCTGCGTGCAGTCTGCTTTTTGGGCTGGCCCAACAGCGCTCGGCACCGTGTTTGGCCCAGGCCCGGGGGCTCCTGCCGGTGTACTAGAGTAAGGGTACCCTAGTATCCCGAACTCGTGCATGGGCAGTCGCGGCACCCCGCGGCAGGGCTTGCCTAGTGACCGCCAAGGTCCTCCGCGGCTCCTTTGGAGCCATTCGAGAACAAAGTATTCAAGGCCCCGGCAAGAGGAGCTTCCGGGAAGACCATTCAAGGCACGAAGGAAACAAGACCCCGGCAAGAGGAGCTTGCCAGGAAGGCTTGGTGAGCGACAAGCTCCCGAGCGCGACAAGGATTCAGCCACGGCAAGGTGCTTGCCGTGGCAGGCAACCTCTCTTCATCTCCGCTCCAGCTCATCCGCCAACGTGTCGCGCCGGGCTACTCCGCACACGCGTGTCGAAGGGCTGTGCAGCCAGCGGGAGCAGCGAGCAGCGGCGCCGACAAGCTTACCATCGTGGCAAACGGTGGTGCGCTTGACGGTCCCTTGCCTTGTTTAGGCGGCGAGGACGGCATTTATTGATCTTGTCCCTTGCCGTCGAGTTAGGTATATGCATCATACCATCGCATAAGTCGGTGTACCAACTACTGTTTTTCCATTTGTACCCTCATCTCCGTTACACTGTCGGTGACCCCTTGAGCCTATAAAAGGAGGCCCATGTGCAACGAGAAAGGGTTCGCAGGTTCGGTTCATTCGACTCATTCGAGACCACACTCACTCAAGCTAGGTTTTGTAGCTCCCATTGCTCCCTAGCAAGAACACAATACAATCAACCAAGCAGCAGTAGGAGTATTATCTCTCCGGAGAGCTCCGAAGCTGGGTAAACTGCTCGTGTGCATCGCCTCGATCTGCTCTTCGTGCAATCTCCGCCCCCCTCCGAACCACAAGGAACTCGGTCCGCCAGGTCCCATAGGTGTTCGTGGGTCACGATCAGCTTCCCCGACAGTATAACAATCAGTTGATTCAACTGGGAGTTAATCTTCCGGATGATAGCGTCATTGACAGAATTCTTCAATCACTGCCACCAAGCTACAAGAGCTTTGTGATGAACTATAATATGCAAGGGATGGATAAGATGATTCCCGAGCTCTTCGCAATGCTAAAAGTTGCGGAGGTAGAAATCAAGAAGGAGCATCAAGTGTTTATGGTTAATAAGACCACCAGTTTGAAGAAAAAGGGCAAATGGAAGAAGAAGGAGAACTTCAAGAAGAACAGCAAGCAAGTTGCTGCTCAAGAGAAGAAACCCAAGTCTAGACCTAAGCATGAGACTGAGTGCTTCTACTGCAAGCAGACTGGTCACTGGAAGCGGAACTGCCCCAAGTATTTGGAGGATAAGAAGGATGGCAAGGTGAACAAAGGTATATGTGATATACATGTTATTGATGTGTACCTTACCAGAGCTCGCAGTAGCACCTAGGTATTTGATACTGGTTCTGTTGCTAATATTTGCAACTCAAAACAGGGACTACGGATTAAGAGAACACTGGCCAAGCACGAGATGACGATGCACGTGGGAAACGGTTCCAAAGTCGATGTGATCGCCGTCGGCACGCTACCTCTACATCTACCTTCGGGATTAGTATTAGACCTAAATAATTGTTATTTGGTGCATGCGTTGAGCATGAACATTATATCTGGATCTTGTTTGATGCGAGACGGTTATTCATTTAAATCAGAGAATAATGGTTGTTCTATTTATATGAGTAATATCTTTTATGGTCATGCACCCTTGAAGAGTGGTCTATTTTTGATGAATCTCGATAGTAGTGATACACATATTCATAATGTTGAAGCCAAAAGATGCAGAGGTGATAATGATAGTGCAACTTATTTGTGGCACTGCCATTTGGGTCATATTGGTGTAAAGCACATGAAGAAACTCCATACTGATGGACTTTTGGAATCACTTGATTATGAATCACTTGGTACTTGCGAACCATGCCTCATGGGCAAGATGACAAAAACGCCGTTCTCCGGAACTATGGAGCGAGCAACTGATTTATTGGAGATCATACATACTGATGTATGTGGACCAATGAATATTGAGGCTCGCGGCGGGTATCGTTATTTTCTCACCTTCACAGATGATTTAAGCAGATATGGGTATATCTACTTAACGAAACATAAGGCTGAAACATTTGAAAATTTAAAGAATTTTAGAGTGAAGTGGAAAATCATCGTAACAAGAAAATAAAGTTTCTACTATCTGATCGTGGAGAATAATATTTGAGTTACAAGTTTGGTCTACATTTGAAACAATGCAGAATAGTTTCTCCACTCACGCCACCCGGAACACCACAGCGTAATTTCGTAATCGTACTTTACTAGATATGGTGCGATCTATGATGTCTCTGACTGATTTACCGCTATCGTTTTGGTGTTATGCTTTAGAGACGGCCGCATTCACGTTAAATAGGACACCATCACAATCCGTTGAAACGACGCCTTATGAACTGTGGTTTGGCAAGAAACCAAAGTTGTCGTTTCTTAAAGTTTGGGGCTGCGATGCTTATGTGAAAAAGCTTCAACCTGATAAGCTCGAACCCAAATCGGAGAAATGTGTCTTCATAGGATACCCAAAGGAGACTGTTGGGTACACCTTCTATCACAGATCCGAAGGCAAGACATTCGTTTCTAAGAATGGATCCTTTCTAGAGAAGGAGTTTCTCTCGAAAGAAGTGAGTGGGAGGAAAGTAGAACTTGATGAGGTAACCATACATGCTCCCTTATTGGAAAGTAGTTCATCACAAAAACCGGTTCATGTGACGTCTATACCAATTAGTGAGGAAGTTAATGATGATGATCATTGAACTTCAGATCAAGTATTTACTGAACCTCGTAGGTCAACCAGAGTAAGATCCGCACCAGAGTGGTATGGTAATCCTGTTCTGGAAGTTATGTTACTAGACCATGACGAACCTACGAACTATGAAGAAGCGATGAGGAGCCCAGATTCCGCGAAATGGCTTGAGGCCATGAAATCTGAGATGGGATCCATGTATGAGAACAAAGTGTGGACTTTGGTTGACTTGCCCGATGATCGGAAAGCCATTGAAAATAAATGGATCTTCAAGAAGAAGGCTGACACGAACGGTAATGTTACTGTCTATAAAGCTCAACTTGTTGCGAAAGGGTTTCGACAAGTTCAAGGGATTGACTATGATGAGACTTTCTCACCCGTAGCGATGCTTAAGTCTATCCAAATCATGTTAGCAATTGCCGCATTTTATGATTATGAAGTTTGGCAAATGGATGTCAAAACTGCATTCTTGAATGGATTTCTGGAAGAAGAGTTGTGTATGATGCAGCCAGAAGGTTTTGTCGATCCAAAGGGAGCTGACAAAGTGTGCAAGCTCCAGCGATCCATTTATGGACTGGTGCAAGCCTCTCAGAGTTGGAATAAACGCTTTGATAGTGTGATCAAAGCATTTGGTTTTATTAAGACTTTTGGAGAAGCCTGTATTCACAAGAAAGTGAGTGAGAGCTCTGTAGCATTTCTGATATTATATGTGGATGACATATTATTGATTGGAAATGATATAGAACTTCTGGATTGCATAAAGGGATACTTGAATAAGAGTTTTTCAATGAAAGACCTCGGTGAAGCTGCTTATATATTGGGCATCAAGATCTATAGAGATAGATCAAGATGCTTAATTGGACTTTCACAAAGCACATACCTTGACAAAGTTTTGAAGAAGTTCAAAATGGATCAAGCAAAGAAAGGGTTCTTGCCTGTGTTACAAGATGTGAAGTTGAGTAAGACTCAATGCCCGACCACTGCAGAAGATAGAGAGAAGATGAAAGATGTTCGCTTCAACCATAGGCTCTATCATGTATGCCATGCTGTGTACTAGACCTGATGTGTGCCTTGCTATAAGTTTGGCAGGGAGGTACCAAAGTAATCTAGGAGTGGATCACTGAACAACGGTCAAGAACATCATGAAATACCTGAAAAGGACTAAGGATATGTTTCTTGTTTATGGAGGTGACAACGAGCTAGTCGTAAATGGGTACGTCGATGCAAGCTTTGACACTGATCCAGACGATTCTAAATCGCAAACCGGATACGTGTTTACATTGAGCGGTGGAGCTGTCAGTTGGTGCAGTTCTAAACAAAGCGTTGTGGCGGGATCTACGTGTGAAGCGGAGTACATAGTGTTGGGGAACGTAGTAATTTCAAAAAAATTCCTACACACACGCAAGATCCACATATAATATTAGAAATGCTACAGAGCTCCCACTCACTTTCTTGTAAATACAGGCTTCTCCAAAAGTCTATATAAAACCAAATGCTTTGATCACACTATCAAAGCGTTTATTCCAACTCCGAGAGGCTTGCACCGGTCCATAAATGGATCCCTGGAGCTTGCATACTTTGTTAGCTCCCTTTGGATCGACAAAACCTTCCGGTTGCATCATATACAACTCTTCTTCCAGAAACCCATTCAGGAATGCAGTTTTTACATCCATTTGCCAAATTTCATAATCATAAAATGCGGCAATTGCTAACATGATTCGGACAGACTTAAGCATCGCTACGGGTGAGAAGGTCTCATCATAGTCAATCCCTTGAACTTATCAAAAACCTTTCGCAACAAGTCGAGCTTTATAGATAGTAACATTACTGTCAGCGTCAGTCTTCTCCTTGAAGATCCATTAATTCTCAATGGCTTGCCGATCATCGGGCAAGTCAACCAAAGTCCACACTTTGTTCTCATACATGGATCCCATCTCAGATTTCATGGCCTCAAGCCATTTTGCGGAATCTGGGCTCACCATCGCTTCTTCATAGTTTGTAGGTTCGTCATGGTCTAGTAACATAACCTCCGAATAGGATTACCGCATCACCAGTGCGGATCTTACTCGTTGACTCCACGAGGTTCAAGAATAACTTGATCTGAAGTTTCATGATCATCATCATTAACTTCCTCACTAATTGGTGTAGGTGTTGCAGAAACCGGTTTCTGCGATGAACTATTTTCCAATAAGGGAGCAGGTACAGTTACCTCATCAAGTTCTACTTTCCTCCCACTCACTTCTTTCGAGAGAAACTCCTTCTCTAGAAAGAGTCTGAATTTAGCAACAAAAGTCTTGCCTTTGGATCTGTGATAGAAGGTGTACCCAACTGTCTCTTTTGGGTATCCTATGAAGACACATTTCTCCGATTTGGGTTCGATCTTATCAGGTTGAAGCTTTTTCACATAAGCATCGCAGCCCCAAACATTAAGAAACGACAACTTTGGTTTCTTGCCAAACCACAGTTCATAAGGCGTCGTTTCAACGGATTTTGATGGTGTCCTATTTAACGTGAATGCGGCAGTCTCTAAAGCATAACCCCAAAACGATAGAGGTAAATCAGTAAGAGGCATCATAGATCGCACCATATCTAGTAAAGTATGATTATGACGTTCGGACACACCATTACGCTGTAGTGTTCCGGGTGGCGTGACTTGCGAAACTATTCTGCATTGTTTCAAATGTAGACCAAACTCGTAACTCAAATATTCTCCTCCACGATCAGATCGTAGAAACTTTATTTTCTTGTTATGATGATTTTCCACTTCACTCTGAAATTCTTTGAACTTTTCAAATGTTTCAGACTCATGTTTCATTAAGTAGATATACCCATATCTTGTTAAATCATCCGTGAAGGTGAGAAAATAACGATACCCGTCGGGAGCCTCAATATTCATTTGTCCACATACATCAGTATGTATGATCTCCAATAAATCAGTTGCTCGCTCATAGTTCCGGAGAACGGCGTTTTTGTCATCTTGCCCATGAGGCATGGTTCGCAAGTACCAAGTGATTCATAATCAAGTGGTTCCAAAAGTCCATCAGTATGGAGTTTCTTCATGCGCTTTACACCAATATGACCCAAACAGCAGTGCCACAAATAAGTTGCACTATCATTATCAACTCTGCATCTTTTGGCTTCAACATTATGATATGTGTATCACTACTATCGAGATTCGTTAAAAATAGACCACTCTTCAAGGGTGCATGACCATAAAATATATTACTCATATAAATAGAACAACCATTATTCTCTCGATTAAATGAATAACCGTCTCGCATCAAACAAGATCCAGATATAATGTTCATGCTCAACGCTGGCACCAAATAACAATTATTTAGGTCTAATACTAATCCCGAAGTTAGATGTAGAGGTAGCGTGCCGACGGCGATCACATCGACTTTGGAACCATTTCCCATGCGCATCGTCACCTCGTCTTTGGACAGTGTTCGCTTAATCCGTAGTCCCTATTTTGAGTTGCAAATATTAGCAACAGAACCAGTATCAAATACCCAGGTGCTACTGCGAGCTCTGGTAAGCTACACATCAATAACATGTATATCACATATACCTTTGTTCACCTTGCCATCATTCTTATCCGCCAAATACTTGGGGCAGTTCCGCTTCCAATGACCAGTCTGCTTGTAGTAGAAGCACTCAGTCTCAGGCTTAGGTCTAGACTTGGGTTTCTTCTCTTGAGCAGCAACTTGCTTGCTGTTCTTCTTGAAGTTCCCCTTATTCTTCCCTTTGCCCTTTTTCTTGAAACTGGTGGTCTTATTAACCATCAACACTTGATGCTCCTTCTTGATTTCTACCTCCACAGCTTTTAGTATTGCGAAGAGCTCGAGAATCGTCTTATCCATCCCTTGCATATTATAGTTCATCACGAAGCTCTTGTAGCTTGGTGGCAGTGATTGAAGAATTCTGTCAATAACGTTATCATCCGGAAGATTAACTCCCAGTTGAATCAAGTGATTGTTATACCCAGTCATTTTGAGTATATGCTCACTGAAAGAACTATTCTCCTCCATCTTGCAGCTGTAGAACTTATTGGAGACTTCATATCTCTCAATCCGGGCATTTGCTTGAAATATTAACTTCAACTCCTGGAACATCTCATATGCTCCATGACGTTCAAAACATCATTGAAGTCCCGGTTCTAAGCCGTAAAGCATGGCACACTGAACTATCGAGTAGTCATCAGCTTTGCTTTGCCGACGCTCATAACATCCGTGTTGCTCCTGAAGCAGGTTTGGCACCTAGCGGTGCTTCCGGGACGTAATTCTTCCGTGCAGCAATGGGGATAATCCTCAAGTTATGGACCCAGTCCGTAATTGCTACCATCATCTTTCAACTTTGCTTTCTCAAGGAACACACTAAAATTCAATGTAACAACAACACCGCCATCTATCTACAATCAACATAGACAAGCAAGATACTATCAGGTACTAAGTTCATGATAAAATTAAGTTCAATTAATCATATTACTTAAGAACTCCCACTTAGATAGACATCCCTCTAATCCTCTAAGTGATCACGTGATCCAAATCAACTAAACCATGTCCGATCATCACGTGAGATGGAGTAGTTTCAATGGTGAACATCACTATGTTGATCATATCTACTATATGATTCACACTCGACCTTTCGGTCTCAGTGTTCCGATGCCATATCTGTTATATGCTAGGCTCTTCAAGTTTAACCTGAGTATTCCGCATGTGCAAAACTGGCTTGCACCCGTTGTAGATGGACGTAGAGCTTATCACACCCGATCATCACGTGGTGTCTGGGCACAACGAACTTTGGCAACGGTGCATACTCAGGGAGAACACTTTTTATCTTGAAATTTAGTGAGAGATCATCTTATAATGCTACCGTCAATCAAAGCAAGATAAGATGCATAAAAGATAAACATCACATGCAATCAATATAAGTGATATGATATGGCCGTCATCATCTTGTGCTTGTGATCTCCATCTCCGAAGCACCGTCATGATCACCATCGTCACCGGCGCGACACTTTGATCTCCATCGTAGCATCGTTGTCGTCTCGCCAATCTTATGCTTCTACGACTATCGCTACCGCTTAGTGATAAAGTAAAGCATTATAGGGCGATTGCATTGCATACAATAAAGCAACAACCATATGGCTCCTGCCAGTTGCCGATAACTCGGTTACAAAACATGATCATCTCATACAATAAAATTTAGCATTATGCTTTGACCATATCACATCACAACATGCCCTGCAAAAACAAGTTAGATGTCCTCTACTTTGTTGTTGCAAGTTTTATGTGGCTGCTACGGGCTGAGCAAGAACCGTTCTTACCTACGCATCAAAACCACAACGATAGTTTGTCAAGTTGGTGCTGTTTTAACCTTCGCAAGGACCGGGCGTAGCCACACTCGGTTCAACTAAAGTTGGAGAAACTGACACCGCCAGCCACCTGTGTGCAAAGCACGTCGGTAGAACCAGTCTCGCGTAAGCGTACGCGTAATGTCGGTCCGGGCCGCTTCATCCAACAATACCGCCGAACCAAAGTATGACATGCTGGTAAGCAATATGACTTATATCGCCCACAACTCACTTTTGTTCTACTCGTGCATATGACATCTACGCATAAAACCTGGCTCGGATGCCACTGTTGGGGAACGTAGTAATTTCAAAAAATTTCCTACGCACACACAAGATCATGGTGATGCATAGCAACGAGAGGGGAGAGTGTTGTCCACGTACCCTCGCAGACCGAAAGCGGAACTGTTAGCACAACGCGGTTGATGTAGTCGTACGTCTTCACGATCCGACCGATCAAGTACCGAACGCATGGCACCTCCGAGTTCAGCACACGTTCAGCCCAATGACGTACCTTGAACACCGATCCAGCTGAGTGTTGAGGGAGAGTTTCGTCAGCACGACGGCGTGGTGACGATGATGATGTTCTACCGACGCAGGGCTTCACCTAAGCACCGCTACAGTATTATCGAGGTGGACTATAGTGGAGGGGGGCACCGTACACGGCTAAAAGATCAACTGATCAATTGTTGTGTCTCTGGGGTGCCCCCTGCCCTCGTATATAAAGGAGCAAGGGGGGAGGTGCGGCCGGCCAGGAGGGGCACGCCAGGAGGAGTCCTACTCCCACCGGGAGTAGGACTCCCTCCCTTTTCCTTGTTGGATTAGGAGTGGATACGGAAGGAGAGAGAGGAGGAAAGGAAAGGGGGGCGCCCCCCCTCCTTGTCCAATTCGGACTTGGGGGGGAGGGGCGCGCGGCTGCCCCTTGGCCACCTCTCCTCTTCCACCAATTGGGCCTATGAGGCCCAATAACCTCCGGGGGGTTCCGGTAATCCCCCGGTACTCCGATATATATCCGATAACCCCCGAAACCATTCTGGTGTCCGAATATAGTCGTCCAATATATCAATCTTCATGTCTCGACCATTTCGAGACTCCTCATTATGTCCGTGATCACATCCGGGACTCCGAAAAACCTTCGGTACATCAAAACATATAAACTCATAATATAGCTGTCATCGAAACTTTAAGCGTGCGGACCCTATGGGTCCGAGAACAATGTAGACATGACCGAGACATATCTCCGGTCAATAACCAATAGCGGAACCTGGATGCTCATATTGGCTCCCACATATTCTACAAAGATCTTTATCGGTCAGACCGCATAACAACATACGTTGTTCCCTTTGTCATCGGTATGTTACTTGCCTGAGATTCGATCGTCGGTATCTCAATACCTAGTTCAATCTTGTTACCGGCAAGTCTCTTTACTCGTTCCGTAATACATCATCTCGCAACTAACTCATTAGTTGCAATGCTTTCAAGGCTTAAGTGATGTGCATTACCGAGTGGGCCCAGAGATACCTCTCCGACAATCGGAGTGACAAATCCTAATCTCGAAATACGCCAACCCAACAAGTACCTTCGGAGACACCTGTAGAGCACCTTTATAATCACCCAGTTACGTTGTGACTTTGGTAGCACACAAGGTGTTCCTCCGGTAAACGGGAGTTGCATAATCTCATAGTCATAGGAACATGTATAAGTCATGAAGAAAGCAATAGCAACATACTAAACGATCGTGTGTTAAGCTAACGGAATGGGTCAAGTCAATCACATCATTCTTCTAATGATGTGATCCCGTTAATCAAATGACAACTCATGTCAATGGCTAGGAAACATAACCATCTTTGATCAACGAGCTAGTCAAGTATAGGCATACTAGTGACACTCTGTTTGTCTATGTATTCTCACAAGTATTATGTTTCCGGTTAATACAATTCTAGCATGAATAATAAACATTTATCATGATATAGGGAAATAAATAATAACTTTATTATTGCCTCTAGGGCATATTTCCTTCACAAACATAGCGTCCCGGATGAATGGCTAGCACGTCACCTCGGCCAGGAAGGACCCAAATCCATGACAACCCTTACCGCTCTAATGAACCGCTTCTGCGCGGGAGAAGACAACTGGCTTTCTCGTAAAAGCAATGATGCCAGCGGCCCGGGCACTTCCGAAATCCGAGATGGCAACGGCAAGCCACGACGAACCAAACACAACAGTTGCAGTAATATACGCGACGCAGCGGTGAACGCCTGATTTCACGATCCGAAGCCCGGTCAACGGAAGAAGCAACTAAAGGCAAACCACGATGGACCATCCACCCTTGACAGGATACTGGACCGACCTTGTCAGGTTCACGGTCTCCCTGATAGGCCAGCTAATCATACCAACCGAAACTGTTGGGTCTTCAAGCAGGCAGGCAAGCTTAACGCTGATCACAAGGGGAGGAGGCCACCAGGCGATAAAGACGATGGATCGGCTCGTCAACAAAACAGCAGGGGCCAAAAACATTTCCCCTCCGACATTCGACCACTCCCGGAACGCAAATAGCAGTCCGGCTTCCGCCACCCACCTACTGTACTGACAAAATTTGCACCACGCGCGCATCACTACGCACTCAAGATACCATGGGCATTGGCGGAAGCACAATACGGACAACCCTACATGCATTCCCGTAACGTTTTTTATCTGTTTTATTTTTCTGTATCATCCCTAAAGAATAGGTGACCAACTGGACAACATCTACAACAGACTCTATCGGAGTTCGGATCCGTATACTCACCTAAGGGGCTACTTCCGTTAAGGATTCCCCTCCCCGAGGACGGGCGACACAGACGTGCGACAGGAGGTCCAAAACAACATTTTGTAGACCGCACTCTTTATTCTGAGCCTGTACTATGCCCTTTTTTCCTCTGATCCCGACCACGAGCATCTCAAATAGCCGGGTATATATATATATATATATATATATATATATATATATATATATATATATATATATATATATATATATATATATATATATATATATATATATATATATATATATATATATACACACACACACACACACATAAATTTATCATTGGCACACCGCTCCGCTCCCAATAAGCCTCATCCGAACTGATCTTTCATACTATTTCAACAATAAGTACGGCCTCAACGGCTGCTTTGTAGATGCACCTCGGCATGGGAACGAATGAGTTGCTAGTAAAAGTCCGAACAACTCTATAGCGTACTTCAGCATTGCAAGTTTGCCTTATATGCATCAGCTCCGAATCATTTTCTTGGGTCAATAGTTGGGTTGCCCGGCTCCTGTGCTTGCTACCCTATGTTCCGCTCTATCGGCTAGGCTAGTAAAGGGAGAACTACTACGATTGTGCCCTGGCCTAAACCGGATGAGCACCTCAGTAGAGAAAGCCGAAAACTGACTGTCATGATGCGGCGAGTGCTGGTCAACCACTTGACGACTTATTGGAATCTTTAGCGATTCTCCATGTAACATGAGGGATCTTTTTCAGATCAGATATGTAAGGCACCATACGCCGCATACACACCAGGAGCTATGTCGTAGCCCCACCATAAAACTCCTATGGTTAAGTGAAAGTGTTAACGCCTTATAGTCCGATTTCCTGGTTCGCCACATTATCAGCTCCTTCATGGACCAAGACGTTGGTTAAAGAGTGATTAAATGCTTTTCCGAACACCCCCGTACTTCCTACGAGGGGGCTGAAGCTGACGACTAGAAAACTTTCAGATTATATTAAAACGACCGCACAGGAGGAATTCATGCTTTTCGAGTAAAACATAAATAGATTAACTATAAAATTGTATTTTACAATCATCATACACCTCACTAAAACATAATGTTTTTCGAGCATTGACCCTCTGTCAAGCGGGCGGCCTCCAGGACATCTTCAAAATAACGCTTCGGCTCTGGACGGTCCTTGCTTTTGGGTGGACCCTTCATCGCGATGTCGATGGCCTTCATCTTTCCCCAGAATGTCTTGACTTGGGCAAAGGCCATCCGTGCACCTTCAATGCACGCCGATCGCTTCACAACATCGATTTGCGGCACCACATCGACAAGCTTCTGCACCAAATTGAAATAGCTATTCGGCGCAGGCTCGGTTGACCACAGACAGATTACGACATCCTTCATGGCAGCGCGAGATACCCTATGAAGTTCGGCCCATTGGGACATCTGTTCATTGAGCAGCAGAGGGCGCTTTGATGCGCCGAACTGTGACAAAAAAAGCTTCTCCGTTGCATATCCAGCTCGCGCTTGGTAATACCGCGCTGCATCAGAAGAACTCTCCGGCAAGTCCAAATACTCGTCCGGAGAACTCCACACTTGGTTCAACTGAGCATAGTCCGGGTCGCCGAACTTAGTCCGCAGCAGAAAAGGCTTTCCAGCCACTATCTCCTTCGCCTGCCGAACCTCCTCACAGAGTGCTCTGGATTCTGATCATGCCTCTCTCGCCTCCTGTCTGGCCTTGTCCAGTTCAGCCCCTATGGCTTTATTCTCCTTCTCAAGAAATTCGCAGCGACCAGTAGCACTCTCCAACGCGAGTGTCATCATGGATATCTTCTCCTTGCCTTGGCATCGCGCACCATGTTCGGCCTTCAATTCGGCCGATGCCCTTTCAGCAGCAGCATCACTAAACCAGGCCCGCTCCTTGGCCCGGACTAGCTCCACCCGAAGAGCCTCCACGGCGGCAGCACCATCTGCATTTCAAGCACATTTCATATAAAGCTCTTTTCCACGTCAAGCCCAATGGTGTAAAGAATGCTCGAAATACATACTTTGCGAGTCGTCAAGACGCCTGTTGATCAATGCAATGTCATCCTCCGCAATATCCAGCTTTCGCTGCAGTTTGGCTACTTCTTATTTCGGGCAGCCACAGGAGGATAAGCAACCTGTATTTCAAATTAAATCAAGGTTAATACCTGAGCATATCTCTTTGATCCTCCGGTCGCTTCCTTCGGAAGACAATCCGAGTCTCAGGGGCTACTGCATATACAACAGGTGCATTCTGTCAATAGAATTCAATTGACAAAACTACATCACAAACCTCAAAACCTCTTAGAAGGCTAGTGAAGGCCTCGTTCAATCCACTCTTCGTGGATAGAACCCTTTCGACCACCGTAACCATCAAAGCACGGTGCTCTTCTGAAATGGACGCTCGTCGTACCATGTCCGTCAGCGCTTCTGGCGCTCCCGGGTCTTCAGGAGCCGCCGCCGGAGTGCGGCATTCCTGTGAAGCAACCCGCTTACTTGCCTCCAGAATCGTCTCCGGCTGTAAACCGGACGGTTCAGGGACACCATTCTTGATCCCAGAACCCTGAGTGACAGAGGCACGACCTTCGGGTAATGCCTTCTTCATTTCTTGTACTACTTGGAGTTCGGGAGGAGCCCTTCGGGATGATACCTAGATATCATCCCCCCTGTTGGGCGATGAGGCCGGAGAAGGCGTGTCACTCTCCATCATCTCCGGAGAAGATCTCCCGAGGAGGAGGACGATTGAGAAACACCAGGCATTAACCTGCATGGATGAACATATGTCGGATGATTACTTCACTAGTAGGAAAGGAATGAGGTACGTTTAAAAGTACCCCAGCCTCACTTACGGTTTGCCCCGAGGTTCGTCCTCGTCATCATGCCCTATGGCAGCATTGCTCGACCAGCCCAGGCCACCCGATGATGGCATTTTTCCTCTCTTGGAAGGCTTCCCCTCCTGATCTTCGGAAGCGGCCCTCTTCTTGCCATGGAGGGCCCCCTCTGCGCCTTTGCCCTTGAGCAAAAGGGTTTCGGTTTCCCCGAACACAACGTCTAATTCATCCTCAGGGTGGGTATCACCTCTGGGCTCCCTGCTCTTGCCCCCCTCTGCAGACACCTGGTACGGTGTCGGAATCAACATTCTCGTTAGCAGGGCGGTCGCAGGGTCTTCGGGAAGGGGCGCCGGACACCAAATTAGCACCACTTTCGTTATACAGTCCTGTATAGGGATGGATTGTTCAGTATCTTGTTAAGAGATGCTTGAATGGAAGGTGCTCGGATATCGAGTACTTACCAAAGTGTCCGGATGTTTGCAGTCAAGCCCGACGTCTTCGGTGGTGTCCGGCCATTGCTCTCGCTCCCCGAAATATAATTTCCACATTCCTTCATGCGTAGTATCGAAGAAGTGCTGTAGAGTCCGCCGCCCTTTCGGGTTTAACTCCCACATACGGAGAGGCCGCCGCTGACATGGCAGGATTCGGCGGACTAGCATTACTTGAACGACGTTGTAACATCCCAAAATTCTAAATTTTGGAATGTTATATTAAATAAATAATTATGCTTGTTTGTTTGATTGTTGTGTAACTGATTGTGTGAAATTGAGTGAAATTTGAAACTTTTTGAAAGTTTACTGAGAGGGAATGAAATGACATTCCCAAACTTTCACCTTGCATTTATGATCTCCATGAATTCAAATTCAATTCAAACACAAAACCCTAGAGAGAAGATGACATGACTTCTTCCATTTAAATAAATGAAAAGGGTTTTGAAAAGATTTGAACTCCACTTGGAAATATTTCAATTCTGAAACTTTATGCAACTCAATGATTTTCACGAGAGAAGATAAAATGACTTCTTCAAATTAAATGAAATATGAGTTGGGAGTTTTAAAAGAATTAAATCCAAAGTTCTTTGAATTTATTTCCAATTTGGAGTTATTTGAGTTTTATTCAAAATATTTTTCTCCAAAAACAAAATATATGGAAAATAGGGTAACATGATTCCCTACATCAGAAAATTGGAGAGAAATTAATTTGAAGTCATTTTGGTATTTTAAAAATGATTTTTGTTGGATTTTATTGGACCAGAAGCACTCTTTGCTTTATTTAAATTTGTGTGTATTTTATTTAATGCTAGAATAATGTTCATCATGTAGGAAATCTTTTTCTGAAAATTTTGATATATTATATGCCTATATAATATTTTCATTTTATTTTGTTTTATCATTTTGTTTTCCTCTCTGTTTGTTTAAAAAAAAAATTCGCAGCGCCTTGGGCCAAAGGCCCAAGCCGCCAACCAGCCGGCCGGCCAAGGCCAAGGCCATCGCACGCACGCACCTAGGGAGCCAGGGAGCCAAGGTTTCCTATTCTTTTACAAATCCTAGTAGGATTTGATCCCGTTTCGTTATTCCGTTTTTATTCCTAGGATTCCTAATCCTAGTCTATTTCTTGCCCCTACCCCAAGCAAAACCCTCCCTCCCCACTATAAATACCCAAGAACCCCCCTCCAACACATCAAACCAACACCTCTCCTCTCTCTCCTCTCCTCTCCAGCAGCAGCAAGTGCAACACCACCGCCCGCCGCCAAGTGCCGCCGCCGCCTCGACCTCTCCTGAGGTTTATATGATCTCCTCTCCACCGTCCGTGATCTCCTTTCCTCTAGGATCAACCACAACATCGGATCCGATCTTCTTCCCCAACTCGACGACTACTCCGTGAGATCCACGAAATCCCGTAATTCATTTTTTTCAGAAAATAGCAATCTTAGAAAATTCATATCTTTTAGAGTTTTTAGTATTTTTGAGTGATTCCAATTGCTATGTGTCAAAATTTGCGGAAGTTTCTGTTAGTGTCTCTGGATTTCAAATTTGAGTAGGTTAAATTTGAATTTGATAAATTTTGTTCAGATTAGTATTTTGGCCATAACTTGAGTTTAAAAATAGGTTTTAATTAATTCTTTTTGCTCCTGGTCACTTATGATATTTTTTAGCTGTAGGATTTAGTTTGGTAATTTTGGAGTATTTTAAATTAGATTATTAGTAAAAACAGTACTGTTTTGCTTATATAGTTGTTTTAGTTATGTAATTATTGTTTTTAATTATTTTAGTTCATTCCTTTTGTAGATTTTCACTTGTTGTTATATGTTTATGTTTAGCTACAGTAGATAAATTTTTGTAGTTATTTATTAGTGTTTAGCTACTGTTTTTGTAATTGCTTGTTTAGTTTATAGTGATAGTGGATAAAATAGTTTTATTAGTTTTAAAAGTAATTCTTTTTCCACTTCAAGTTATATTGTTTTTGTTTCTGTTATTTGTGAACACATTAGTTGTTATATTTATTTAGTATAGTTTATTAATGTTTTAATAAATGATTTGCTGTTATAGTTGTCTTAGTGTTTTGCTAGTTGCTATATTTGTTCTAGTATTCACTAGATGGTTATAGTAGTTTTATATTAGTTCTTTTTGTTAGTTAGTAAATTAATAATTTATTTTCTGTTATTTTATTAGATTTATATTTTCTTTGCTGTAGAAAAAAAATATTAGAATAATTTAGTAATGTTATGTTAAGATTTGTGTGAGTTGGTCACCACTAGTTTTTCCTTGAATTTTTCTTTCGAAGTTTTTCCTTTGGTTTTCGACTTGGTTTTCTTGTTGCTTTTATTTTGATTGAGTATTGTTATGATTGATAGAATTGTTTGCTAGGATGTTTGCTTATGTGAATGCTATGTTTGACTATATAGATTTTCAACGGAGTGACGATTAGTTCTACCAAGTCATTTTCTGACAGCGTTGTTATCTTCATCAAGTATTACCAGGCAAGTTCACTTTGACCATGTTTTTTCATACCTATGTGTTTTATTGCATCTAGTGTCATCTTCGCAACAATCCCTCCAAGAGTGACATTGAATCCTTGTAGTTGAGTAGTATGCATGAGGTAGGAACCCATCACCTGTTACCAAGCCGGGACGATATTTTATTTTAATGCTACGCTATAGTAGACGGGTTTGGTATGAGTGCTCGGGAGTGGTGTGAGAAAGGAGGATCTACGTCAATGACGATAACTCCATGATGGAATCTGCAAGGACTGCATCTTCAAGGCCTCAAGACTTCAAGACTCGAGACAAGAATTCAATACACACTCTTGGGTGAAGGATAGTTGACGGGCACCTGGAGAAACCAGTGGTTGGCGGGATGCATGGAGAAGCGCCATGACATCTTGCGAAAGCTTCACCCAGACTCAAAGAGACGGAAGAATACTTCATGCCCGGAAGCTTACGTGCAACCGCAAGTCACTATGGGCTCTCGCTTGGTTGACCTTAGTTGTGACTCGCTAGGACGGTGCTAGCCATGTAGAACTACGGTAGGATTGAATGAGCACCGGACGGTGGTCGGGAACTCTTCGAAGACCATGTTTGGTCATCTTGTTCTCAAACACCCGAAGTGCGAGAACGTAAAAGAGGGATCGAATCTTGCGGGTAAAGTGTACAAACCTCTCGCAGAGGGTTTAAAACCTAATCGATTAGCCGTGTCCCGATTACGGACAATTTGAGCTCTCGGACTTGGATCTATCTCGAACTCTCAACACCGGCTTGATAACTTAATTGTGGGCAACTTATGATGATTTTGGGCTATGAGACATCGGTTGGCGGAACCATGTCATGATAGAAAACTCCATAGTACAGACTTCAGTTATTACTTGATGTAGGGAAAATAAAACCAGCTTTTACGCAAACAAAACTTAGACACAGAGCCACAAAGCCATATTGCATATAGTATAGTTTTATCATCTGTTTTCTCATGTTGTGATCTTGCCGGTACATTCAATGTACTGACCTACACGGCTGCAACGTATCATGTTGCAGATACTTTCTTCCAACGAGTAAGAGTACGGTGCAGGGTTACGGTCTACACTCAACCTGCCGATGGCGTTGATGGCACTCCATACCCGACTATTTGTTTCCGCGGTGACTTATGAGGTATATATCAGTTTTACGTTATTTATACATGTGATTGCACTTTGATATATACATTGATGTACTGTGTGCAAAGATCTTGATCCGAGGATGGCATGAAACACGAGGCTTGACCGTCTCGAGGTCGGGTCGCCATGATATGGTATCGAGCACATGTTGGTGTGAGGACGTGACCCTAGAAATCGGAAAGCCCCTAGGACAGGATGTCTCACAAAAACTTTATTTTCAAAAAGACTCTTACTTCTCATCTCTTCTGATTTTATCAAATAGACACTCTCACCTCAAATAGTTAGAATATACCCTTCTCCTTTTGATCACATGAAGAATCAATCAAGCCGCTCCAAGAAGGACAAGATATCGGATAACTGATGGCCTCTTCAGAGTAAAGAGGATTTTACCATGCATTAGAAGAGTTGAAGCTGCAACAATTGAAGACTCCGAAGACTAGAAGAATTTGAAGAATCTGAAGAATTATTTGACCTTTAGAAGACCAAACCCCTGTTACACACTTACGTTAGATGCGGCGATTTGTGAGCTGTCATTTGTTTGATGTTTTTCCGACAGCCACAAAGTAAAACTTGTTTCTTCAAAAACTATTGTTTGTATTGTGTGTATATCCCTCCCCACCTCTCTCATATCTCATCCCAAAACTTTTGGACCCATAGATGATGAATGAAGTTGGACTGATATTCTCTGGACCGAAGACTCAGCCGGAGGCAGAGCTATGGATTCAGAACATGGAGAATCACTTCGGAAGCAATTTGGTTTCAAGGAAGAATGAAGTATCTTACGCTCTTCAGTACTTTGAAGGAAGTGCTACAACATGGTGGCAGATGCATCAAGCTATACAGGGATGGAATGGAACAAAGACTTGGGAAGAATTCAAGAAGACCGTGTTGAGATCACGTCTCATCCGGAAGCACTATGATAACCCGAAGAAGAAACCTTGTGCCTGCAAGATTTGCGGAGAAATAGGACACACCCCGGAGGAACACAAGGATGGATGCCCTCATTGTGAGGAGAAACACCCAGCTGAGGAATGCCAACTAGTCAGGTGACTTGTTTCTTGTGTGAAGGAACCACCCACTACCCGACTCAAGGTCACATTTACCCCATGGTGCAACAAACTATTCAGAGCAGGAAGAAGGAATGAAAGAAGCCCTCCGAGAAGTTATGAAAGAACCTGTGATGAAGGAATGTGTTGAAGACCCGATGGAGAAGGCCTAATCAGATTCTACTCCAACGCTTGCTATTCATGTGGAGAAGAAGGACATTTTTCCAAGATTGTACCAAGGAAAGAGAAGAATATCTCGAGATTTCCGACAGCAGAAGTGAAGTTTGACCTCGGAAATAGAAGCTCTGATCATTACAGAGAAATCCAGAAGAGAAAAGAAGGCAACCCGAGAACAACGCAATTTTTGCAGAGAAGGACCTAAGTCATATCACTTGTTACAGGTGCAAGGATTTAGGTCATTACGCTAGTAAATGTCCGTAAAAGAAGCCAAGAATCCAAGGAGCCTACATAATCACAAAGAAGCCCGAGACATGTCAAGTCATTTGTTTTCGCTGCAAGGAAGCAGGACATTATGCTACTAAATGTCCCGACAAGATGAAAGCTGGAGTTGAGTAGTTGGAATTTTGATATTGGAAACAAGAGTAGTAAAAAGCAATTTCATTTTCATGAGTTCGATGAGTTGAGTTATGCAATGGGTGCTCAGGGATTGTAATGAAAGCATGAATCAATCAAGTTAATGTGTCATGATTTCATACATGGATTTTTTTTGAGTTGTTACTCTATGAACAAAGATTTTGACCATTTTCAAGGATATGAGAAATATGGTCTATGGATGGATTTGTGAACTTCATTTTAAGGGTGGTAGTACCCTGTGAAGAAGACTAGACTAATGGATAGGAAAATATATATTCCACGGACTGTAATTCGAAGGAAAAAAAAAGCTGGAGTTTTGCTTTTGATATGATGGTATGAAGAAACAGAGTACTACTGGATTTAAAGGAGGTGTAATATGGAACAAGAGAGTTACTCCAAGGATGAGTTAAAGCTGCACTAGTGTTGAAGTGGGCCATAACCCACAGGCCCAGGATTTTGAAAAGGAACAGATGTAACCTTGATGAAGGAAGAAATTTGGAAGAATCGGTGATTCAATCAGCATACGTTTTCGTAGGAGGTTACGCAAAACCCGAGAGTGGTGAAGTAACGATAGATGCTTGCGTAACCAAAGGATTTACCCGATCCTGCTCAATACAGGAGAAATTCTGCAATGCTTGTGAGTATGACCAAGTGTTAGAATACGTGATTCAATGTATGCATAGTTAGTAATGGTTCAAGTATGGGATGGATTGGCCCCCATACCGGAGACTTCTATCATAAACTATCATATGTTGATGGAAAATCAGAGAGCCTTGAAAACCTTAGAAGAGTGTCGACACGTCAAGCCATAAAACCATAGAATGGTAGGACGATGGAACCCTTTACAGCAACCGCTGCCAATCGTAGGTTATACGGTGAGATTTAAACTAGGCCCATTGCCCTGCAGGAGAAACCATTAATTGTTGACCACCACGAGAATATCGAATAGTTGATTAGGGTTGGCGGCATGCACCTATCAGCTATGAAAACCCGATCTCGGAATAACCTTACCAAGAGGAAAAGGACAAAAGAATTGAGGAAAAGGTTATGCCACCACCGGAAGAGCCAGAGAAGGAATTATCCTTACTATTTGAGAAGACCGACACATACCAACGGTAAGGATGGAGTATATAAGTTTTGATGGAACCATAACCATGCTTCTAAGTGTGGTAGCACATTAGACCATACTGAGATCAATGGATTTGCTAGAAGACCCCAAACCCTAACCCTTTTCTTGTTAGCCTCTTGAATCTCGAGGACTAGATTCATTTTAAGTGTGGTAGATTTGTAACATCCCAAAATTCTAAATTTTGGAATGTTATATTAAATAAATAATTATGCTTGTTTGTTTGATTGTTGTGTAACTGATTGTGTGAAATTGAGTGAAATTTGAAACTTTTTGAAAGTTTACTGAGAGGGAATGAAACGACATTCCCAAACTTTCACCTTGCATTTATGATCTCCATGAATTCAAATTCAATTCAAACACAAAACCCTAGAGAGAAGATGATATGACTTCTTCCATTTAAATAAATGAAAAGGGTTTTGAAAAGATTTGAATTCCATTTGGAAATATTTCAATTCTGAAACTTTATGCAACTCAATGATTTTCACGAGAGAAGATAAAATGACTTCTTCAAATTAAATGAAATATGAGTTGGGAGTTTTAAAAGAATTAAATCCAAAGTTCTTTGAATTTATTTCCAATTTGGAGTTATTTGAGTTTTATTCAAAATATTTTTCTCCAAAAACAAAATATATGGAAAATAGGGTAACATGATTCCCTACATCGAAAATTGAGAGAAATTAATTTGAAGTCATTTTGGTATTTTAAAATGATTTTTGTTGGGTTTTATTGGACCAGAAGCACTCTTTGCTTTATTTAAATTTGTGTGTATTTTATTTAATGCTAGAATAATGTTCATCATGTAGGAAATCTTTTTCTGAAAATTTTGATATATTATATGCCTATATATTATTTTCATTTTATTTTGTTTTATCATTTTGTTTTCCTCTCTGTTTGTTAAAAAAAAATTCGCAGCGCCTTGGACCAAAGGCCCAAGCCGCCAACCAGCCGGCCGGCCAAGGCCAAGGCCGTCGCACGCACGCACCTAGGGAGCCACGGAGCCAAGGTTTCCTATTCTTTTACAAATCCTAGTAGGATTTGATCCCGTTTCATTATTCCATTTTTATTCCTAGGATTCCTAATCCTAGTTTATTTCTTGCCCCCTACCCCAAGCAAAACCCTCCCCTCCCCACTATAAATACCCAAGCACCCCCCCCCCCTCAACCACATCAAACCAACACCTCTCCTCTCCTCTCCTCTCCTCTCCGCAGCAGCAGCAGTGCAACACCACCACCGCCGCCAAGTGCCGCCGCCGCGCCCTCGACCTCTCCTGAGGTTTATATGATCTCCTCTCCACCGTCCCGTGATCTCCTTTCCTCTAGGATCAACCGCAACATCGGATCCGATCTTCTTCCCCAACTCCGACGACTACTCTGGTGAGATCCACGAAATCCCGTAATTCATTTTTTTCAGAAAATAGGAATCTTAGAAAATTCATATCTTTTAGAGTTTTTAGTATTTTTGAGTGATTCCAATTGCTATGTGTTACAAATTTGCGGAAGATCTGTTAGTGTCTCTGGATTTCAAATTTGAGTAGTTTAAATTTGAATTTGATAAATTTTGTTCAGATTAGTATTTTGGCCATAACTTGAGTTTAAAAATAGGTTTTTAATTAATTCTTTTTGCTCCTGGTCACTTATGATATTTTTTAGCTGTAGGATTTAGTTTGGTAATTTTGGAGTATTTTAAATTAGATTTTAGTAAAAACAATACTGTTTTGCTTATATAGTTGTTTTAGTTATGTAATTATTGTTTTTAATTATTTTTAGTTCATTCCTTTTGTAGATTTTCACTTGTTGTTATATGTTTATGTTTAGCTACAGTAGATAAATTATTGTAGTTATTTATTAGTGTTTAGCTACTGTTTTGTAATTGCTTGTTTAGTTTATAGTGATAGTGGATAAAATAGTTTTATTAGTTTTAAAAGTAATTCTTTTTCCACTTCAAGTTATATTGTTTTTGTTTCTGTTATTTGTGAACACATTAGTTGTTATATTTATTTAGTATAGTTTATTAATGTTTTAATAAATGATTTGCTGTTATAGTTGTCTTAGTGTTTTGCTAGTTGCTATATTTGTTCTAGTATTCACTAGATGGTTATAGTAGTTTTATATTAGTTCTTTTTGTTAGTTAGTAAATTAATAATTTATTTTCTGTTATTTTATTAGATTTATATTTTCTTTGCTGTAGAAAAAAAATATTAGAATAATTTAGTAATGTTATGTTAAGATTTGTGTGAGTTGGTCACCACTAGTTTTTCCTTGAATTTTTCTTTCGAAGTTTTTCCTTTGGTTTTCGACTTGGTTTTCTTGTTGCTTTTACTTTGATTGAGTATTGTTATGATTGATAGAATTGTTTGCTAGGATGTTTGCTTATGTGAACGCTATGTTTGACTATATAGATTTTCAACGGAGTGACGATTAGTTCTACCAAGTCATTTTCTGACAGCGTTGTTATCTTCATCAAGTATTACCAGGCAAGTTCACTTTGACCATGTTTTTTCATACCTATGTGTTTTATTGCATCTAGTGTCATCTTCGCAACAATCCCTCCAGTAGTGACATTGAATCCTTGTAGTTGAGTAGTATGCATGAGGTAGGAACCCATCACCCTGTTACCAAGCCCGGGACGATATTTTATTTTAATGCTACGCTATAGTAGACGGGGTTTGGTATGAGTGATCGGGAGTGGTGTGAGAAAGGAGGATCTACGTCAATGACGACAACTCCATGATGGAATCTGCAAGGACCGCATCTTCAAGGCCTCAAGACTTCAAGACTCGAGACAAGAATTCAATACACACTACTGGGTGAAGGACGGTTGACGGGCACACTGGAGAAACCAGTGGTTGGCCGGGATGCATGGAGAAGCGCCATGACATCTTGCGGAAAGCTTCACCCAGACTCAAAGAGACGGAAGAATACTTCATGCCCGGAAGCTTACCTGTGCAACCGCAAGTCACTATGTGCTCTGGCTTGGTTGACCTTAGTTGTGACTCTGGCTAGGACGGTGCTAGCAGATGTAGAACTACGGTAGGATTGAATGAGCACCGGACAGTGGTCAGGGGAACTCTTCGGAAGACCATGTTTCGGTCATCTTGTTCTCAAACACCCTGAAGTGCGAGAACGTAAAAAGAGGGATCGAATCTTGCGGGTAAAGTGTACAACCCTCTGCAGAGGGTTTAAAACCTAATCGATTAGCCGTGTCCCCGGTTACGGACAATTTGAGCCTCTGGACTTGGATCTATCTCAGAACTCTCAACACCGGATTGATAACTTAATTGTGGGCAACTTATGATGATTTTGGGCTATGAGACATCGGTTGGCGGAACCATGTCATGATAGAAAACTCCATAGTACAGACTTCAGTTATTACTTGATGTAGGGAAAATAAAACCAGCTTTTACGCAAACAAAACTCAGACACAGAGCCACAAAGCCATATTGCATATAGTATAGTTTTATCATCTATTTTCTCATGTTGTGATCTTGCCGGTACATTCAATGTACTGACCTAGACGGCTGCAACGTATCATGTTGCAGATACTTTCTTCCGACGAGTAAGAGTACGGTGCAGGGTTACGGTCTACACTCAACCTGCCGATGGTGTTGATGGGACTCCATACCCGACTATTTGTTTCCGCGGTGACTTATGAGGTATATATCAGTTTTACGTTATTTATACATGTGATTGCACTTTGATATATACATTGATGTACTGTGTGTGCCAGCATACTGATCCAGGGATGGCACAGAAACACAGAGGCTTGACCGTCTGAGGTCGGGTCGCTACAGACGTTCACAAGATCGATGCCCTTCTCGGTAAGGCTTCAGATGCGACTCTGTAGAGTCTGCACTTCATTGACGGATCCCCAGTCCAATCCCTTATTGATCCTTGAAGCGAGCTGAATTGGAGGGCCGGGTCGGAACGCAGGTGTAGCCGCCCACTTGGAGCCCCGTGGCTCGTTGATATAAAACCACCCCTGCTGCCATAGGGCATAAGATTTGGAGAAAGATCCTTTGAGCCAAACCGCGCTGGCCAGCTTGCCTATTATGACGCCGCCGCACTCTGCCTGCTCCTCCTCTGTCACTTGCAGCCTCACATTAAAGGTCTTGAGCCACAAACCAAAGTGCGGAGGAGTCCGGAGGAAGGCCTCGCACATGATGATAAATGTCGAGATGAGGAGAATAGAGTCCAGGGCCAGATCGTGAAAATCTAGCCCATAGTAGAACATGAGCCCTAGACGAAGGGGTTATGCGCGAACCCTAGCCCGTGAAGGAGGTGGGAGACAAATATTACTCTCTCACCAGATCTGGGGGTCGGTATGACTTGTCCTTGTGCCGAAAGCCGATGAAGGATTTCCGGGGTCAGATACCTCGCTACGCGGAGGTTCGCAATATCCTCCTCTGTGATAGAAGAAGCCACCCACTGGCCCTGATGGTTGGATCCGGACATGATCAAGGCTGGTGGTGATTGGAACCCGAGGGTTGGAACTTGGGGTGGCTGGGGTTGAGGAAGGAGCAAGCGCAAGGGAAGAAGACGAGACTGGCTCTCTATATAAAGGCCCCGAATACTGGGCGTCTCCCCCTGGGTCTCTAAAACTTACCTATCACCAAGGAGTTGTGCCCAGGGAACGGTTGGGTTACCCATGCCTGCATTAATGAAAATCCCGTAAATAAAGGGACACGATCTCTGCCTTGACGAGACGTGCCAATAAAACCGCGCCTCGAGACGTGGGGTGGCTCACTAGCCAACGATTGGAAAAAGTAACCGGGCAGGCATGATACGATGTCATGAACAGTTATCAACAAGTTGGGCTCCTGGGATATTGTATTCTCTGTAATTATATACACAGGTCCGGATATACTTACTTCATCCAAAGACTATTCTGGAGTTCGGAAGGAGGGAACCCACCTTGCAATGCCGAAGACAAATCTGCGCACCGGACTCCTCATCATTGAAGCCAGGTTCAGGGGCTACAGAGGGAGTCCTGGACTAAGGGGTCCTCGGGCGTCCGGCCAGTTATCCATGGGCCGGACTGATGGGCTGTGAAGACACGAAGACCGAGGACCATACTCGTATCCAGATTGGACTCTACTTGGCGTGGAAGGCAAGCTTGGCGACCGAAGATTCCTTCTTATGTAACCGACTCCATGTAAACCCTAGATCCCCACGGTGTTTATATAAACCGGAGGGATTAGTCCGGAAAGGATATACTCATTACCATATTCACATAGGCCAGACTTCTAGGGTTTAGCCATTACGGTCTCGTGGTAGATCAAATCTTGTAATACTCATATTCATCAAGATCAATCAAGCAGGAACTAGGGTATTACCTCCATAGAGAGGGCCCGAACCTGGGTAAACATCGTGTCCCCCGTCTCCTGTTACCATTGATCCTAGACGCATAGTTCGGGACCCCCTACCCAAGATCCGCCAGTTTTGACACCGACACCCACCACAATTACCTTCAAGGGAGTAATACCCGGTGTCGACGCTCACTGCACGGGCTTTATCACATTGGAAGTCGTCTTCGGTTTGCCGGACAACTTTCGAAGCGAAGACTTGATCTTCAATGTTGTCCCGTTCCACAGTGGTTACCATGCACTACTCGGATGGACCGCTTTCGCTTGTTTCAATGCAGTCCCACACTATGCCTACCTAAAGCTTAAGATGCCCGGTCCACGTGGCGTCATCATGATCAACGAAAACACAGAACGCTCCCTCCCTACCGAGGAGCATACCACGACCATCGCAGCCGAAATACAAAGCGGCCCCGTCAAGCCGCATATCTCATCGACCATTAAGCCGCCGACCTCTATTACATAGGACTGGTCAATCTCAGAGCTGGATTAGCAGTTCCGCCTCTGTCGTTCTCCACATATACCCGCGAAGTTCGTATCACGCATGCATCATTATGCACTTAAAATACCTTGGTCATCGGTGGAGGCACAATACAATTTTTTCTCCTACAACCTTCTTCTCTTTCTTCTAACCATTTCTTATATTTTGCCACAGGTGAATCAAAACCTGTTCATCCTACAGACCTATAAGGACTCTTTCAGAGCCCGGTTTCGTCCAACAAAAAAAACCCAAAGATGACTCCTTTTAAGGAATCCTTTTTGCTGAGGCAAAGGCAGTGCAGACATGCGACAGGAGGTCCAGGAGATTTTTTGTAGACCATATACTCTATTTAAAACTTGTACAGCGCCTTTTTTCCTCAGCATACGACCCCTGGCATGTAAAATGATCTGGGTGGTGGTGTTATAATCTGTAAGATTGCGTTCGACGTATCAATCAGATTCCAGTGAACATAATCCGTCTTCAGTACTTGTTTTTCCTCATAGTACTGTATTTTGCTTCTTCGGTTGTTTCACACACACATCTTGGCACTAATTGCCAGGGGCTCGATACGGCAACATATTGGTTGCCGAAAAGTCCGAACAGCTCTACAGCACACTTCGGCGTCATGAGTTTGGCATTATATGCATCAGCTCCGAATCATGTCTTTGGTCAATAGTTGGGTTGCTTGGCTCCTGTGCTTACTACCTTACGTTCCGTCTTATCGGCTAGGGTAGTAAAGGGAGAACTACTGCTATTGTGTTTCCGATTCACCTAGTTACACACCTTAGTAGAGAAAGCCAAAAACTGACTGTCATGATGCGGCGAGAGCTGGTCAACCACTTGGTGACTTATTCAAATCTTTCGTGATTTCTTTCGTATAAACACGAAGGACCGTTTTCCGGTCACCTATGTAACGCAACCGTATACGGACAACCGCGTACATACCAGGGGCTACATTGTAGACCCACCGTAAAACTCCTATGGCTAAGTGAAAAATGTTAAAGCCCTATAGTCCGATTGCCTAGTTCGCCGCACTGACACCTCCGTTGCGGACCAAGACATTGGGTCAAGAGTGATCAGGTGCTATTCCGAACACCCCCGTATTATATGCGAGGGGGCCAAAGCCGACGACTAGCAAACTTTCAGATTCTAAAAACGGTCGCGCAAGAGGAAATAAATTTTCAGATAAATGAATAAAAATAACACAGCTTAATGTATCATAATATTGTTCTCACAATTCCGGTACACTTATTTGAACATAATATCCTTCGAGCACTGACCCTCTATCAAGCGGGCGCCCTCTAGGACGTCCTCAAAATAATGCTTCGGCGTGCGATGGTCCTTGCCTCCGGGCGGACCCTCAGATGCCACATCGGTGGTCTTCATCTTTGCCCAGTACATCTTGACGCAGGCGAAGGCCATCCGGGCACCTTCTAGGCACGCCGACCGCATGACGGCGTTGATACGCGGCACTGCAACGACAAGTCGCTGCACCAAACCAAAATAGCTGTTCGGAAGGGGTTCAGCCGGCCATAGCCGGACCACGACGTCTTTCATGGCAACTCCGTATATCTTGTGGAGCTCGGCCCATTGGGCCATCTGTTCATTCAGCAACGCTGCACGTCGTGTCCCATTGAATTGTGACCAGAAAAGCTTCTCCAAAGCACGTCCTTCCTGTGCTTGGAAGAATTGCGCCGCGTCGGAGACACTCTTCGGAAGGTTCAAGAACGCGTCTGGAGAACTCCACAATTGATTAAGCGGAGCATACTTCGGGTCGCCGAATTTAGTCTATAAGAGAAAGGGCTTATCGGCCGCTATCTCCCCAGCTTGCCGGATCTCCTACCGAGCCGCTCTAGACTCGGACCGTGCATCTCTCGCCTCTTGTAAGGCCTTGTCGAGTTTGACTGCCTTGGCTTTGTTATCCTCCTTGAGTGATTTGCATTTGCCAGTGGCATCTTTTAGCTCTCGCTCCAGGGTAGATATTCTCTCCTCGCACTAGCGCCGAGTGGCCTGTTCGGCCTTTAAATCAGCAGCCGCCTTCACTGGCATGCTCCTTGGTCCGGGCAAGCTCGGCCCGAAGGATCTCAACCGCGGTAGCACCATCTACAGTTATGCATGTTCAGTGTATAAATTTCAACTTCGTGCTCATACTATCATACATGCATAAGCGGGCTGTCCCAAAACATACCTTGTGCCTCATTGATCCGCCTGTTAATAAGCGTAATGTCCTCATCAGCTAACTCAAGTTTATGCTTTAGATCTGCAATTTCCGCAGCTTGGGCGGTCGCCATTGACATAACAACCTGTTTTCAAATTAATTATGTTACTTCCTGAGCATAATCTTTTTGATCCTCTGATCGCCGCCCTGAGGAAATCGACTAGAGTCTCAGGGGCTACTATCTATATAACAGGCGCATTTTGCATGCATAGAGCGGTTAAAGATATTACATTACATACCTCGAAGCCTCTCAGCAGGCCCGCGAAGGCTTCATTTAATCCGCTTCTCACGGACAGAATCCTCTCAACTACCGTACCCATTAAGGTACGATGTTCCTCTAAGATGGACGCACTTTGCAATGTGCCCATCAGTGTATCCGGCACCTCCGGATTTCTGGAGGCTGCTGCGGGAGTGCGGACTCCCTTCAAAAGGGTACGCTTACTCGACCCTAGAGTCGTTTTCGGCTGTAAACTGGATAGTTCGGGGCCCTCATTGTTGGTCCCTGTGGGGGCTGCCTCCCCTGGACCCTTGATGGTCGAAGTATCACCTTCGGGTGCTGTCTTCATTGTCCCCTGCGCCACTGGATGGTCAGGGGAGATCCTCCGGGACAACACCTCGAAGTCGTCCGCCCTTAGGGGCAAGGAAGCTTGTGGAGGCGTCTTGCTTTCCATCATCTCCGGAGGCAAGTCCCTTGATGAGGAGGACTAATGAGGCAGATAGCGGGCCGGACTGCAAACATACAACTTAAATGCTACCCTTACAAACCGAAAAGAACAGGACATGTCTAAAGCATCCTTGTTCACTTATGATTCGTCAAAGGGCTTGTCCCTAGAGAGGAGCTATGCGTCAACATCAGCTTCCGAACCCGAACCATCTGACAGGGATATCTTCCCTCTCTTGGGTGCCTCCAAGTCTTCGGAGGCAGTCCTTTTCTTCTCGTGGGGGGAAGGGATATCCTCTTCTTCTTCCCCTTCGTCTTCGTATTTAGAAGAAGGAGCTTCAGTCTCCCCGGATGTAGCGTCTAGTATACCTTTAGAGCGGAGGCCACCTTCGGTCCTTTTGCTCTTCTTCTTGTCCTCCTTCGCCGACATTTGATATGGCGCGGGGCCAGCATCCTCGTTAACACAGGATTAGCTGAGTCTTTGGGAAGTGGAGCCGAACACCTAATTCGTTCCGCCTTCTTTATCCAGCCCTGGTCGAAGGTAGGTTTCTCAGTACATTGCTATGGGATAATCAACCAAGTTGCATTGAGAAGTTGGGTGCTTACCGGGGTATCCGGATGGTTGCAGTCGAGGCCAATGTCCCCGGATGTATCCGGCCACTTCTTTCGGGTCTTGAAGAATAGTTTCCACATCCCCCTGTGCATTGTGCCGAAGAATTGCTGAAGGGTCCGCGGTCCTTCCGGATTGAACTCCCACATGTGGACAGGCCGTCGCTGGCACGGAAGGATCTGGCGAACTAGCATCACCTGGATCATGTCAATGAAGCCGGTGTCCCTGTCAAGGATGCTCTGGATACGACTTTGCAGCGTCTGCACTTCGTCAGTTGATCCCCAATCTAGCCCTTTATTAATCCACGATGCGAGTTGCGGTGGAGGGCCAGATCGGAACGCCGGTGTGGTCGCCCATTTGGTACCGCGGGGTTCACTGATATAGAACCACTCCCGCTGCCATAAGTTGGAGGTTTCCGTGAAGGTGCCTTTTGGCCAGATAGTGTTGGCGAGCTTGCTCACCATAGCACCGCCGCACTCTGCCCACTCCCCGCCGACTATCTTCGGCTTCACATTGAAGGTCTTGAGCCATAGGCCGAAGTGTGGAGGGATGCGGAGAAAAGCCTCACACATGACAATAAATGCCGAGATATGAAGAAAAGTGTCCGGAGCTAGATCGTGAAAATCTAGCCCATAACAGAACATAAGGCCACCAACGAAGGGGTGGAGAGCAAACCGTAGCCCGCGGAGGAAATGAGAGATGAATACGACCCTCTCGCCAGATTTTGGTCCGGGAATAACCCGCCCCTTGACAGGGAGCCTGTGGGGGATTTCCACAGTAAGGTACCTCGCCTCCCAGAGCTTCATGTTATCTTCCTCGGTGGCCGAGGAGGCGATCCACTTGCCTTGGGAGTTGGATCCGGACATAATTAAAATGCTTGATGGCGATGAAAGAAATCGAGACCTGGACGCGGGAGCTTAAAGCTGGGAAGGCTGTGGAAGAGATAGGCATGGGGAGAAAGACGGGTCTGTACCCCTTTATAAAGGCAAGGAATATCGAACGCCTCCTCACGAGCCTTAAAGCTCGCCTATTCCCAAAGGATCATGAAAACGACACGGTTGGATTTCCCATGCCCATATTAATAGGAATCTCGGGATAAAGGGGCACGATCTCTACTTTGATAAGATGTGCCAATAAAAACTGCGTCTCGTGACATGGAGCGGGATGCTGAAAGACAGTTCGAAATAATAACTAGGCAAGGGACGTGACGTCTCGCCAACAAAGTTGTCACTAGATGGGACATGTTAAAAATTGTATCCTGTTATGGTTGTATGTGGTGTCTGTTTTGCAGAGCCGGACACATTTTCTGTGTTCGAAGACTACTTTGAAGTGTTCAGAGGAGGAACCCGCCTTGCAATGCCGAAGAAAATCTACGCGCCGGACACATCGTCATTGAAGCCTGGTTCAGGGGCTACTGAGGGAGTCCTGGATTAAGGGGTCCTCGGGCGTCCGGGCTATGTGACATGGGCCAGACTAATGTGTCGTGAAGACACAAGACAAAAGACTTCTTCCCATGTCCGGATGGGACTCTCCTTTGCGTGGACGGCAAGTTGGGCATTCAGATATGAAGATTCCTTTCTCTATAAACCGACTCTGTACAACCCGAGGTCCCTCCTGTGTCTATATAAACCAGAGGGTTTAATCCATAGGGGGAATCATAATCACACAGGCTAGACATCTAGGGTTTAGCCATTATGATCTCGAGGTAGATCAACTCTTGTAACCCCATATTCATCCAAGATAATCAAGCAGGAAGTAGGGTATTACCTCCATCGAGAGGGCCCGAACCTGGGTAAACATCGTGTCCCTGTCTCCTGTTACCTTCGATCCTCAGACGCACGGTTCGGGACCCCCTACCCGAGATCCACCGGTTTTGACACCGACAGTGCCCAAGTAGGATTCGGTCCTACTTGGGGCGCCCCTTGGCCTCTCCCCTCCCCCTCCCACCTATATATATGTGGGAGGGGGGTGCCTAGCACACACCAGACAATTTCCTAGCCGTGTGCGGTGCACCCCTCCACCGTTGACACCCCCGGTCATATTTTCATAGTGCTTAGGTGAAGCCATGCGGAGATCACTTCACCATCACCGTCACCACGCCATCATGCTGACGGAACTCATCTACTACCTGATGTCTACTACACAACCTTCTTCTTGTAGACGTTGTTGGGCCTCCAAGTGCAGAGGTTTGTAGGAAAGTAGCAAATTTCCCTCAAGTGGGTGACCTAAGTTTTATCAATCCGTGGGAGGCGTAGGATGAAGATGGTCTCTCTCAAATAGCACTGCAACCAAATAACAAAGAGTCTCTTGTGTCCCCAACACACCCAATACAATGGTAAATTGTATAGGTGCACTAGTTCGGCGAAGAGATGGTGATACAAGTGCAATATGGATAGTAGATATAGGTTTTTGTAATTTGAAAATATAAAAACAGCAAGGTAACTAATGATAAAAGTGAGCACAAACGGTATTGCAATGCGTTGAAACAAGGCCTAGGGTTCATACTTTCACTACTGCAAGTTCTCTCAACAATAATAACATAATTGGATCATATAACTATCCCTCAACATGCAACAAAGAGTCACTCCAAAGTCACTAATAGCGGAGAACAAACGAAGAGATTATTGTAGGGTACGAAACCACCTCAAAGTTATCCTTTCTGATCGATCTATTCAAGAGTCCATAGTAAAATAACACGAAGCTATTCTTTCCGTTCGATCTATCCTAGAGTTAGTACTAGAATAACACCTTAAGATACAAATCAACCGAAACCCTAATGTCACCTAGATACTCTAGTGTCACCTCAAGTATCCATGGGTATGATTATACGATATGCATCACACAATCTCAGATTCATCTATTCAAACCAACACAAAGTACTTCAAAGAGTGCCCCAAAGTTTCTACCGGAGAGTCAAGACGAAAACGTGTGCCAACCCCTTTGCATAAGTTCACGAGATCACAGAACCCGCAAGTTGATCACCAAAACATACATCAAGTAGATCACGTGATATCCCATTTTCACCACAGATAAGCACATGCAAGACATACATCAAGTGTTCAAATCCTTAAAGCCTCAATCCCATAAGATAACTTCAAAGGGAAAACTCAATCCATTACAAGAGAGTAGAGGGGGAGAAACATCGTAAGATCCAAATCTAATAGCAAAGCTCGTGATACATCAAGATCGTACCACCTCAAGAACATGAGAGAGAGAGAGAGAGACAGAGATCAAACACATAGCTACTGGTACATACCCTCAGCCCCGAGGGTGAACTTCTCCCTCCTCGTCATGGAGAGCGCCGGGATGATGAAGATGGCCACCGGAGAGGGATTCCCCCCTCCGGCAGGGTGCCGGAACGGGCCTAGATTGGTTTTCAGTGGCTACAGAGGCTTGCGGCGGCGGAACTCCCGATCTAGGTTATGTTCTGGGGGTTTCTGTATATATAAGAGGTTTTGGCGTCGGGGACAAGTCAGGGGGGTCTCCAAGGCGACCACGAGGTAGGCGCGCCCCACCCTCGTGGGTGCCTCGACCTCCGCCGATCTCCGTGCTCCGTGGGCTTCTTCTGGTCCAAAATAATCTCCATCAATTTTCAGGTCAATTGACTCTGTTTGGTTTTCCTTTTCTGCGATACTCAAAACAAGGAAAATGTAAACCGCACTGGGCTCTAGGTTAATAGGTTAGTCCCAAAAATCATATAAAATAGCATATAAATGCATATAAAACATCCTAGATGGATAGTATAATAGCATGGAACAATAAAAAATTATAGATACGTTGGAAACGTATCAGCATCCCAAGCTTAATTCCTGCTCGTCCTCGGGTAGGTAAATGATAAAAACAGAATTTTTGACGTGGAGTGCTACCTAACATATTTATTAATGTAATCTTCTTTATTGTGGCAATAATATTCAGATCCATAAGATTCAAGACAAAAGTTTAATATTGACATAAAAATAATAATACTTCAAGCATACTAACCAAGCAATTATGTCTTATGAAAATAACATGGCCAAAGAAAGCTCATCCCTACAAAATCATATAGTTTGGCCATGCTCCATCTTCGTCACACAAAATGCTCTCATCATGCACAACCCCGATGACAAGCCAGGCATTTGTTTCATACTTTAGTATTCTCAAACTTTTTTCAACTTTCACGCAATACATGAGCGTGAGCCATGGATATAGCACTATGGGTGGAATAGAGTATAATGATGGGGGTTATGTGGAGAAGACAAAAAAGGAGAAAGTCTCACATTGACGCGGCTAATCAACGGGCTAGGGAGATGCCCATCAATTGATGTCAATGCAGGAGTAGGGATTGCCATGCAACAGATGCACTAGAGCTATAAATGTATGAAAGCTCAACAAAAGAAACTAAGTGGGTGTGCATCCAACTTGCTTGCTCACGAAGACCTAGGGTATTTAAGGAAGCCCATTGTTGGAATATACAAGCCAAGTTCTATAATGAAAAATTCCCACTAGTATATGAAAGTGACAAAATAAGAGACTCTCTATCATGAAGATCATGGTGCTACTTTGAAGCACAAGTGTGGAAAAAGGATAGTAGCATTGTCCCTTCTATCTTTTTTTTTCTTTTTTTATTTGGCCTTTTTTTTCACCTTTCTCTTTTTTTCTTTTTTATTTGGCCTTTCTTTTTTTTATTTGTCCTTTCTCCTTTTTTTCTTTTTTTCGGGACAATGCTCTAATAATGATGATCATCACACTTCTATTTATTTACAACTCAAATATTACAACTCGATACTAGAACAAAGTATGACTCTATATGAATGCCTCCGACGTTGTACCGGGATGGGCAATGAATCAAGAGTGACATGTATGAAAAATTATGCATGGTGGCCTTGGCACAAATACGATGTCAACTACATGATCATGCAAGGCAATATGCCAATGATGAAGCGTGTCATAATAAACGGAATGGTGGAAAGTTGCATGGCAATATATCTCAGAATGGCTATGGAAATGCCATAATAGGTAGGTATGGTGGCTGTTTTGAGGAAGATATAAGGAGGTTTATGTGTGTTAGAGTGTATCATATCACGGGGTTTGGATGCACCGGTGAAGTTTGCACCAACTCGTAAGTGAGAAAGGGCAATGCACGATACCGAAGAGGCTAGCAATGATGGAAGGGTGAGACTGCGTATAATCCATGGACTCAACATTAGTCATAAAGAACTCACATACTTATTGCAAAAATCTATAAGTCATCAAAACCAAGCACTACGCGCATGCTCCTAGGGGGATAGATTGGTAGGAAAAGACCATCGCTCGTCCCCGACCGCCACTCATAAGGATGACAATCAAAGAACACCTCATGCTTCAAATTTGTCAAACAACAGTTACCATACGTGCATGCTACGGGACTTGCAAACCTCAACACAAGTATTTCTCAAATTCACAACTACTCAACTAGCACAACTTTAATATTACCGTCTTCATATCTCAAAACAATCATCAAGTATCAAACTTCTCATAGTATTCAATGCGCTTTATATGAAAGTTTTTATTATATCCCTCTTGGATGCCTATCATATTAGGACTAATTTCATAACCAAAGCAAATTACCATGCTGTTTAGGACTCTCAAAATAATATAAGTGAAGCATGAGAGATCAATAATTTCTATAAAATAAAACCACCACCATGCTCTAAGAAGATATAAGTGAAGCACTAGAGCAAATAACAAACTACTCCAAAAGATATAAGTGAAGATCACGGAGTAGTTGAATAATTATGTAACTATGTGAAGATTCTCTAACATTTAAGAATTTAAGATCTTGGTATTTTATTCAAACAGAAAGAAAAAAAAAGAAAAAAAATGACGCTCCAAGCAAAACACATATCATGTGGTGAATAAAAATATAGCTCCAAGTAAAGTTACCGATGAATGAAGACGAAAGAGGGGATGCCTTCCGGGGCATCCCCAAGATTAGGCTCTTGGTTGTCCTTGAATATTACCTTGGGGTGCCTTGGGAATCCCGTGCTCTTGCCACTCCTTATTCCATAGTCCATCAAATCTTTACCCAAAACTTGAAAACTTCACAACACAAAACTTAACAGAAAACTCGTAAGCTCCGTTAGTATAAGAAAAAAAAATCACCACTTAGGTACTGTTGTGAACTCATTCTAAATTCATATTGGTATAATATCTACTGTATTCCAACTTCTCTATGGTTCATACCCTCCGATACTACTCATAGATTCATCAAAATAAGCAAACAACAAATAGAAAACAGAATCTGTCAAAAATAGAACAGTCTGTAGTAATCTGTATCAAACATATACTTCAGGAACTCCAAAAATTCTGACATAAATTTGTGGACTTGAGGAATTTGTCTATTAATCATCTGAAAAAAGAATCAACCTAAAAGCACTCTCCAGTAAAAAGAATGGCAGCTAATCTCGTGAGCGCTAAAGTTTCTATTTTTTACAGCAAGATCATAAAGACTTCGCCCAAGTCTTCCCGAAGGTTCTACTTGGCACAAACACTAATTAAAACATAAAACCACATCTAAACATAGGCTATATGATTTATTTATTACTAAACAGGAGAAAAATTCAAAGAACAAAAATAAAATTGGGTTGCCTCCCAACAAGCGCTAGCGTTTAACGCCCCTAGCTAGGCATGATGATTTCAATGATGCTCACATAAAAGATAAGAACTGAAACATAAAGAGAACATCATCAAGAATATGACTAACACATTTAATTCTAACCCACTTCCTATGCATAGGGATTTTGTGAGCAAACAACTTATGGGAACAAGAATCAACTAGCATAGGAAGACAAAACAAGCATAACTTCAAAACTTTAAGCACATAGAGAGGAAACTTGATATTATTGCAATTCCTACAAGCATATATTCCTCTCTCATAATAATTTTCAGTAGCATCATGAATGAATTCAACAATATAACTATCAAAGCACTATTTTCATGATGCACAAGCATAGAATTTTTATTACTCTCCACATAAGCAAATGTCTTCTCATGAATAGTAGTGGGAGCAAACTCAACAAAATAACTATCATGTGAAGCATAATCCAATTGAAAACTAAAATCATGATCAAAAGTTTCATGGTTATCATTATTCTTTATAGCATACATGTCATCACAATAATCATCATAGATAGCAACTTTATTCTCATAATCAATTGGAACCTCTTCCGAAATAGTGGATTCATCACTAAATAAAGTCATGACATCTCCAAATCCACTTTCAAAATTTTCACAATAAGATTCAACACTCTCCAAAATAGTCGGATCATTACTTCCTAAAGTTGACACTCTTCCATACCCACTTTCACCAATATAATCATCATAGATAGGAGGCATCCTATCATCATAATAAATTTGCTCATCAAAACTTGGGGGACAAAAAATATCATCTTTGTCAAACATAGCATCCCCAAGATTGTGGCTTTGCATATCCTTAGCATCATGGATATTCAAAGAATTCATACTAACAACATTGCAATCATGCTCATCATTCACATATTTTATGCCAAGCATTCTATGTAATTCTTCTTCTAGTACTTGAGCACAATTTGCCTTCCCATCATTTTCGTGAAAGACATTAAAAATATGAAGCATATGAGGCAACCTTAATTCCATTTTTTAATTTTCTTTTATAAACTAAACTAGTGATAAAACAAGAAACTAAAAGATTCGATTGCAATATATAAAGATATACCTTCAAGCACTCACCTCCCCGACAACGGCGCCAGAAACTCCTTGATGTCTACTACACAACCTTCTTCTTGTAGACGTTGTTGGGCCTCCAAGTGCAGAAGTTTGTAGGACAGTAGCAAATTTCCCTGAAGTTGATGAACTAAGGTTTATCAATCCGTTGGAGGCGTAGGATGAATATGGTCTCTCTCAAACAACCCTGCAACCAAATAACAAAGAGTCTCTTGTGTCCCCAACACATCCAATACAATGATAAATTTTATAGGTGCACTAGTTCGGCGAAGAGATGGTGATACAAGTGCAATATGGATAGTAGATATAGGTTTTTGTAATCTGAAAATATAAAAACAGCAAGGTAACTAATGATAAAAGTGAGCACAAACGGTATTGCAATGCGTTGAAACAAGACCTAGGGTTCATACTTTCACTAGTGCAAGTTCTCTCAACAATAATAACATAATTGGATCATATAACTATCCCTCAACATGCAACAAAGAGTCACTCCAAAGTCACTAATAGAGGAGAACAAACAAAGAGATTATTGTAGGGTACGAAACCACCTCAAAGTTATCCTTTCTGATCGATCTATTCAAGAGTCCGTAGTAAAATAACACGAAGCTATTCTTTCCGTTCGATATATCCTAGAGTTCGTACTAGAATAACACCATAAGATACAAATCAACCAAAACCCTAATGTTACCTAGATACTCCAATGTCACCTCAAGTATCCATGGGTATGATTATATGATATGCATCACACAATCTCAGATTCATCTATTCAAACCAACACAAAGTACTTCAAAGAGTGCCCCAAAGTTTCTACCGCAAAGTCAAGATGAAAATGTGTGCCAACCCCTATGCATAAGTTCACGAGGTCACGGAACCCGCAAGTTGATCACCAAAACATACATCAAGTAGCACACGTGATATCCCATTGTCACCACAGATAAGCACATGCAATACATACATCAAGTGTTCTCAAATCCTTAAAGACTCAATCCGATAAGATAAGATAACTTCAAAGGGAAAACACAGTCCATTACAAGAGATTAGAGGGGGAGAAACATCATAATATCCAACTATAATAGCAAAGCTCGCGATACATCAAGATCGTACCACCTCAAGAACACGAGAGAGAGAGAGAGAGAGAGAGAGAGAGAGAGAGAGAGAGAGATCAAACACATAGCTACTGGTACATACCCTCAGCCCCGAGGGTGAACTACTCCCTCCTCGTCATGGAGAGTGCCGAGATGATGAAGATCGCCACGGGAGATCGGGATTCCTCCGCAGGTGCCGAACAGGTCTAGATTGGTTTCGGTGGCTACAGAGGCTTGCGGCGGAACTCCCGATCTAGGTTATGTTCTGGGGTTTCAGATATATAAGAGGTTTTGGCATCGGAACAAGTCGTGGTGGTCTCGAGGTGGCCACGAGGTAGGGGCGTGCCTGGGGGGTAGAGCGCGCCCACCTCGTGGGTGCCTTGGGACTCCTCCGCCCATCTCCGTGCTCCGTGGGCTTCTTCGGTCCAAAATAATATCCGTCAATTTTCAGGTCAATTGACTCGCTTGGTTTTCCTTTTCTGCGATACTCAAAAACAAGGAAAAATGTAAACCGGCATCGCGCTCTAGGTTAATAGGTTAGTCCCAAAAATCATATAAAATAGCATATAAATGCATATAAAACATCCTAGATGGATAATATAATAGCATGGAACAATAAAAAATTATAGATACGTTGGAGACGTATCACTACCTCGACGTCTTGCTGGATCAAGAAGGGGAGGGACGTCACCGAGCTGAACGTGTGCAGAACATGGAGGTGTCGTGCATTCGGTACTTGACCGGTTGAAGCGCGAAGAAGTTCGACTACACTAACCGCGTTGTGAAACGCTTTCGCTTATGGTCTATGTTGGTACATAGACACACTCTCCCCCTCGTTGCTATGCATCTCCATGATAGATCATTGCATGCGCGTCGATTTTTTTTGTTTTACATGCAACGATTCCCATCAAACGACGGTACTAATAAAAAGGAGACTAAATGAATCCAACTGGCTTAACATGTTAAGCTTGGGGTTGGGGGGATTTTGTAGCTCTTTCTCGTTTCACTTATCATTATTATTTTTAGTTGAACTTTGTTTCAAAGAGTTATTTAGTTCGAGTTATAGAAGTACTATCATACCTTTTGGTGAAGAGGGAAGAGTCATATCCGTTGAGTCATTGATGGTTTGATGAATAGTCCATAATGATCTTAATGAATTTGCTAGTATGGTTATACTTATTTGTGTGCTACGCATCTTTGCATTTAGATGATGATTATAATTCTCCCACATCTTTAGTATCAATCGGGAATGAGAAGTTAACAACTTGATGTGATGCATTGGAGCTGGTTTTAGTTTATTTTATGATTACCTGGTGAGGTTTTTTTTAAACTAGTGAACCAAGTATGAAATGTGGATAAGTTCTTGTACATAAAATTAAAACATTATTGATTCAACAAAACTTATGTAATTACCAATAATTGAACTTGGATGATTAAACATACCCTTCATATCACCTCTCACCAAGAGATAAAACCTCGAGTGATATGGGGCAAGCTTGGCAATTCATGAAACAAAAAGGAGGAGTGAAGATAAGAAAATGCAAGGTGTATTGTACTAAGGCTTGTCCTACTGAAAGAGGAGAATAAGATATCACTTAAAGTTAGGAGGAGTCTCATTAACGATTGATAATAAGGTGTGGAAGCCTTCGTACACATTTGATGGAAATTAGGATGTGATGGTGCACGATATAATTAATCATATGATGCAAATTCTGGAGTTTTACTTTGGACCCGTTCATTTGATTCACCCGCAGCTCATAACAAAGATGACCTCTTTATTACAAGATGCGGTATTTGCTCGGGGACAAGCAAAACTTTAAGCTTGGGGGAGTTGATGAGTCCAAATTATGGGACCTTTTTACCGATATTTTTGTGCCTACTAGGTAGGCTTTGTGGAATTTACCGCATTCACACACTTCTTTTGTTTGATAATCCCCCAGGTAAAGGTTTTTGGAGCAATGTTCATTTATTGGAGAAAATCCCTAAAAATGGCAGTGGAATCATGTATTAAAGGTGATAAACACTTTCCATAAAGAATCAAGCAAGAAGGCTGAAGAAACCGTCGTCGTAGTTGTGCTTCCAGAGCGAATGACGCTGTTCCATGTGACCACGCACTCTCGCATGAGCGGTCATTTGGTGCGCCACCGCCTCTAGATCAACTATTTTCACCCCGTTGAAGCGGATCGTGGATGAGACGTGCAGAGACTCCAGAAACATCCAGAAAGTAGAACCCTAGCCATAGGAGCCCATTGGATGGGAGGATCAACGAGGAGAAGGAGGGGATTCTCATCGCGAGGGGACCGAAGTCATCATCACCATCTTCATCATCATCATCTTCATCATCGACATCCTTATCATCCGCGACATCAAGAACCCTAGTGGTTCTTTTGGTGTATCAGTTGATCTATTCATCCATGTATCCCATTACCATTACCATGATGATTTGTCGTTCCCATGTGTGAGTAGACCCGTTGTCCCGAGGTATGGATGAACCCTAGTGTGTAATAGGATGTTTGATATTAGGATTTAATATCCTCTTTGCATGTTTATGTTCATAATCTTCTTGACGTTGGGTGAAGTCGACCATCCAATGTATGCCAACTCTAGATGGAAGGTTATTATTATTGGCTAACTGTGTGGTTGTGGAGTTTGGTGACGTGACGTGCCCCTTCTCCCTTCGTAATGGATAGTTGCGACAGGGGCTAAAACGGAGACCACTTTGGTTGCATCCACGGGGACCTCTTTCCCCTTAACCACCGTTTGATAACCAGAGCGGGGAAGAACGATGGTGGCTTATGGAATACGAAGATATCACGAGTATGCACTTACCTGTACCGGCTCCGTCCACAAAGAGAAACATGTAAAGTGGCTTAGGAATCCGAAATAGCTTTGTGTTTAGGCACCGCCGTAGATGCACACTAGCGGGGATTCCGGACCCCTGGGAACTCTTTTAATCATTGAGTCACTTACACCGGTGATGCTTAAACTTGGCGTAAATAGTCATTTTGGTGCTAGAACTTGCGGCATACATTGAACTGGCACAAAAACTTGGCTCGGATGTGTAAATACGGTGCTAATCGCATTTGGATACGAAAACGATGCTGACTTGGCGCTCTAGCGTGGCATGGGGCCTGTTGTCAGTGACCGGAATGCGCAGAGGAGCGTATGTGGCCTGTTTTTTCGTGAAACTCCCCTCAGAGAATTTATTTCTCACAAAAGCTCTATCAACGCGGCAGATGTCATTTCATTTTTTACTGTATGACTTGCAATGCCCGCCTTTCAGTAAGTGAAAAAATAAAAATAGACGCCTCCTCTCCACGAACTGGAGAACAACTGCTATATAGCTAGCCGTCCAAGCCACTCCACCATTCACGTTACAATACAAATGCTGATAACAATTTTCAATGTAGTATGAGGAGGATGCATGTTTTCTTTTTGAGACACAGGGGGACGCATGTTGGGCTTATATTAGCTGCAAATAGCACGGCCCTGCACACAGTAGTTTTTTAAATTCATTTTTAAAATATAAGTAATAAAAAATAATGTTCACATATCCATGTGCTACAAACATTATATACAATCGATGATTAGTAAATAAAAATATGTAAATATACACCCATGTATTACACAGAAGTGCTTGGTAAATACGGACATTCATTTTTTATTAAGTAAAATATTTAATGGATAAAAAAAATATACATTTGTAGCTTATATTTAAATTATACAAAATGATGAATACAAACATTCGTGTGGCACAATTTTCACTTGTGATTTATATTAAAATATATATGATTTAAATATTTGTCACGATGAATATTTATATGAAATTTTATATTTTATATTATGAGTAATTATTTATACAAACATTGAACTAAAAAAATGTGCGATAATTTGGAATTTAATGTTAAAAAGTTGTATTGTTATTAATTATCCAAATATTTTGTAATTCATAAATACTATTTTAAATATATGAATATTTTTAAAATAATACGTAAACAATTATGAAAAGTAAGTTATCTATTTTGTATGTATAATATTTATACCACACGAATAATCAAAGGTTATTATTTTTACTGACATTAGAATTTACATACCTTTTACCAATTTCTAAAGAAGAACAGGTGCAAAATGGGCTGCATTGATCATAGTCCATTTCAACTCACGAGCGTGTTTGTTTTGTTACATTAAGCGTAGTTATCCATTTTGTGCCGTGAATACTAGTAGGTGTGTGCATGCTCCGAGACACGGGAGCTTTATTTTTTGGTAATTTTCACACTTCACTGACAGACGGGACCCACCTCCCATAGTGAAATAAATAAAATAACAATTCAAGGGGGTTCTGCAAAAAAAAACCAGGCCGCATACACTCCTCTCAGCCCTTAAGTCACTGACAGCGGGCCCCATGACGCGCTGGCATGCCAAGTCAGCATCATTTCGTATCCAAAACGTGATATGCACCGTATTTGCATGCCCGAGCCAAGTTTTTGCACCATTTTAATGTATACCACAAGTTCTAGCACCAAAGTGATCGTTTGCGCCAGGTTCAAGCACCACCAGTGTAATTGACTCTTAATCATTTGTCTCAATTCTAGTCATTTTACTTGTTATTTATTTCAGCTTATTTATTCACCTTTACACTTGCAACCTTATTATTATCATCACTACTGATCTGGAATAATTACAATTTCTAGGCACATTATTTGCACCTTGTAAAGGACCAAAGATTGATTCATGTGTATCCTGTGGGATCGATACTCTTACTTTTAGAAGGCTACAACTAAACTAAACTCTATGCACTTGCAGACTATCAGGTACACAGTTCTCTCGCATGAACCCCCAAAGAACGGTACTACCGTTCGCTCCCACACACTCCCTAGGAAACAACTCCGTGTGTGGCATGTCAATTACTGGAAGCACGTATGGCAACTACTCCACAGAGCATGGCAATTTGGCCTGCTATAGCATGGCAATTCCTGAACATATGGACAACTTACCCTTTTTCTCAGCCTAGCAATTCTCCCAGCTGTAGCATGACAAATTCCTGAACCACATGTCAATTCTCTATGCTGCAACATGCAAAATCTCTAAAATGCATGTCAATTTTCTACTGGAGCATGGCGTTTTTTCATCTTATCATGGAAAATATCTCTGTTGTGGTTCATAAAATCTCTCTATTATAGCATAGTCATTTCTTAACATTGTTTGAAAGTGTTGTTTTGAGGGAACGCTCTCTAGTGGTGTCCTTTGCTCGAACGAGCATTTCTGGAGAAACGTAACGTTCATTCGTGTTAGATCCCCCCTTAGGGAATATCACCCCCTGCCCTATTAGGGTCTTACATAGACCACACAACACAGTTTCTAATCAAAATTTGAAAAGAGATCGAGAAACAAAAGCATCAAATTCTCTACTCTCTACTACCTAAAAGGAACGGAACGTTCCGTTTCCCCTCTTACGTCGTAGCCTTCGTCCGACTTCCTTCGATCGCCCCCACCCCCCGCGCCCCTACGTATTTTTTCTCCCCTTCCATCTCTGGTTTTCTTTTCACAGGTTTTCTATTTCTACAAAACCAGCCTTAAATTACGCTTTAATTTGTCTCCCCTATTGCCTTCGGTTGGGGAGCCGTACCAGGGTTTTCCCGTCGCCGTCTCCTGACGCCATCGTCTAGCCTAGCTAACTCCTGCCGCGTAGGTCTTGAGCCGCCCTCCGCTGGAACCGCAGAGGCGATGTGGAGGGTTTCAGGACAGCAACATCTTCCCTGCAGCTGGACCTTCGATCGTGCGCTCCAATTCTCTCGAACATGATCCAGCACGACGCCCTCTGACGACCTTCAATATGCAGCCTGCCGCCGAGTTCTTCCGGCGGGTACGCGCACGTACAATGCTTAGGCCAAACCAAGCCACTGGATCGATCTTCAGAGTTCACGTAGGAAAGCTAGCTAGCTAAGCTAGCGATCGGATACGTCGGACGGCCGCACAGAAAACTCAGGTACACGAGATCATATCCCCCCTTGCCGCCATGATCTTGATTGTCGCTCCATGCAGTCGCAGCTCACACCTATCGATGTAGAACTTGGTTCAGATGCCATGCGCCCATGCCACACTTGGCCTCCTGTTCGGCCTTGACTCGTCCTCACGCCATTGACCTCCTCATTGCCTAGATGAACATATACATACCTTCAGTTTGTGTTATCAAATTTTTACGTAGTAGATCCGAGGGTATGCCCAGAGCAGGCAACAGAAGGAGACAAACGATTCGAATGCCCACTGCAGCCTTTAGGATAATTCGGAGTATTCTCACTTTCCATTTTCTGTTGTTGTTTTTAATGTGCCGACAGCAAGAACTTTTTCTTCTTCAAACATGCCCATTTGTTTGTGTTTTTCTTGATTGATTTCCATGGTTAAGATTATTTTGATGGTGTTTCCGTGGTTAGTATCGGTTGTCGCATAGAAAGTAATGAGTTATGACTTTGTTCCATGCAAGAGCAAGGAGGCAAAAGCAATCCCCAAAAGCAAGCAGAGTCTGCACATTTGGTTTCTGACCAGCTGAACTTCTTTGTGATATCCTAATTGACGTTGTACAGGTTTGCTTCTCCTATGTTATGAGCCAAAGCAAATGCCATGTGGTCAATGTCGACGATTCCTTTATGATAGTTCAAGTAAGTAGCACCTTGCTAGATTGAATAACTTCTACATGGGTGCGCAAGTAGTGCGAAAGCATTTAACACCAACCATTTGGAATTTCAGATACACACTCTTTAAGATCACTGCTGTTGAAACTTATGAAATTAAACGAGATGGTCACAGATTCAGTATGTCTCATGAACGTGAGAAATAAAATAATACTCCCTCTGTAAGTGATGTAAAACATCATATATTAGTTTACAGAGGTTAGTAAGTGCTATGTATTACCATCGTATTTTCGAGTACAATTCTCTATCCAGGATGTTTAATTAAATATAGGCAGTGCATTTTCTATTCTCGAGTGTACTACACCCGAGTTTACAAAAAACAATATCAAATGTGATCCAAAAACTTTGAATTTTTTTTGAGATGAAAAATGATAAAATGTTTTAGGTTGTTGCAGAACTTCATCCACAAAAAACATTCGAGGACCTCTCGAAGAAAAATCAAAATCATGCACTCAAAATGAAGAAAACATTAATGAGTGAATTTTTTTGTGAGAGCACCTCCAGTGTTATTTGTGGCTGAAATTTTGCAAGTATCTAAAACATTTGATCATGTTTGATGTCGCAAAAAATGGATTTTGGATAACGTCTGATATGTGTTTTGTCGGTTCTTTGAAAACTCAAGTGTATTACACCTGAGTGTAGCCACACCTTTCCGTTTAGTATAACTCTCAATAGCTTCAGAGAACATCTTCAGTTTTTTGCTGTTCATACTGATTTTCATAGAGAATTACTACCTCCCAAATTATAAGGAGTTTGCCCTACCAAAAACTCCTTATAATTTGGGACAGAGGAAGTAGAATTAATTATAAACACAGTTATTAGCTCAAAATTTGTACTTGTAAATGTCGCATGGTGGGCATGAGGATTTTAAAGGTAAATGTTAGACATAATTGATATTGAACCATTCGAATATATATATGTATGCCCCGTTGCAACGCACGGGCAATTACCTAGTCAATTATGATAAGTGGTACTCCCTCTTTCCATTTATATAGGGCCTAATGCGTTTTTAAGATTAATTTTGATCACATGTTAGAGTAATAATATATGACATGCAAGTTACACACATACTATCGAATTCGTACGTGAAAGGAGCGTCCAATGATATAATTATCATATTATACATCTTATATACTTTTAATCTTGTCAATAGTTAAAGGCAATCTCGAAAAATACACCCATGCAACAAAAAATCTCAAAAATACATTATGCATATATATATATATATATATATATATATATATATATATATATATATATATATATATATATATCCTACAAGCAGTGGTAGTTACCACCACTTATGCTTTTGTATGTTGTATGTAGTATCTATCAAACCGAGAGTATGTACGTGTAGTATGTAGTATATAACAATGATTAAGTAGTATATATACTAATTTTAGGTAGTATGTACCATATTTTGAGTATGCTCTTTTTACGCATAAATATGTACACATTTCACAAATATAAAAAAACTATGGGTTCATATGCAATTTTTTCATGTAACTTGCTTTGAAATATCTTAGATATAGTATATGAATATATTTAAAATAATAAAATAGTATATATAGTAGCACAAGGTAGTATATGAGATATGTGGGGTAACTACCACCAGGTGGTAGGATGGATTTTCCATATATAGGACAAATGTTTCCTACAAGCAGTGGTAGTTACCACCACTTGCGTTTTGTATGTTGTATGTAGTATCTGTCGAAACCGAGAGTATGTACGTGTAGTATGTAGTATATAATAATGATTAGGTAGTATATATACAAATTTTAGGTAGTATGTACCATTTTTGAGTATGTTTTTTTTTACGCATAAATATGTACGTATTTCACAAATATAACAAAAACTATGGGCTCATATGTAATTTTTCATGTAACTTGTTTTGAAATATCTTAGATATAGTATATGAACATATTTAAAATAATAAAATAGTATATATAGTACCACATGCTAGTATATGAGACATGTGGGGTAACTACCACCGGTGGTAGGATGGATTTTCCATATATATATATATATATATATATATATATATATATATATATATATATATATATATATATATATATATATATATATATATATATATGGAAGGAGCGAGTATCTATTTTGAAATCACTTTATTATCCACACCAAGATTTATGTTTTTTTTCTCGACTAGACAAGTGCCCGTGCGTTGCAACGAGGATATAAAACATTCTGCCAGATTAGCTCTTGACTGCGCGTCTATTACTATATTGATGCGCTCAAGTCTTAACAAGTTTTTGTATGCAATCGCCAGATTTACTTGCCATTTTATTGTTAAGCACTTATTTGGTAAAAAAAATTACTTACCAAACAAAATGTGTTTTTTGGTAAGTTAATAAAACATGAGATAATTGATACTATTTTAGGCCTCATTTGGTTTGGAGGATTTTTATAGGAAAAACATAGGAACAAGGATTCCGGAGGAAAATTTCCTATATATGCATTCGGTTTGTAGGAAATGCGTACAGGAATTTCATAGGAATACTACTCATTTCCTATATTTTTGGAGGAAATTACACGTCCACTCAAAGCTCTTTTTGCGCGTAGGAACGAGGCAAGTCAATTCCTCAGGATGGCAACTGCCATCCTATCAAATTCCTATACTACTCCTAGTTCCTACATTTTGATTTCCTCCAAACCGAATGAGCCCTAAGGGAGAATGGATGGGAGAAAAATCAGAGATGAGAGAAAAAAAATCAAAGAGGAGAAAGAAAAAGTGGGACATATATAAGGAAGGTTAGGCGATAGAGAGGTGCAATGGGAACTTTATGTTCTTTTTAAGTAGTAGAGATTACTTCCCATTTTATTGTTAAGCACTTATTTGGTAAAAAATTTAATTACTTACCAAACAAAATGTGTTTTTTGGTAAGTTAATAGAACATGAGACAATTGATTCTATTTTAAGAAGAATAGATGGGAGAAAAATCAGGGATGAGAGAAAAAAATAAAAGAGGATAAGAAAAGAGTGGGACATATACAAGGTTAGACGAAAGAGAGATGAAATGAGAACTTTACATTTTTTTTAAGTAGTAGAGATTCAGAGTAAACTTCTAAATTGAAATTTTGGAATATGTACAACGGTAATTGCTCTCGGACTTGTGGGCCCTAGGACATCAGCTAGGATTTTTTTCAGGCTCGCTAAATCAATGGTGAGTGGCTCGTCACACTTGTCACAGACTTGTGGGCCCTAGGCCATTAGCTAGGATTATTTAATGAAAAATAAAAAACAGTTTTATGGGTTTACGAGAACTGACAAAAGTTACTTTGAGAAAACTTCCCCTAAATTTTAGGCCATCCCGTAAATCCCGTATCAAATCCCACATAGGTCCTTAGAAAAACAGATTTTAGGGAAAGAAGTTTACAAGAGATTTATTTTTTGAGGGGAGAGGTTTTCTAAGGGCATCTCCAGCCGCGCCTGTGAAGGTATCCTCAGCGCTTTTTTCGCGGCGCCAAAAAACGCCCGGTCGCTCCTGAAGCCCGATTTTCGCGGCCGCCGAAAACAGCACCGGCGGACCCAGCCCGAACCTGGCGCGCTGGGGGGCGCCCGGGGGCGCCGGGCGGACTGTTTTGGCGTGAAAAAGCCGCGGGCCCACCACGTCAGCGACACGGCTCTCTTCTCGGCCCTTCGTCGTCCTCATCACCTCATTTCGCGGCGAATCAATGCCAGCCGACGCAAGGCTGCCGCCGGTCAGCTCGCACCATTGATGCCTCACGGCGGCGCTTGAGGAAGACCGGACGACGCGCGCCCTCGCCCTCGCCTCGCCACGCCACGCATACACGGTGGCACGCGCGCTCGGTTTATATATGACGCGCCCGGCGCACTCGGCGACTCACACTCTCCCGCCGCCGCCGTTCCTCCCTCTCCTCTCTCTCTTTCGCCGTCTCCAGTTCACACCCATGGCCGAGCGCTTCCCAGGCGACGACGCGGCGGCGAACGGCTTCGGCCGCCGCCATCTTCATGAAGACGAGGCTCGCCTCCTTTACGAGGCCGAGTACCCGGTCCCGCCGGGCATGCGGGTGCCCGAGGCGTCGAGGATCAGCGCGGGCGGCGTGTCGGTGCCCCCGGTACCCACCGGCGCGGCGCAGCGTGCGGAGATCGCACGCATCCGCTCGAACCTGCCGCGTGCGGCGAGGGAGGGGCCACGGCACGCCCCGACAGCTCGCTCGGGACCCTTACTTCCGCCGCCACACGCCCAGCAGCTCGAGGCCACCAATGGCGCTGTGCCCTCCAAAGAGCTCAACGCCGCCGCCGGCGCCGGTGGTGGGCGTGCCGGCGACGTTGAGGCCGCCTCGAGTACATCGAGGGCGGAACACGCCGCGCCGAGTACCCCGCCCCTTCCTTCTCACGCCGCGGGAAGCTCTCGACCCGAGGCGCATGGAGACCGCGGGTCCTCCTCCTCGTCCGCGGCTCGCTTCGCCTCCGCCCGTCAAGCCGGAGCCCTGTGGCACGCCGGTCAGCGCGACACGCAGCTCCGGCGTCGCGACGGGCGCTAACGCCTTCCACCCACTGCCGCCGCCCTCGCCGAGCCCAAGCCGGAGCCCGCTTCCCGCTGAGTACGAGGAGATAGCCCGCGCAAGCCCGACGAGGACGCCATGCGGTGGGCGCGATTTACTACCTCCGCGACGAGATGGCCCCGCGCCGAGGAGATCGCCGCCGCAAGCGTGGGCGCGAGGACGAGCACGGCGTCGTGGTCCTCGACAGCGATGACGACGACAACGACGACGCCCCCGGACCGTCCAACCCGCCGCGCCAACCGGCGGAGGGATGCGAAGGGACGGCGGAGGCGAGGCGGGGCGGCGGCGACGACGACGACGATGACGATGACGGCGGTGATTACACGCGTTCTACAGCCCTCGGCATGTAGAACCGCGTAGGCGGGCGCCGAGGCGGGCGGCGAGGGAGACGGCGGGGGTAGCCCGCGGTAAATTTTTTTTTTAAATATGTTTAAGTTTGAACGAACTCGCTGATGTTTGCTTTAAATTTGAGTCGTTTTTGCGCCGTATTTGACTTTTTTGACTAACCGTGGGCGCCGCGACTGGGGGCATCACGCCCCCAGTGCGCGGTTTAGCGCCGGTGCGCCTTCAGGGGGTGATTTTTTGCCCCTCGTGGGGGGCCAACGGCTGGAGATGCCCTAAGAGAGCGGTTGGAATTGTTCTCAGCCCCCAAGTTGCTTTGTCCGTCAATCCCGTATCAAATCCCCCATAGGTCTAGCATTGATCGTGGTGGAGTAAAAAGAGAGCGTGTGCAATAAAGGAAATACTTTATAAAGAAACATAAATAGAGTAGGAGATCGTCTCAGGCATCTGTATAATTAAACCAGCAGTAAGAAATATACTCAATGAATCAACCATACCACCTCCCGAAAAATAAAAATAAAAATCATACCATTCGAGATTTCCTTCCTAAGAATTGATCATCAAAAATGACATGCATACCATTTGGAGGTTCGAGATTTCCTCCGGGATTCGCTAGTGCCCCTATATAAACACCAGCACGCGTGAGAGATGATCAACTCCCAAAGAAAAACCATAGGATTAAGCAAACACCCTCCTCAACCCTCATGGCGCGTGCCAGCAGCGACGCCCAGGCGGCTCTGTGCCTGGTGGCTGTTCTGGCCATGTCGTCTCTCCTGTCCTGTCAGGCGGCCGGAAGAAACATAGGTAAACTTCTCCTTCGCCCGCTAAAAATTCCGGGCGATCTGTGTTGCGCCATACGATCAACTTGAAAGCTAACGGAGTGTGGCCGTCGTCGTGCACAGGTACAACCGGCGCCGATCCGACGACGAACTGCATACATGCTTTGGGCTGCGCGCCGCCGCCGCCGGGCAAGCCTGACATCGACATCTTCTGCAGGGCTTACTGCTACCAGCGAGGCTACGACCTGTTGAAAAGCTATTGCAAGCCGGACGGCGGCGGCACGTGCTGCTGTGTGAAGCCGTGAAGTGACGATGACACGGGGATGATTGAGCATGCAACGTAACATGTTGGATTCTTAATACGGCTGTATCTCCTTTGATACGACGATAGGTCATTGGTTTTGCGAGGCATGTAACGTTGGATCTTTAAGCGGACGTGTCTCTGAGGATCAATAAAGCTTTTTTTGCTGATTATCGTGTGCTATTTTTTTTTTTTTTTGCGAAATAATTCTTGTATCACTCAATTTTCAGTCTTACAATCTCGTCCAACAATTTTCAGGACTTCTTCTGGGCCAGAGCATAACCAAACCGCGGTTCGGCCTTGCAACCTACTCCCTCCGTCCGTGAATAAGTGTACTTCTAGCTTTTGTCTTAAGTCAAAGTTTTGAAATTTTGACCAACTATATATAAAAGAGTAATAACATATATGACTTCAAATTGATATATTATGAAAGTACATTTCAAAATAGATCTAGTGATATTAATTTAGTGTCATAAATGCTAGTACTTTTTTCTATAAAGTTAGTCAAAGTTTTAAAATTTTGACCTAGGACAAAAGCTAGAAGTACACTTATTCGAATTACCAAAGTTAGCCAGCCATGAAATGACTAGCACCGTTACAATTCCGACGAGTATGAGCAATACAAGAATTTCTCTCTACCATACTAAGAATGATCTCTCTAACAATGAATGCATACTTCGATCTATTTGCGACTCCTTCCTTAATTATTGAGACGGCCTCCAAGCAATCTGACTCTATATCAATGGGTAAATTGCTCCATTGTAAAGATAAAGAAATTCCCTCTTTTATTGCATGTAGCTCTGCTTCTAGTGCATCAGTGCACGTGTGTAGGTGTCTGCAAGAGCTAAAGATGATTGATCCCGCATGATCTCTAAGAATCATGCTAGCCCTCCCGATTCCATTAACAAAAGAACCATCTGTATTAAGCTTAACTCTTCCCATAGCTGGTTGAGTCCACGAACTGGGAACCGTATCATGATGTGTGTGCTGTTTCTGTTTACCCATGTATTGGATAGGAGCCTTGCCCTTACCCGAATCTATAGGGTTCTGTAAGTCCTGCAGTGAAGCTAGATAGCTTGTCAAAAAATGAACAGAGACATCCATTGGTGGCAGTGGTTTTGAGTGGACCATCTCATTCCGAAGGAACCAAATTCTCCAGAATAGCATCAGCAAGCGACTTCGTGTATCATCGTTGATACTAGATAGCAGATGGAATAGCCAATCTTGTCCCGTGTTGTTTATTCTCTTTAGCTTAGGCAATTTCCATACTGCAGACATGGCTTCCCAGAGTCGCACTGCATGGTTGCAGGAGCAAAAACATGAAATGCATCCTCATCCTCACGTCCACACATACCGGGCAGCATGCTGAAACTTCCAATGACCTAACTTATTTTTCCATGTTGCTAGTGAATCTGACGCCAACCGCCATGCAAAAGATTGGACTTGGGGAACCATGCAACGCCATATATCTTTCCATCCATCTCGGCTTCCATCAGCTCTACTGCTTGTGGATGCCAAATCTTAGTTTGCAAGTTCATCGCTAGCTATTTTGTACGCACCGCGCACAGAGAATGTACCACTTTTTTCCGGGGCCCAAGCAATAAAATCGTCGCCCAAGCGAGGAGCAGGCCTTATTTTCTGAATCAAAATCACGTCGACCGGCAGAAAATGTTGAGTGATCTTCACCATGTCCCAGTTTCCGTGAATGTCCAGTAGGTCCGAAACCCATTTAAGTCTGCACCTTCCCTTACGTGAGATTAGGCCCCCTGTAAGGTTCCCTTGCAACCCATCTATCTCTCCATATCCGGACAGATTTTCCATTGCCAATTCTCCAAACGGTTCCCTTCTTCAAAAGCTCTAATCCATGCGAGATTGCTTGCCATGTGGGTGACGGGTTAGTAGCAAAAACTGTATCAACAAAGTTGCCGTTGGGAAAGTATTTTGCCTTCAATACTCGAGCACACAAGCTATTTGGATGTTCTAGTAAACGCCATGCTTGCCTGGCTAATAAAGCTTGGTTGAATAAGCGGAAATCCTTGAATCTGAAGCCCCATTGTGACTTTGGCCTAGTAATCTTCTCCCACGAAAACCAGTGTGTCTTCCTCTTCCCCTTCTCTGCACTCAAAAAATAATTTCTGACCATGCGATTCAAGTCATCGCACACCTCAAAGGGGAGTTTAAAGACACTCATTATGATGTGGGAATAGACTGAGCAACCGCCCTGATCAACACTTCCTTGCCTGCTTGAGTTGGGTGGCCATCAAAATTGAACAAACGTTTTGTGAGCCTGACTTGCAAATTTTGAAACTTCCCTTTCGACATTCTTCCATTTGGGGTGGGCAATCCCAAGTACTTCTCCTCGAATCCTGAAGATGTAACCTGAAGCACATTTTTGATATTTTCCATGTTGGCATCCAAACATGAGCTACCAAAAAGCATGGAACATTTTGAGGGATTAATCAATTGTCCTGTAGCAGTACCATATACATCCAGGACCCCTTTTATATAATTTGCTTCCTGGACACTAGCTTTTAGGAATAAAAGCGTGTCATCTGCAAACAAGAGGTGTGAAACTCCAGGGGCCCTTCTAGTGATCCTTAGAGGGGATATCTCACCATCATTTACACCTTTATTGATAAGTGCAGAAAGACCATCAGCAACAAATACGAATAAATATGGGGACAAAGGATCACCTTGCCGAAGACCACATGTCGGTGCAAACGAATCCAAGATGGCTCCATTGAATTAGGGCGAATGAGGGCGACTAGGGCGACTCCCCGGGCGACCGTGGAGGCGACCGTCGAGCCGCGTCCCCCCGCGGCGGCGGCCCGGGCAGGAATCGGCGGCCGTTTCTGGGCCCTGCTGGCATCGGACAATGAGGATGCCGACGGGGACGGAGAGGATCCAGGGAGTTCACTGCCGTCGCCTACTCCTTCGGATTTGATTTGCGAGTTCTTTCATTCAGGCTATGACGAAGATGAGGTGGCCACAACCATAGACAAGGTCTTGCCGGTGGAGGATCCGGCGCGGATCGGGCTTCATCCGGACGAGAGGAAGGAGATGGTGCGACGTGTCGTTCACCGGAGAACGGCGGCGTCGGCGGCCAGGCCGTGGAAGGGCCCTTTACCTAAGGTACGACTTCCAAACCTCATGTTTTTCGACTTGATTCATCCGGATTCGTGGACTGTGATTAAGAAGAGGAGGTCGGTTCGCCGGTTGAGGGCCGGATCGTTGCCGGCGGCGGCGGCTGCGGTGCCGTCGAGGACGTCGGTCGGGATCAGTGTGGCTCATCGCGATCGTTTGAACCAGCTGCTGGGCCGGTTTGGGCCGGTTTCGTTGAATTCTCGCGCGCTGCCAGATGGGCCGGAGATGGCTGGGTATGAGGCCCAGGCCATACCAGGCACGACATGTATCGACGCGGCCACTGCATGCACGGATGAGATCGAGACTTCCCGTGCGTGCGTGATCGTTTCTCATCCTAGGGTTCGCCATCCCGTGACGCCTGTGTTCCCTCCTTGCGGCCCTGGCCATGCTCGTCGGATCCCTCCACTTGGTACAATGGCAGGCCGAGGAGCGGGAGGGCCGCCGGCGTCGAAGCCCCATGCTGCTACGGCAGAGACAGGCCGGGCAGTCGCCGCCGCCGCCGGGGTGCTGGACGAGGCCGCCGGCGGGCTGGCTGGCGCGCCGGGCTGGCTGGCTGTAGCCGGCGCCGGGCGGGCAATCGCAGCTCCTACTTTGGTTACGGGGCAGGCAGGCGACAACCTCGGGCCGCGGCCGCCTGTGCTGCCGGCGGGAAGAGGGGGCCCCGCTGGACACCGACCGACGGGGCCAACGCCTCCAGTGGCTGCTGCTATGGGTCGGGGTGGTGGGTCTGGACCGAGACCAGTGGTGCCGGTTCCTGCTGGCGGTCCGCCTCGGGCCGCTCCGCCGCCGCACTATGTCGCGAGGCCGGCTCAGAACCGTTCGGGACCATCGCAGACGAGGCAAAATTCGACAGCTAGAGATTCCTTTGAGCCGCCCCGAGGTCAGTGGGGGGATGATGGTGTTGATGCGTATGGAGACGGAAAGCACCGTGGTTCCTCGTCTACGGGTGGCGGTCGAGGCTATGCCTGGCAGAGTGACGGGTCTGCTGAGAGACCGTTTCTCGGGCCTCCTGGTGGCTTTGTCGTGGGGGCCTCCGGTCTGGATCACCGCCAGAGAGGTGGCTACCGTGGACATCGGGGTGGTCGGGGTGGTGGCCGTGGGAGGTATCGTCGGCAGCCTCCGCCCCAGTTGCTGTTGACCATGCGGCTACAGCCGTTGAGGCAGATAACGCCCAGTCTACTGATCTTACTAGCCAGGCGATGGATGTGGTGACGGCCCTGGCCAATGTTGAGGTTGCTGTGCCTGGGACTGTGGCTGAGGCGTCTGACAGGTCTGATTCAGAGAGGGCGTCCAAGTGGGCGCGCAGGAAGGAAAGGATGCTTTGTTACCGGTGTGGTGAGAAGGGCCATTTCATTGCGGAGTGCGTGGTAGAGCTGTGTGACTCGTGTGGCAAGCCAGCACATGCTTCCGGAGACTGTCCGTTATTGTGTGACCAGGCTCCGGCTCTGACAATGTATGGGCTATACTGTGTAGAGCTTTTGTTCTTTGAGTCCCCGGCCGCGATGGAGATTCCTGAGGAGACACAGAGCTTGACCACCGGGATTGTGAAAGCAACCCAGGGAGAGGTGACTGAGGCTCAGATTGTCCGGAGGCTTGTGAGCTGGCACCGGTGACTTCCGGTGGGAGCTGGTCAGCCTCAAGCTAATGTCTTTAAGGTGGATTTCCCATCTATGGATGATTTGCAGAAACTGCTGAGCTTTGGCTTGTGTAGAGTTCCTGGTACTAAGTGTATTTTGGAGTTTCACGAGTGGACGAAGGTGGAGCCTAAAGGAAAGCCGCTTACGTAGGTCTGGTTGAGGTTTTCTGGGGCTCCATATAAGCCTTTGCAGGATGTTCGAGTTGTGGCCAGTATGGGTATCATGGTTGGGAAGACGGAGAAGGTGGATATGCCTTTTACCCTTACTCATGGAGTGGCCCGGATTTTGGTGAGTGTTCTGAATATTGAGTTCGTGCCCGATTTGGTCCACTGGACATATAGGGGAGAGGTATTCCCGCTCGACATAGAGTTTGAGGACGCTGATCTGTTTGCTGAGGAGGTTAATGGGAATGATGTTGGTATGCACGAGGGTGACGGCGGTGCAGGAGCCAAGGGGGCACCGACGATTCCACTCGAGAGGGGTCTACCGGCTCTCGCCCAGATGCTCAGTTGCCCGGGGAGGGGACCGGGATTGAGCCGGCACCCTCACCTTCGGTGTTTATGACTTTGTTGCGTTTTGGGTCCTTTGAGCCTGCCTCAGCGCCAACCAGACTTTGGAGTGATTGGGTGGAGACTGATGATGTGTTTGAACACACGCTTCCTTTGTTGGAGTTTGAGGGTGCTGCAGTTGGGGAAGTGGAGCCGGAGGACGCTTCTATTTCCCTTGCTTCACCGGTTGTCGTGGCTCCGTGATGTAAATCACGCTCGAGGTGGGGCTTGGGGGGGGGGGGCAGGTGGCCTTGACTTCTCCACTCCCTATCCCGACGCCGGTGACACTGGTCACGTCGGGGTCAGCCAGCGCTGGGAGAGGGAGCCCGAGGCAGGCGGCCTCAGCTCTTCCTCCTCAGGTCGTGGCGGTGGCACCCACGTCTCAAGAGGCGCTGGGGGAGGGGGGTTGGGGCAGGTGACCCTAGACCTCCCTTCCTCGTCCGCGGTCAGGAGGACCGTGCCTCCTGCGACGTCGGCACTTCACTCTGAACCGGTGGGTGGGGCGGGAGGAGGGATCGGGCAGGTGGCCCCAGCTGTCCCTTCTCTTGTCTTACTCGTGGGGCATTTGTCTGAGGGGCTTGGGAGCCCGCAGCCGCCTCCTCCGGTAGCCGTGGTTGACCCATTGCTGGACTCACCGCGAGGCTTTACTAGGGAGGAGGTTGTTGCCTTTGGCGGGATCCCGGACCCGGTCTCGACGGGGAGACGGATGAGTGCTCGCATTCAGGAGCTTCCGGAGGTTGATGATATGCAGCAGCGGTGCGCTATGAGGGCGTCCAAGCTTCACGATGCTGCGATCTCTTCTGGTATGTCCGTCAACATATCTAATTCTTTATTGCATTTTTCTAATGAGGAGATTATAAATAATGCAAACCAATTAGGAGTTACACTAGGTGTTACTGATAGTGAGATCTCCAATTCGGTGAATGATATGTTAGATTTGGAGGCGGAGCGTGCCTTAGAGACTATTCATAATCTTGCAGCGGTTAAACCCTTGAATGATGAGGAGATTGATGCGTTAGGGGTTAGAGTGCTCGATAATCTGTGTGCGGATCTAGCACCTTCTAATCATGAGTCTGAGGACGATGATGGGCCCCTAGATGTTGCCGCTGTTAGTTCGGTTGAGCCCGGTTATGAGGACCGGGCGACTGAGCCTAGTAAGCCAAAGCGTAAGTGGAAACAGAAGATTTATCCCTATTCTGCAGTTCGTAGGAGTGCTAGGATTCGGATTACTAAAAAATTCCATGACCAAATATGAAAGGAATCTTTTGGAATAGCAGAGGTCTGAAAGACTTGGCTAAAAGAAGGTTTCTTGTTGAGGCTTCTCTGGAACATCGGTTAGATTTTATTGCTCTATCAGAAACCGGTAGAGATAATTTTGCGCCTCAGTTTCTATCCTCTCTTGCGGGTGGTGTTGATTTCGACTGGCATTGCCTACCTCCGCGAGGAAGATCGGGAGGTATCTTGCTGGGTGTGAGATGCGATTCCCTTGAAGTCCGGAGTGTAGTGATGGGCGACTTCATGTAAAGTTTTGAGTTAGGTCTAAAGTTGATGGTTTCAACTGGGCTTTGGTGGCGGTTTATGGGGCCGACAGCCCGAGCTTAAACCGAGTTTCGCGGACCTTTTTCAATCAGGTCCGAGCAGCTCCGATTTTGGTCGGGGTGATTTCAATATCATTAGGAGGAGAGAGGAGAAAATAACGATAACTTTGACGGCAGGTGGTCGCTTATGTTCAATGCCATTATTGAAAGCTTGGATCTGAGGGAGATAGAGCTTTCGGCAGAAAGTTTACTGGCTAATGCTTTGCCAAACCCGACATATGAAAAGCTTGATCGAGTTCTCGTGAGCGTGGAGTGGGAACAGAAGTTCCCTCTTGTTATGGTGCAAGCTCTCTCGCGGGGAATATCTGATCACACACCATTGTTCGTGGACTCAGGGGAGCCGAACCATGTGGGAAACAAAAACACCTTCTCATTCGAGATGGCCTGGTTCGAACGTGAGGGGTTCTTAGACCTGATTGCCAGGGAATGGGCTAAGGGTGTAGGAGGTAGGACGGTGGTCGAGCGTTGGCAGAATAAAATTAGTCATTTGAGAAGTTTCTTACGGGGTTGGGCTAAGCACCTCAGTGGGGTGTATAAGATTGAGAAGGATAGGCTCCTTTCTCTTATACAGGCCCTGTACATAAAAGCTGAATCCGCGATTTCGCTGCCTGCTGAGCTCCAGGTTAAAACTGAGGCGGAGAAGAGGTTGAAAGAACTTCTCCATGAAGAAGAGTTGAAGTGGGCTTTGTGAGCTAAGGTCCGCAAAGTGGTCCAAGGGGACGCGAATACTCAATTCTTTCACCTGATTGCCAATGGTAAGCACAGAAAGAAGCGGATCTTTCAACTTGAACAAGATGAGGGCACTATTTTAGGACAGGATAATCTCAAAACATATATTACCGAGTATTATAGGAAGTTATTTGGACCTCCAGAGGATAATTGTGTGTCCCTCGATGAGTCTAGGACTGAGGATGTGCCTCAATTGTCTGCTGCCGATAATGATATCCTGGTTGCCCCGTTCTCAGAGAAGGAGGTGTTTGATCCTATTGCACAAATGAAAAACAATAAGGCTCCCGGACCGGATGGGTTCCCGGTCGAGTTCTATAAAAAGTGCTGGCACATTATTAAGGGGGATTTGCTACCTATGTTTCATGATCTATTCTCTGGACAGCTTCAATTATTTCACTTGAATTTTGGAACTATCACATGGCTCCCTAAGAAAACGGATGTTGTGAGAATTGAGCAGTTCAGGCCGATCTGCCTCCTCAATGTTAGTTTCAAAATCTTCACCAAGGTCGGGACTAATAGGCTCACACAGATTGGGCATTCTGTGGTGCAACAATCCCAAACTGCTTTCACGTCGGGCAAAAACATCCTTGAAGGGGTGGTTGTCCTTCATGAAACGCTCCATGAAATCCACTCCAAAAAATTAGATGGAGTAATTTTTAAGGTGGATTTCAAAAAGCGCATCTGATAAGGTCAAGTGGCCATTCCTTCAACAGCATTGCGTATGAAAGGTTTTGATGACGCTTTGGCGCCGACAAAGTTGAATCATTTACGCAAAAAGGAGTGTGGGAATTAAAGTGAATGACGATATAGGTCATTACTTCCGCATACATAAAGGCCTCGCATAAGGAGATCCGATGTCCCCTATCCTGCTTAACATTGTGGTGGATATGTTAGCAATTTTGATAGGAAGGGCTAAGGAGAATGGTCAAGTGGGTGGCTTGGTACCTCATCTTGTTGATGGAGGTGTATCCATCCTTCAATATGCTGATGATACAATCATCTTTATGGAGCATGACTTGGCCAAGGCGAGAAATATGAAGCTCATGTTATGCCTCTTTGAACAATTGACGGGTTAAAGATTAACTTTCATAAGAGCGAAGTTGTTCGCTTTGGTAGAGCCAAAGACTAACAGGAGTCTTATAGGCAATTGTTTGGGTGCGAGTTGGGGAATTTACCCTTCTCCTACCTTGGTATTCGATACACCATCGTAGGGTCGACAAACAGAGAATGGAAGTGCATCGAGGACCGATTTGAGAAGAAACTGAGTTCTTTGGAAGGGTAAGCTCATGTCATACGGAGGCCGCTAATCTTGATAAATTCGGTGCTCACGGGTATGCCTATGTTCCTCTTATCGCTCTTTGAGGTCCCGCTTGGTGTTAGGAAAAGACCGGACTTCTATCGATCACGCTTTTGGGTGGTGATGAACTTAAAAGAAAATACTGGCTTGCTAAATGGGATATCATCTGTCAATCGAAAGACCAAGGGGTCTTGGTATTGAGAATCTTGAAGTTAAGAACAAATGCCTTCTTAGTAAGTGGTTGTGGAAGCTCTCATCCAGATCGAGGCCATGTGGGCGCAGATCCTTCGCAGCAAGTACCTCCAGACTAAAACATTGTCCTGTGTCACGGTCAAAGCCGATCGACTCGCTTTTCTGGAAAGGACTAATGAAAGTCAAACAATCAATGTTCAATAGGACGAGGTTTGTTATTGGAAACAGTGCTAGTACATGTTTCTGGGAGGATACTTGGCTTGGTGACTCACCCTTGGCCGTTCAATATCCGTCTTTATATCGTATTGCTCAACGACGTGAGGTGTTCGTTGCAACGGTATTTCAATCTATCCCCCTTAATATTCAGTTTAGATGGTCGCTAGCGGGCAATCGTTGGGAAGAATGGCTCCATCTAGTTAGGAGACTGATGGAGGTTCAACTTTCTGACCAACCCGATGAATTACGCTGGAAGTTGACTAGGTTTGGAGTATTTACAGTTAAATCAATGTATATTGATGTTATTAATTCGAACTCCATTCCAACTTCCAAGAACGTCTGGGATGTCAAAGTTCCTTTCAAATAAAAGTGTTTATGTGGTTTGTCCATAAACAAGTTATTTTAACAAAGGACAACGTGATAAAGCGAATTGGACAGGACCTACTAGGTGTAGTTTCGTGATCGATGAGACGATTAAGCACCTCTTTTTGATTGCCCGTTGGCACAAAGTCCTTTGGCGGCGGTCCACATTGCTTTTAATATTACTCCACCGACTTCTGTCAACGCATTATTTGGGACATGGCTTAATGGGATTGAGCCTGACTTAGCAAGACATATTCGGGTTGGAGTTTGCGCTATGCTGTGGACTATCTGCAATTGCAGAAATGATTTGGTTTTTAACAGAACATCACGGATTCATTTTTTGCAGGTTATTTTCCGAGCTACGGCAGTGATCCGTTTATTGGAAATATGCCCTAGAGGCAATAATAAATTAGTTATTATTATATTTCCTTGTTCATGATAATCGTTTATTATTCATGCTATAATTGTATTGATAGGAAACTCAGATACATGTGTGGATACATAAACAACACCATGTCCCTAGTAAGCCTCTAGTTGGCTAGCTCGTTGATCAACAGATGGTTACGGTTTCCTGACCATGGACATTGGATGTCGTTGATAACGGGATCACATCATTTAGACAATGATGTGATGGACAAGACCCAATCCTAAGCCTAGCACAAAGATCGTAGTTCGTATGCTAAAGCTTTTCTAATGTCAAGTATCATTTCCTTAGACCATGAGATTGTGCAACCCCCGGATACCGTAGGAATGCTTTGGGTGCACCAAACGTCACAACGTAACTGGGTGGCTATAAAGGTGCACTACAGGTATCTCGAAAGTATCTCATTGGGTTGGCACGAATCGAGATCGGATTTGTCACTCGGTTGACGGAGAGGTATCTCTGGGCCCACTCGGTAGGACATCATCATAATGTGCACAATGTGACCAAGGGGTTGATCACGGATGATGTGTTACGAACGAGTAAAGAGACTTGCCGTAACGAGATTGAACAAGGTATCGGGATACCGACGATCGAATCTCGGGCAAGTACAATACCGCTAGACAAAGGGAATTGAATACGAGATCGATTGAGTCCTTGACATCGTGGTTCATCCGATGAGATCATCGTGGAACATGTGGGAGCCAACATGGGTATCCAGATCCCGCTGTTGGTTATTGACCGGAGAACGTCTCGGTCATGTCTGCATGGTTCCCGAACCCGTAGGGTCTACACACTTAAGGTTCGATGACGCTAGGGTTATAGGGAATAGATATACGTGGTTACCTAATGTTGTTCGGGGTACCGGATGAGATCCCGGACGTCACGAGGAGTTCCCAAATGGTCCGGAGGTAAAGATTTATATATGGAAAGTTGTTGTTCGGGTTTCTGGAAAAGTTCGGGTTTTTTCAGTATTGTACCGGGAAGCTTCCAGAAGGTTCCGGAGGATTCCGGAGGGGTCCGGAGATCCGGAAATTGTTCCACCACATCCAATACAGCTGCATGGGCTGTAGGGGGGCGCCCTGGCCTTAATGGGCCAGGGGCACCAGCCCCCCCAAGGCCCATGCCCATGGGAGAGGGGAAACCCTAAAGGGGAGGGCCTCCACTTGACTTGGGAGGCACTCCTCCCCCCTTGGCCGCCCCCTAGATGGTGTCTAGGGCTGGCCGCCGCCCCTGGGGGTGGAACCCTAGGTGGGGGCGCAGCCCCCCCTCTCCCCCTATATATAGTGGAGGCAAAGGGGCAGCCCAACACACGAAGTTCTTCTCATGTTGGCGCAGCCCTACCTCTCTTTCTCCTCATATCTCGCGGTGCTTGGCGAAGCCCTGCTAGATCACCATGCTCTTCCACCACCACCACGCCATTGTCCTGCTGCTGGATGGAGTCTTCCCCAACCTCTCCCTCTCTCCTTGCTGGATCAAGGCATGGGAGACATCACCGGGCTGTACGTGTGTTGAACGCGGAGGTGCCGTCCGTTCGGCACTAGGATCTCCGGTGATTTGGATCACGACGAGTACGACTCCTTCAACCCCGTTCTCTTGAACGCTTCCGCTTAGCGATCTACAAGGGTATGTAGATGCACTATCCTTCCCCTCGTTGTTGGTTTCTCCATAGATAGATCTTGGTGACACGTAGGAAAATTTTGAATTTCTGCTATGTTCCCCAACAGTGGCATCATGAGCTAGGTCTATTGCGTAGATTCTTTGCACGAGTAGAACACAAAGTAGTTGTGGGCGTTGATTTTGTTCAACATGCTTACCGTTACTAGTCCAATCTTGTTTCGACGGTATCGTGGGATGAAGCGGCCCGGACCGACCTTACACGTACACTTACGTGAGACAGGTTCCACCGACTGACATGCACTTGGTGCATAAGGTGGCTAGCAGGTGCCAGTCTCTCCCACTTTAGTCGGAATGGATTCGATGAAAAGGGTCCTTATGAAGGGTAAATAGCAATTGGCATATCACGTTGTGGTTTTGCGTAGGTAAGAAACGTTCTTGCGAGAAACCCATAATTAGAGGACGTCTAACTTGCAAACAACAATTAGAGGACGTCTAACTTGTTTTTGCAGGGTATGCTATGTGATGTGATATGGCCAAGAAGAATGTGATGAATGATATGTGATGTATGAGATTGATCATGTTCTTGTAATAGGAATCACGACTTGCATGTCGATGAGTATGACAACCGGCAGGAGCCATAGGAGTCGTCTTTATTTATTGTATGACCTGCGTGTCATTGAACAAACGCCATGTAATTACTTTACTTTATTGCTAACTGGTAGCCATAGTAGTAGAAGTAATAATTTGGCAAGACAACTTCATGGAGACACGATGGTGGAGATCATGGTGTCATGCCGGTGACGATGATGATCATGGAGCCCCGAAGATGGAGCAAAATGATATTGGCCATATCATGTCACTATTTGATTGCATGTGATGTTTATCATGTTTATGCATCTTATTTGCTTAGAACGACGGTAGTAAGTAAGATGATCCTTCATTAAAATTTCAAGAAAGTGTTCCCCTAACGTGCACCGTTATAAAGTTAAATCGTTTCAAGCACCACGTGATGATCGGTGTGATAGATTCTTACGCTCACATACAACGGTGTAAGTCAGATTTACACACGCGAAACACTTAGGTTGACTTGATGAGCCTAGCATGTACAGACATGGCCTCGGAACAAAAGAGACCGAAAGGTCGAGCATGAGTCGTATGGTAGATACGATCAACATGAAGATGTTCACCGATGATGACTAGTCCATCTCACGTGATGATCGGACACGGCCTAGTTGACTCGGATCATGTAATCACTTAGATGACTAGAGGGATGTCTATCAGAGTGGGAGTTCATTAGATGAACTTAATTATCCTGAACATAGTCAAAAGATCTTTGCAAATTATGTCGTAAGCTCGCACTTTAGTTCCACTATTTAGATATGTTCCTAGAGAAAAATAGTTGAAAGTTGACAGTAGCGATTATGCGGACAGTAGAAAGCTTATGTCCTTAATGCACTGCTCAGTGTGTTGAACCCCAAACGCCGTGCGTGGATGTTGCGAACATCGGACATACACGCTTTGATAACTACGTGATAGTTCAGTTAAACGGTTTAGAGTTGAGGCACCAAAGACGTTTTGAAACATCGCGAACATATGAGATGTTTCGAGGACTGAATTGGGATTTCAGGCTCGTGCCCACGTCAAGAGGTATAAGACCTCCGACGATTTTCTAAGCCTGCAAACTAAAGAAGAAAAGCTCAATCGTTGAGCTTGTGCTCAGATTGTCTGAGTGCAACAATCACTTGAATCGAATGGGAGTTGATCTTCCAGATGAGATAGTGATGTTTCTCCAAAGTCATTGCCACCAAGTTGCTAGAGCTTCGTGATGAACTATAACATATCAGGGATAGACATGATGATCCTTGAGGTATCCGCGATGTTTGACACCGCGAAAGTAGAGATCAAGAAGGAGCATCAATTGTTGATGGTTGGTGAAACCACTAGTTTCAAGAAGGGCAAGGGCAAGAAGGGATACTTCATGAAACGGCAAATCAGCTGTTGCTCTAGTGAAGAAACCCAAGGATGAACCCAAACCTGAGACTAAGTGCTTCTGTAATAAGGGGAACAACCACTGGAGCAGAATTACCCTAGGTACTTGGTAGATAAGAAGGCTGGCAAGGTCGATAGAAGTATATTGGATATACATTATGTTAATGTGTACTTTACTAGTACTCCTAGTAGCACCAGGGTATTAAGATATCGGTTCGGTTGCTAAGTGTTAGTAACTCGAAATAAAAGAGCTACGGAATAAAGGAAGACTAGCTAAAGGTGAGCTGACGATATGTGTTGGAAGTGTTTCCAAGTTTGATGTGATCAAACATCGCACGCTCCCTCTACCATCAAGATTAGTATTAAACCAGAATAATTGTCAGTTGGTGTTTGCGTTGAGCATAGACATGATTGGATTATGTCTATCGCAATACGGTTATTCATTTAAGGAGAATAATGTTTACTCTATTTATTTGAATAATACCTTCAATGGTCTTGCACCTAAAGGAATGGTTTATTGAATCTCGATCATAGTAATACACATTTTCATGCCAAAAGATATAAGATAGTAATGATGGTACCACTTACTTGTGGCACTGCCATGTAAGTCATATTGGTATAAAACGCATGAAGAAGCTCCGTGTTGATGGATCTTTGGACTCACTCGTTTTTGAAAAGTTTGAGACATGCGAACCATGTCTATTGGTGTATACGCATGAAGAAACTCCATGCAGATGGATCGTTTGGACTCACTTGATTTTGAATCACTTGAGATATGCAAATAATACCACATGGACAAAATGGTGAAAAGCCTCGGTTTCAGTAAGATGGAACAAGATAGCAACTTGTTGGAAGTAACACATTTTGATGTGTGCAGTCCAATGAGTCTTTGAGGCATGCTGATGAATATCGTTATGTTCTTACTTCACGGATGATTTGAGTAGATACTGAGTGTATTTACTTGATGAAACACAAGTCTGAATTATTGAATGGTTCAAGTAATTTCAGAGTGAAGTTGAAGATCATCGTGACAAGAGGATAAAATGTCTATGATATGATCATAGATATGAGTATTTGAGTTACAAGCTTTGGCACGCAATTAAGACATTGTGGATATTGTTTCACAATAAATACCGCCTGGAACACCATAGTGTGATGGTGTGTCCGAACATCATAGTTGCATCCTATTGAATATGTTGCGTACCATGATGTCTCTTATCGAATTACCACTATCATTCATGGATTAGGCATTAGAGACAACCGCACTCACTTTAATAGGGCACCACATAATTCCGTTGAGACGACACCATTTGAACTATGGTTTGGAGAAACCTAAGTTGTCGTTTCTTAAAAGTTTGGGGCTGCGATGCTTATGTGAAAAAGTTTTAGGTTGATGAGCTCGAACCCAAAGCGGATAGAAATGCATCTTCATAGGACACCCAAAATAGTTGAGTATACCTCCTATCTCAGATCCGGAAGCAAAGTAATTGTTTCTAGAAACGGGTCCTTTCTCGAGGAAAAGTTTCTCTCGAAAGAATTGAGTGGGAGGATGGTGGAGACTTAATGAGGTTATTGAACCATCACTTCAACCAGTGTGTAGCAGGGCACAGGAAGTTGTACATGTGGCACCTACACCAATTGAAGTGGAAGCTGATGATAGTGATCATGATGCTTCAGATCAAGTCACTACCGGAACTCGTAGGTCGACAAGGACGCGTGCTACTTCAGAGTGGTATGCAATCCTGTCTTAGAGGTCATGTTGCTAGACAACAATGAACCTACGAGCTATGAAGAAGCGATGGTGGGCCCGGATTCCGATGAATGGCTCAAGGCCATAACATCCGAGAGAGGATCCATGACTTTGGAAGAAATACTTGATGGTCGAAGGACGTTGGGTAAAGATGGATTTTAAAAGGAAGGATGACAATGATGGTAAGTATCACCATTAAGAAAGCTCGACTTGTCGTTAAAGATGTTTTCCGACAAGTTCAAGGAGTTGACTACGGTGAGGCTTTCTCACTCGTAGCGATGCTAAGAGTCTGTTGGAATTGGACTAGCATTTACTGCATTATTTATGAAATCTTGCATATAGGATGTCAAAACATTGTTTCCTTGACAGTTTTCTTGAGGAAAGGTTGTATGTGATACAACCAGAAGGTTTTTGACAATCCTGAAAGACGCTAACAAGTATGCAAAGCTCCAACAATCCTTCTAAGGACTGGAGTAAGCATCTCGGAGTTGGAATGTACGCTTTGATGAGATGATCAAAGATTTTGGGTCTATACAAGGTTTATGAGAAACTTGTATTTCCAAAGAAGTGAGTGGGAGCACTATAGAATTTCTGATGAGTATATGTTGTTGACATATTGTTGATCGAAATGACGAGAATTCCTAGAAAGCATATAGGGTTGTTTGAAAAGTGTTTTCAATGGAAAACCTGGATTAGGCTACTTGAACAATAAGCATCAAGATCTATAAGATAGATCAAAATGATTAATAATACTTTCAAATGAGCACATACCTTGACATAATCTTGAAGGTGTTCAAGATGGATCAGTCAAAGAAGGAGTTCTTGCCTGAGTTGTAAGGTATGAAGTTAAGACTTAAAGCTCGACCACGGCAGAAGAGAGAGAAAGGACGAAGGTCGTCCCCTATGCCTTAGATGTAGGCTCTACAGTATGCTATGCTATGTACCGCACCTGATGTGTACCTTGCTACATATCTGGCAAGAGGTTACAAAGGTGATCAAGGAGTGGATCACCAGATAGCGGTCAAAATTATCCTTAGAGGAATAAGGATATGTTTCTCGATTATGGAGGTGATAAAGAGTTTGACGTAAAGGGTTACGTCGATGCAAGCTTTAACACCTATCTGAATGACTCTGAGTAGCAAACCGGATACGTATAGTGGAGCAACCATTTGGAATAGCTCCAAGAGGAGCATGGAAGCATCATTTACAATATGACCTAGAGATTTGCGAAGTACATACGGATCTGAATGTTGCAGACCCGTTGACTAAAACCTCTCTCACAAGCAAAACATGATCAAACCCCAGAACTCATTGAGTCTTAATCACATGGTGATGTGAACTAGTTTAGTGACACTAGTAAACTCTTTGGATGTTGGTCACATGGCGATGTGACCTATCAGTGTTAATCACATGGCGATGTGAACTAGATTATTGACTCTAGTGCAAGTGGGAGACTGTTGGAAATATGCCCTAGAGGCAATAATAAATTAGTTATTATTATATTTCCTTGTGCATGATAATCGTTTATTATCCATGCTATAATTGTATTGATAGGAAACTCAGATACATGTGTGGATACATAAACAACACCATGTCCCTAGTAAGCCTCTAGTTGGCTAGCTCGTTGATCAACAGATGGTTACGGTTTCCTGACCATGGACATTGGATGTCGTTGATAACGGGATCACATCATTTGGAGAATGATGTGATGGACAAGACCCAATCCTAAGCCTAGCACAAAGATCGTAGTTCGTATGCTAAAGCTTTTCTAATGTCAAGTATCATTTCCTTAGACCATGAGATTGTGCAACCCCGAATCTGTAGGAATGCTTTGGGTGCACCAAAGCGTCTAGCGTACTGGGTGGCTATAAAGGTGCACTACAGGTATCTCTGAAAGTATCTGTTGGGTTGGCACGAATCGAGACTGGGATTTGTCACTCCGGTTGACGGAGAGGTATCTCTGGGCCCACTCGGTAGGACATCATCATAATGTGCACAATGTGACCAAGGGGTTGATCATGGTATGATCTGTTATGGAACGAGTAAAGAGACTTGCCGGTAACGAGATTGAACAAGGTATCGGGATACCGATGATCGAATCTCGGGCAAGTACAATACCGCTAGACAAAGGGAATTGAATACGGGATCGATTGAGTCCTTGACATCGTGGTTCATCCGATGAGATCATCGTGGAACATGTGGGAGCCAACATGGGTATCCAGATCCCGCTGTTGGTTATTGACCGGAGAACATCTCGGTCATGTTCAGATGGTTCCCGAACCCGTAGGGTCTACACATAAGGTTCGATGGCGCTAGGGTTATAGGGAATAGATATCGTGGTTACGAATGTTGTTGAAGTCCGGATGAGATCCCGGACGTCACGAGGAGTTCCGGAATGGTCCGTAGGTAAAGATTTATATATGGAAAGTTGTTGTTCGGGTTAGGAAAAGTTCGGGTTTTTGGTATTGTACGGGAAGCTTCGGAAGGTTCGGAGGATTCGGAGGGGTCCGGAGGTCCGGAAATTGTTCCACCACGCCCAATACAGCAGCATGGGCTGTAGGGGCGCCTGCCTTAATGGGCCGGGGCACCAGCCCCCAAGGACCATGCGCATGGGAGAGGAAACCCTAAAGGGAGGGCCTCCACTTGACTTGGGAGGCACTCCTCCCCCTTGGCCGCCCCTAGATGGGATCTAGGGCTGGCCGCCGCCCCTAGGGGTGGAACCCTAGGTGGGGGCGCAGCCCTCCCTCTCCCCCTATATATAGTGGAGGCAAAGGGGCAGCCCAATACACGAAGTTCTTCTCATGTTGGCGCATCCCTACCTCTCTTTCTCCTCATATCTCGCGGTGCTTGGCGAAGCCTGCTGGATCACCACGCTCTTCCACCACCACCACGCCATTGTGCTGCTGCTGGATGGAGTCTTCCCCAACCTCTCCCTCTCTCCTTGCTGGATCAAGGCATGGGAGACGTCACCGGGCTGTACGTGTGTTGAACGCGGAGGTGCCGTCCGTTCGGCACTAGGATCTCCGGTGATTTGGATCACGACGAGTACGACTCCTTCAATCCCGTTCTCTTGAACGCTTCCGCATAGCGATCTACAAGGGTATGTAGATGCACTCTCCTTCCCCTCGTTGCTGGTTTCTCCATAGATAGATCTTGGTGACACGTAGGAAAATTTTGAATTTCTGCTACGTTCCCCAACACCGTTCGTGGTCGCTACTCACTCCGATGGAGGCCAGGGAGCATTTGGTTACTAGATCTATCCGTTGGGAGATGGTAGCTCGGGATATCTTCAACCGGTTTGGATGGCGGTCATGTAATAGGATAGGCAATTAATTTACCTATCTATTTTTAACCAGCCGGTTGTGGCGTCTTTTCCTGGCTAGTTTGTGTATCTAGCCTTTTAGGCTCTGTGTGAGCTACCTTTTCTTTGTTTCAGTTGGAGACTTTGGAACCTTGTTGGCACATTTTGTTTTTTGGTTAATAAGATGGACGTATGCATCACTCTGATGCAGAGGCCGGGGAGCCCCCCCTTTTCGAAAAAAATGAATTTTACGGAATATCTCACCGAAGTGACACATGTCATTATCCAGTCAACCCATCGGTGAGCGAAGCCAGGATTTTGCTTCATCTGCTTAAGGTAATTCCAATCCACTCTATCATATGCCTTAGAGAGATCAAGTTTATAAGCACAAAAGCTCTTACTGGGGTCCTTTTCTTGCTTGATATGGTGAATGCACTCAAAGGCCACAAAAGCGTTATCAGTGATCATACGCCTCGTATGAAAGCACTTTGAGCAGGAGAAATAACATCATCAAGAACAAGCCTTAAACGATTCACCAGACATTTTGAAACAACTTTATAAATTACATTGCATAAGCTTATTGGACAAAAGTCCGTGACTTTTACTGGGTTTGCAATTTTTGGGATCATAATGATCACGGTATCATTTATTCCGGGTGGCATGATACCCGTGCGAAAGAACTCCTTTACTGCAAGAATTATACCTTCCCGTAGAGTGCTCCAGTTGCGCTGAAAAAAGCGTGCAGGAAAACCATCCAGACCGGGGGCCTTCAAGGGGCCTATTTGAAATAAGGCGTCGGCAATTTCTTTATCCGAAAAGTCGGCACATAATATAATATGAATAGTTTGAAGATTGCTCACCACACTTGCCGATTATTGTGTGCCATGAGCCTATGACAACGCAAAGATACACCGGTGAACATGGGCTGATATTCATCCAAATAATAATAAATTATAAATGTAGCAAAGAAAATCAATGATTCTAATCTTTTTTTAGCAATTATTTGATCGACTGTAGTTTCGCAAATAAAATGACATGCATGTCTTCTAAAAAAACCTGAACCTCCAAATTGCTTCAAATAATTGTTTTAATGGGGTCTAGTATTTTCTTTTTGCCTAGAATACCATTGATATCCTTTTTCGTGAAACTTTGCACCTCGAACATGTTAGTTACAATTATTAGAATTACTTGATGTTTTTTGCTATTTTCTCATTTTTATTGTTTTATCTGGGTGCATGTGCACACATGTTTGAAAAATCTACATTGTTGACCAAAATTATGTACACACGCATCGCTCTATTTCATACAAAGCCCTATCTATCTATTACAGGGATTGCAATTTCTCAATTAGCTTCTGAACCGTTGGATCTGCAAACAAGGATTCGTGCGGATTTTTCCTTTTTGGGGTTTCACTTTTCATCTTTGGTACCTGTACATCATTATTTTTATCTTTATGAGTAATTTTTTTCTTTCATGCGCTCAATTAGAGTTGCTCTTCGTTCCAAAGAAATTATAGTTGCACGCCCACATGCCGAGAGCAACTATAGTTACACATGAAGTCGGGCGAGCACGCTGGGCACACGCAACTATAGTTTGCACATTCCATGTTTTCCCATCAGTCACAACACCTAGTAAGGTGGTCCACGAATCGCGCAGCTAGATTTTTAAGTTGTAGCATTTATGTTTTTCATAAATTTATGAAATTGTAGTAGAACATTAGAGATCATGCCATACATGTTTTAAATTAGCGTAACATCTATAGCCATATCTGAAAATGCACATATTTGAAACAACCATCCAAGGGACAGACCCTGTCGTGACGCATCGTGCTCTGGTGCAATACAAAATAACCACACAATATTTGGTCTTTTCTTCACCAGATTAGATCCAACGAGAAAAATGCACATTCTAAAAGCAGCATTTACTTCTCTACGGACATTGCTGAATGCAGAGCTCTATGATTTTATCATGGGGCTAAGCTATCTAGATCACTCAACGACTATTTTGGCAACTTGATAGATAAAAATGATAAGCATAGCAAAATATTTGTGGCAACTAGATTTTATAAGCACTGATAAGCTTTATGAGGCAACATGACAACTAGGTAGAGTTATAAATGACAAGCCATCAGAACATTGTGGCAATTGGATTTATAAGCACCGACAGGCTTTATACGAATACAATATTAGTAAATATGGCAAGTAAGTTATTTTTGTCGGGCAAGTAATATGACAAGTGAATGGAACAATGTGGCAAGTACGGACAGAAAAAAGTAGTCGAAACATGTCGACATGGGATCTAGTTTCAAAGATCCGTCCGTGACAAAATGAATGATGAAAACGGATCATCAATCGAAATGACAATTTTAGAGATAAAACTTTTTGAATTCCAAACATTAGAGAGAAATCTTAATGATGTCATCACATGCATGCATGGGGGGGGGGGGGGGGGATTAGCGCATCATGGCAATACTTGTAGAGTAAGTATAATAAGGTGATGTACGCGCACTATAAGGATTTACATAATATATTCTTGCTGAGTTAGAGGAGAAAGAAGAGGTGAGAGAAGAAAAGCGGACTTGAGATTAATAGCAACTGCAACACGTGCTCCTAAATACTTTATGATGTGTAAGGTGGGCCATAGTAGTACATATTTATAGTAACTATGCTATAGGACTGACTATAGATGACATGGCAACAATGTATAGCCAACAACTGGCTATACTATTAACCATGCTAATTAGTAGAAGGGAGATAAAGAAATGCAAGGTTCCCTCTCCGGTCTTGCGGGTGTCCTCTTCTTCCGCCTCCAACCCTTTTCCCTCTTGCCATCTTGTGACGCTTCAACCATGTCCCAATCGCGCAGATCTACCGCTTGGCGCACTGCGTGAACTGGTGTCTCGGCAAGATCGAGCGGGGATGGTTGCACCTCGTTTATGACTAGGTATAGAAGCTACTCCTATCCTCGACGTCGAGGCGGTCCGCCGCTGCAACCGCCAGCCTCAGATCCACAGCTGACAAACACATATCGATATCACCATGCGCCTAGGCGTCGCACCATGCCAAGGACTGTGACCACTACGATGAGGTTGTGCAGCTCACCTCCAAGCACAAGACCAAGGTAATGCTTGGCCATTCCATAGGCTTTGTGATGAACTTGTTTTCATTTAGATTTTAAGAGGGTCAAGTTGAAGATTTCAAGAACTTGATTCTAGGGTATGACTATAGCTATTGGTCATGCATTATTGCGAGGTTTGACAAACATACTTGTTCGACATAACTTTGATTTGTCTCTCATAGGTAAAACCAATCTTTGTCCAATACAAAATTGACATAGCTTAACATGCTCAGGAGGATAGGCTTATTACACTGGAGTTATCATGTCCAATATGCAGAAGAGTATATTCATGTTGTAAGGACATGATTCCAAGGGGGTCATGAAAATTAATCAAGCATGTGAAGTAATTTTTATTTCCTTAAAGTGGTTGAAATTTTCTATGCTAATGCCTAATTTATATACTCGAACTTTCAGGTTTGGATTTACTTTCGTAATGGAAAGCTTGCATCAGTTGTTGCACAAGAAATGCATTTTATGCTCTAATGTTTTCTTGAGATTATATAATACTAGAAATACAATAATAATGGAGTCATGCAACTAACTACTCTGTACAAGCTCCAGCAGCTTCTACAGAGTAGTTAGTTGCCGGAAACCTGTAGGAGATATGCCCTAGAGGCAATAATAAACGTTATTGATTATCTCCCGGTTAATAATTATGTTTATGTTCCATGCTATAACTGCTATGGTTCTCGAGTCTGCAATAACACGAGGCTCGGAGGAAGACTCATATGCATGTGTGGAATAATAAACGGTAAGAAGTATTCTTAGTCTGGCCTGTAAGACTAGCTCAAGTGTAGCATGATGGTTCTGTTTTCCTGATCACGGGCATGTCTATGCCAACAACTTTGAGGGCACAATGTTAAGAGAACATTTGTGTTGAATCGACCCGGATTGTCGTTATGCTATGAGATTCATTTGTCACAAGTTAATGTTACATAACGCAGAGATGGTTAACGTTTGCATGATTCCTTAGACCGTGAGAGTATTGAGTTTCTTCATGCTTGCTTCATGAACTTTGGGGTTTGTTAAACGTCATCCGTAAATGGGTGGCTATTACGGCGGCTTACAGGTTCATGGAATAGTGTGTCAAGTAACTTGATAGCTCAATATAGGAATTTGCTCCTCCGATGATGGAGAGATTTTCTCGGGCCCTCTCGGTATTACGGTATCCATCATAAATGCAGGCGGAACACGGTGTGATTTGATCACTGGGATGCCGGAACACCGAAACGATAAAAGAGAACAAAACCAGTAGCGAGGTAACTTGCATGGTGGACAAATTGTTCGTCCACGGGGATGTAAAAAATCTCACCTGGGTGTTTTTGACATATAGCGAAGCAACAGGAATAGCTCACTGCAACTGGAGGTTCACTCGAATATTTATTCGCGTGGGTATAGGGGTCAATATGGGTGTCCACGGCTCCGATGTTGATCATTGATCGGAAGGGGCTCCGGGTCATGTCTATACTTCACCGAACCTATAGGGTCACATGCTTAAGGGTCATCTATCTGCTGAATACTAGACAGGGAGTCTGAGAGAAAATCATCAAAAAAGTTTCGAACACCGAAAAGTTTCGGACAGCGGAAAAGTTCCGCAGAGAGAGGTCATCGAATGAGTTTCGGTGAGACCGAAATAGTTGTTTTGGGGTATGCCATTAAGTCAAAATGGTTTCGGCACATGCCTTATAATTTTTGGAGGGTGCCAGAATCATTCTGGAAACTTTTTGGAATTTTTAGAAATAAAAACCGGAAATGTTCCGGAACTGCAGGAACCGGTTCATATGCTTTTCGCAGATGAAAATTACTAAACTGGAATTGTTCCAGAACGCGTTGAAAATTATTATGGTGGGTACTGGAAATGTTCTAATCCCACATGAATATTTACAGTTCGAAGAGACGCTGAAAAATGTCATTGTGAATAGTGAAAGTGCTTTTTGGGATATTTTATGGAAAGCCACCTTTTGGGGCTTTGCCCAAAAGATCTAGGGATGACATGGATGGATTGGGAGGCCCTCATGGGGTCCCCCCAAGGGGTGTGGCCCGCCACACTTGGGGCTCCACCTTGGAGCCCCTCTTGTGAAGGAAATATGCCCTAGAGGCAATAATAAAGTTATTATTTATTTCCTTATTTCATGATAAATGATTATTATTCATGCTAGAATTGTACTAACCAGAAACTTGATACATGTGTGAATACATAGACAAACATAGTGTCACTAGTATGCCTCTACTTGACTAGCTCGTGAATCAAAGATGGTTAAGTTTCCTAGCCATGGACATGAGTTGTCATTTGATTAACGGGGTCACATCATTAGGAGAATGATGTGATTGACTTGACCCATTCCGTTAGCTTAGCACTTGATCGTTTAGTATGTTGCTATTGCTTTCTTCATGACTTATACATGTTCCTATGACTATGAGATTATGCAACTCCGTTTATCGGAGGAACACTTTGTGTGCTACCAAGCGTCACAACGTAATCGGGTGATTATAAAGGAGCTCTGAGGTGTCTCCGAAGGTACTTGTTGAGTTGGCGTATTTCAAGATTAGGATTTGTCACTCCGATTGTCGGAGAGGTATCTCTGGGCCCTCTCGGTAATGCACATCACTATAAGCCTTGCAAGCAATGTAGCTAATGAGTTAGTTACAGAATGATGCATTACATAACGAGTAAAGAGACTTGCCGGTAACGAGATTGAACTAGGTATTGAGATACCGACGATCGAATCTCGGGCAAGTAACATACCGATGACAAAGGGAACAATGTATGTTGTTATGCGGTTTAACCGATAAAGATCTTCGTAGAATATGTTGGAGCCAATATGGGCATCCATGTCCCGCTATTGGTTATTGACCGGAGAAGTGTCTCGGTCATGTCAACATAGTTCTCGAACCCGTAGGGTCCGCACGCTTAACGTTTCGTTGACGATATAGTATTATATGAGTTATGTATGTTGGTTACCGAATGTTGTTTGGAGTCCCGGATGAGATCATGGACATGACGAGGAACTCCGGAATTGTCCGGAGATAAAGTTTGATATATGGGATAATAGTGTTTGATCTCGGAAGGGTTCGAATTCACGGAAGGGGTTCGGATGTTTTCGAAATGTTTGGGTACGAGAACCGTTATTTGGGCCAAAGGGAAAGCCCACGAGGCTTTTGGAAAGTGCAAAAGGAAGTTTTGCGGAGATCAGAGGCTAGATGCCAGGAACCCTGCCGTCTAGGGGGTAGACGCCGGGAACCCTGGCGTCTAGCCCTGGAGTCCGTGTAGGACTCTTGCCTTTCGAGCAAAACCGACTTTGAGGAGGCTTTTACTCTCAAGTTTCGACCCCAGGGCTCAACATATAAATAGAGGGGCAGGGCTAGCACCAAAGACACATCAAGAAACACCAAGTCATGTGCCGGCAACCTCGTGCCCTCTAGTTTATCCTCCATCATAGTTTTCGTAGTTCTTAGGCGAAGCCCTGTGAAGATTGTTCTTCACCAACACCGTCACCACGCCGTCGTGCTGCCAGAACTCATCTACTACTTCGCCCCTCTTGCTGGATCGAGAACGCGAGGATGTCACCGAGCCGAACATGTGCAGAACTCGGAGGTGACGTGCTTTCGGTACTTGGATCGGTCGGATCGTGAAGACGTACGACTACATCTACCGCGTTGATAAACGCTTCCGCTTAGCGATCTTCAAGGGTATGAAGATACACTCCCCCTCTCGTTGCTATGCATCACCATGATCTTGCGTGTGCGTAGGAATTTTTTTGAAATTACTACGTTCCCCAACAGTGGTATCAGAGCCAGGTTTTATGCGTAGATGTTATATGCACGAGTAGAACACAAGTGAGTTGTGGGCGATACAAGTCATACTGCTTACCAGCATGTCATACTTTGGTTCGGCGGTATTGTTCGATGAAGCGGCCCGGACCGACATTACACGTACGCTTATGCGAGACCTGTTCTCCCGACGTGCTTTGCACAAAGGTGGCTAGCAGGTCCTTGCTTTAGTTGAACCGAGTGTGGCTACGCCCGGTCCTTGCGAAGGTTTAAACATCACTAACTTGACAAACTATCGTTGTGGTTTTGATGCGTAGGTAAGAACGGTTCTCGCTAAGCCCGTAGTAGCCACGTAAAATTTGCAACAACAAAGTAGAGGACGTCTAACTTGTTTTTGCAGGGCATGTTGTGATGTGATATGGTCAAGACGTGATGCTATATTTTATTTTATGAGATGATCATGTTTTGTAACCAAGTTATCGGCAACTGGCAGGAGCCATATGGTTGTCGCTTTATTGTATGCAATGCAATCACCATGTAATGCTTTACTTTATCACTAAGCGGTAGCGATGTCGTAGAAGCATAAGATTGGCGAGATGACAACGATGCTACGATGGAGATCAAGGTGTCGCGCCGGTGACGATGGTGACACTACTAGGAAAAGGCCTACTAATGGCGCACCAGTTTTGCCTACTAATGGCGTACTACTGGTGCGCCATTAGTATCATGCCACTAGTATTTTTTACTAATGGCGCACCAGTGGTGCGCCATTAGTATCTGGTATACTAATGGCGCACCACTGGTGCGCCATTAGTATAGCCCACGGTGCGCCATTAGTATCTTTTTTTCATTTTTTTCTTAATCTCTAGTCACTATGGCTTAATCTCGGGTCAATATGCTTAAACTCAGGTCAAATCGCACTCCGTGGTCAAACTTCCAGAAAGGTCACCCATCCTCACACTACTCCAGCCCAAGCACGCTTAACTTCAGAGTTCTATCCAACCCCAGCAACAGCTCACTTCACAGGCACTTGTTGATATATCTAGCATATCAATCCTATTATACCTTGTTGATGTCTAGGACTTTGTTCATGTTCATGACTATGATGAAATTTTGAAAAATATTTCAAACTTCTCGGTCATATTACGTATCATTTTTGAAAAACAATTCAAAAAAATTCAAAACCAATTTTTTTATTACTAGTGGTGCACCACATCCATGGTGCGCCACTAGTAAGTTTGAAATTTTTTGAATTTTTTTGCCTCTAGATCTTGAAAGCCCGTAACTTTTTTTTCTGTTAGGTTTTTGGGGATTTTGAAAATGTTTAACGGGTCCCCCCCCCGTTAAATTCGGATGTAACTTTTCGAGTAGATGATTTTTCATATAAAATACTTTTTAATCTGAGTTCGTATGCAAAAGTTATGGCCATTTTACAAATTTCCAGAGAGATTTTGGAAATAAAGTCGAAATTCATATTTGTAAATTTTCCCAACAACTAGACCACATATCACATGGGAAACTTATTTTCTTTTATTTTTGACATTTTTATCATTTTCTTTTTTTTAACTCAAAAGGCGGTCCAGGGGGGGTGCATTCGGGAACTTTTGGGCCAAGTTAGTAATGGCGCACCGTGGGGTGGTGCGCCATTACTAGTTAAACTAGTAATTGTGCACCACACCCACGGTGCGCCATTACTAGTTTTGAAAAGAAAAAAAGAAAAAAAATTAAATTCTTTTTGAAAAAAATTTAGTAATGGCGCACCTGTGGACAGGTGCGCCATTACTAACAAATTTTTTTTATTTTTTTTTCAAAACTACTAATGGCGCATGGTGGGTGTGGTGCACCATTACTATGTCAACTAGAAATGGCGCACCACTCCCACGGTGCGCCATTAGTAGTTTTGAAAACATTAAAAGAAATTACTAATGGCGCACCGTGGGATGTGGTGCGCCATTAGTATTTGCACACTAATGGCGCACCAACACATGGTGCGCCATTAGTATTTACTAATGACGCACCACATGTATAGTGCGCCATTAGTGTCCATCCCATCTATAGCCCTTTTCCTAGTATCACGACGGTGCTTCGGAGATGGAGATCACAAGCACAAGATGATCATGGCCATATCATATCACTTATATTGATTGCATGTGATGTTTATCCTTTATGCATCTTATCTTGCTTTGATTGACGGTAGCATTTTAAGATGATCTCTCACTAATTATCAAGAAGTGTTCTCCCTGAGTATGCACCGTTGTGAAAGTTCTTCGTGCTGAGACACCACGTGATGATCGGGTGTGATTGGCTCTACATTCAAATACAACGGGTGCAAAACAGTTGCACACGCGGAATACTCAGGTTAAACTTGACGAGCCTAGCATATACAGATATGGCCACGAAACACGGAGACTGAAAGGTCGAGCGTGAATCATATAATAGATATGATCAACATAGTGATGTTCACCATTGAAAACTACTCCATCTCACGTGATGATCGGACATGGTTTAGTTGATTTGGATCACGTGATCACTTAGATGACTAGAGACATGTCTGTCAAGTGGGAGTTCTTAAGTAATATGATTAATTGAACTTAAATTTATCATGAACTTAGTCCTGGTAGTATTTTGTAAATTATGTTCTAGATCAATAGCTCGTGATGTTGCTTCCATATGTTTATTTTGATATGTTCCTAGAGAAAATTGTGTTGAAAGATGTTATTCGCAATGATGCGGATTGGATCCGTGATCTGAGGTTTATCTGCATTGCTGCACAGAAGAATTATGTCCTTAATACACCGCTAGGTGACAGACCTATTGCAGGAGCAGATGCAGATGTTATGAACGTTTGGCTAGCTCAATATGATGACTACTTGATAGTTTAGTGCACCATGCTTAACGGCTTAGAATCGGGACTTCAAAGACGTTTTGAACGTCATGGACCATATGAGATGTTCCAGGAATTGAAGTTAATATTTCAAGCAAATACCCGAGTTGAGAGATAGGAAATCTCCAACAAGTTCTATAGCTAAAAGATGGAGGAGAATCGATCAACTAGTGAGCATGTGCTCAGATTGTCTGGGTGCTACAATCGCTTGAATCAAGTGGGAGTTAATCTTCTAGATAAGATAGTGATTGACAGAGTTCTCTAGTCACCATCACCAAGTTACTAGAACTTCGTGATGAACTATAGTATGCAAGGGATGACGAAAACGATTCCCGAGCTCTTCGTGATGTTGAAATCGACGAAGGTAGAAATCAAGAAAGAGCATCAAGTGTTGATGATTGACAAGACCACTAGTTTCAAGAGAAGGGCAAAGGGAAAGAAAGGGAACTTCAAGTAGAATGACAAGCAAGTTGTCACTCCTGCGGAGAAGCCAAAAGCTGGACCAAAGCCTGAAACTTAGTGCTTCTACTGCAAAGGAAATGGTCACTGGAAGTGGAAATGCCCTGAATATTTGATAGATAAGAAGGATGGAAAAGTGAACAAGGGTATATTTGATATACAGGTTATTGATGTGTACCTTACTAGTGTTTATAGTAACCCCTAGGTATTTGATAGTTATTCGGTTGCTAAGATTAGTAACTCGAAATAGGAGTTACAGAATAAACAGAAACTAGTTGAGGGGAAGTGACGATGAGTTTTGGAAGTAGTTCCAAGATTGATATGATCATCATCACACACTCCCTATATTTTCGAGATTAGTGTTAAACCTAAATAAATGTTATTTGGTGTTTGCGTTGAGCATAAACATGATAAGATCATGTTTATCGCGATACGATTATTCATCTAAGATAGAGAATAAATTGTTATTCTGTTTACATGAATAAAACCTTCTATGGTCATGCACCCAATGGTGACGGTTTATTGAATCTTGACCATAGTGATACACATATTCATAATGTTGATGCCAAAAGATGCAAAGTTAATAATGATAGTGCAACTTATTTGTGGCACTGCCATTTGGGTCATATCGGTGTAAAGCGCGTGAAGAAACTCCATAAAGATGGATTTTCGGAATCACTTGGTTGTGAATCAATTGATGCTTGTGAACCGTGCCTTTTGGGCAAGATGACTAAAACTCCGTTCTCCGAAACAATGGAACGAGCTACTGACTTGTTGGAAATAATGCATACCGATGTATGCGGTCCAATGAGTGTTGATGCTCGTGGCGAGTATCGTTATTTTCTGACCTTCACAAATGATTTGAGCAGATATGAGTATATCTACTTAATGAAACACAAGTCTGAAACATTTGAAAAGTTCAAAGAATTTCAGAGTGAAGTGGAGAATCATCGTAACAAGAAAATATAGTTTCTACGATCCGATCGTGGAGGAAAATATTTGAGTTACGAGTTTGGTCTTAAATTAAAACAATGTGGAATAGTTTCACAAATTTGTGCCACCTGGAACACCACAACATAATGGTGTGTCCGAACGTCATAACCGTACTTTATTGGATATAGTGCAATCTATGATGTCTCTTACCGATTTACCACTATCGTTTTGGGGTTATCCATTAGAGACAGCTACATTCACGTTAAATAGGGCACCATCAAAATTCGTTGAGACGACGCCTTATGAACTGTGGTTTGGCAAGAAACCAAAGTTGTCGTTTCTTAAAATTTGGGGTTATGATGCTTATAAGAAAAAGTTTCATCCTGATAAGCTCAAACCCAAATCGGAGAAATGTGTCTTCATAGGATACCCAAAGGAGATAGTTGGGTACACCTTCTATCACAGATCCGAAGGCAAGACATTCGTTGCTAAGAATGGATCCTTTCTAGAGAAGGAGTTTCTCTCGAAAGAAGTGAGTGAGAGGATAGTAGAACTTGATGAGGTAATTGTACCTGCTCCCTTATTGGAAAGTAGTTCATCACAGAAACCGGTTCTTGTGACGCCTACACCAATTAGTGAGGAAGTTAATGATGATGATCGTGGAACTTCAGATCAAGTTGTTACTGAACCTCGTAGGTCAACCAGAGTAAGATCCGCACCAGAGTGGTACAGTAATCCTATTCTGGAGGATATGTTACTAGACAATGACGAACCTACGAACAATGAGGAAGCGATGATGAGCCGAGATTCCGCGAAATGGCTTGAGGCCATGAAATCTGTGATGGGATCCATGTATGAGAACAAAGTGTGGACTTTGGTTGACTTGCCCGATGATCGGCAAGCCATAGAAAATAAATGGATCTTAAAGAGGAAGACAGAAGTTGATAAGTAGTGTTACTATCTACAAAGCTAGACTTGTCGAAAAAGGTTTTTGACAAAGTTCAAAGTGTTGACTACGATGAGAGTTTCTCACTCGTATCTATGCTTAAGTCTGTCCGAATCATGTTAGCAATTGCCGCATTTTATGAAATCTGGCAAATGGATAAACAAAACTGCATTCCTTAATGGATTTGTTAAATAAGAGTTTTATATGATGCAACCAGAAGGTTTTGTCAATCCTAAAGGTGCTAACAAAATATGCAAGCTCCAGTGATCCATCTATGGACTGGTGCAAGCATCTCGGAGTTGGAATATACGCTTTGATAAGTTGATCAAAGCATATAGTTTTATACAGACTTGCGGTGAAGCCTGTATTTACAAGAAAGTGAGTGGGAGCACTACAACATTTCTGATAAGTATATGTGAATGACATATTGTTGATCGGAAATAATGTAGAATTATTCTGCAAAGCATAAGGGAGTGTTTGAAAGGAGTTTTTTCAAAGAAAGACCTCGGTAAAGCTGCTTACATATTGAGCATCAAGATATATAGAGATAGATCAAGACGCTTGATAAGTTTTTTCAATGAGTACATACCTTGACAAGATTTTGAAGTAGTTCAAAATGGAACAGTCAAAGAAAGAGTTTCTTGCATGTGTTACAAGGTGTGAAATTGAGTAAGACTCAAAGCCCGACCACGGCAGAAGATAGAAAGAGAATGAAAGTCATTCCCTATGCCTCAGCCATAGGTTCTATAAAGTATGCCATGTTGTGTACCAGATCTATTGCATACCCTACCACTAAGTTTGGCAAGGGAGTTCAATAGTGATCTAGGAGTAGATCAATGGACATCGGTCAAAATTATCCTTAGTGGAATAAGGATATGTTTCTCGATTATGGAAGTGACAAAAGGTTCGTCGTAAAGGGTTACGTCGATGCAAGTTTTGACACTAATCTAGATGACTCTAAGTCTGGGTCTATATACATATTGAAAGTGGGAGCAATTAGCTAGAGTAGCTCCGTGCAGAGCATTGTAGACATAAGAAATTTGCAAAATACTTATGGAACTGAATGTGACAGACCCGTTGACTAAAATTATCTCACAAGCAAAACATGATCACACCTTAGTACTCTTTGGGTGTTAATCACATAGCGATGTGAACTAGATTACTGACTCTAGTAAACCCTTTGGATGTTGGTCACATGTCGATGTGAACTATGGGTGTTAACCACATAAAGATGTGAACTATTGATGTTAAATCACATGGTGATGTGAACTAGATTATTAACTCTAGTGCAAGTGGAAGACTGAAGGAAATATTCCCTAGAGGCAATAATAAAGTTATTATTTATTTCCTTCTTTCATGATAAATGTTTATTATTCATGCTAGAATTGTATTAACCGGAAACTTGATACATGTGTGAATACATAGACAAACATAGTGTCACTAGTATGCCTCTACTTGACTAGCTCGTGAATCAAAGATGGTTAAGTTTCCTAGCCATGGACATGAGTTGTCATTTGATTAACGGGGTCACATCATTAGGAGAATGATTTGATTGACTTGACCCATTCTGTTAGCTTAGCACTTGATCGTTTAGTATGTTGCTATTGCTTTCTTCATGACTTATACATGTTCCTATGACTATGAGATTATGCAACTCCGTTTACGGAGGAACACTTTGTGTGCTACCAAAGCGTCACTGGCGAATCGGGTGATTATAAAGGAGCTCTACAGGTGTCTCTGATGGTACTTGTTGAGTTGGCGTATTTCAAGATTAGGATTTGTCACTCCGATTGTCGGAGAGATATCTCTGGGCCCTCTCGGTAATGCACATCACTATAAGCCTTGCAAGCAATGTAGCTAATGAGTTAGTTACGGAATGATGCATTACATAACGAGTAAAGAGACTTGCCGGTAATGAGATTGAACTAGGTATTGAGATATCGACGGTCGAATTTCGGGCAAGTAACATACCGATGTTAAAGTGAACAACGTATGTTGTTATGCGGTTTGACCGACAAAGATCTTCGTAGAATATGTGGGAGCCAATATGCGCATCCAGGTCCCACTATTGGTTATTGACCGGAGACGTGTCTCGGTCATGTCTACATAGTTCTCGAACCCGTACGGTCCGCACGCTTAACGTTTCGTTGACGATATAGTATTATATGAGTTATGTATGTTGGTGACCGAATGTTGTTCGGGGTCCCGGATGAGATCATGGACATGACGAGGAACTCCGGAATGGTCCGGAGATAAAGTTTGATATATGGGATAATAGTGTTTGATCTCCGGAAGGGTTCGAATTCACGGAAGGGGTTCGGATGTTTCCAAATGTTTGGGTGCGAGAACACGATATTTGGGCTAAAGGGAAAGCCCACGAGGCTTTTGGAAAGTGCAAAAGGAAGTTTTGCGGAGACAGAGGCTAGGCGCGGGAACCTGGCGTCTAGGGGTAGACGCCGGGAACCTGGCGTCTAGCCCCGAGTCCGTAGGACTCTTGCCTTTCGGGCAAAACTGACTTTGAGGAGGCTTTTACTCCAAGTTTTGACCCCAGGGCTCAACATATAAATAGAGGGGCAGGGCTAGCACCAAAGACACATCAAGAAACACCAAGTAATGTGTCGGCAACCCCGTCCCCTCTAGTTTATCCTCCGTCATAGTTTTCGTAGTGCTTAGGCGAAGCCCTGCGAAGATTGTTCTTCACCAACACCGTCACCACGCCGTCATGCTGCCGGAACTCATCTACTACTTCGCCCCTCTTGCTGGATCGAGAAGGCGAGGACGTCACCGAGCCAAACGTGTGCAGAACTCGGAGGTGCCATGCTTTCGGTACTTGGATCGGTCGGATCGTGAAGATGTACGACTACATCAACAGCGTTGATAAACGCTTCCGCTTAGCGATCTTCAAGGGTATGAAGATACACTCCCCCTCTCGTTGTTATGGATCACCATGATCTTGCGTGTGCGTAGGATTTTTTTTTGAAATTACTACGTTCCCCAACATCTTGTTCCATGGTTTCACTCTTATGCCCTTGAGGAAGGACTTCATTCATGTGCATTTTGGGTTTGTGTGTTAAACTACCCTCCCCCTTGGGATTTCCTATAAATAGAAGTGGAGGGGCAGCCCTCCACACTCACTCTTTCTCACATACAAGTGCCATGCATGATCTGGCTTCTCTCTCCCTCCCAGCGAAATAGTTTCGTAGAGCCGAAAGGCTATCTGGGTTCCGGCAGGAACTAGTCCTAGACGACGAAGCCTTGCCGGATAGATGACACCGTATGTGTGCAACCCCGTAGAGAGGTCGTAGTTTCGATCCTTTTGCCCGAGGGGCTGTTTTGAGAGTGCCTCCCGAAGGGCTGTCCAAGTGACGGTCCGAGTTCTGTGAATCCTCCCGAAGGGCTATCCGAGTGACCTTCCGAGTTTTGAGGGTCCTCCCGAAGGGCTGTCCGCGACACCATCCGAGGGACTGTCCGACCGCCTCCCGGAAGGCTGTTCGTGGGGCGGATGAGGGTATGCATGCTCGCGGTTGGGAGGTTGTAAATCCTAACTGCGGGGATCTGCACCGCCGTTCGTCATCGACTCTACTTCCGCTGCGCTACGAGTCGGTAACGAAAAAGATCAAACCATGTATGCAGTCTCCATAGTGGTCATGGGATGGTGCGTAGGTCGGAATTTTTTTTGTTTTCTGGTGCGTTACCCTACAGTGGCATCAAGAGCCGTGCTATGCGTAGATGCAGGTTTTGATCTAGAATACATGGAGATGTATTGGTATTGCAAAATATAATTAGGTAGTCGATGAGATCTATCGCTGAAAATTATTTATGCTGACAGATGAAATCCGTTACCCGACGTTCTTTTTGCTTCCCTAGAATTTGCGTTTGCTCAATCTCGAGACAGCATGGTGGAATCTGACAAAGTTCTGGCAATCCGTGATCCTGATTGATCATGGAAGTGCTATCAGTTCTTTGGGTTACGTCGTAGTCAAAAGAAAGATGAAATTCGCAGATGAAAGGGCATTGCAGATATGATCTGCACGAGGTCATCGCGTATGGCGAAGTTTAGTATGGGGCTCGAGATTTAATTATCTCGTGTTTCATACACCCGAGATGTTAATCTAGCAACTTGAATAATCATACTTGATGATAAAACGTTGGTAGCTTCGGTTTAAGTCAAAACCTTAGAAGCCACGTAAAATAAAATTTTGCATAAACCGATTAGAGGCGTCTAACTTGGTTTTGCAGGATGTGCATGTGATGTGGTATAGCAATGCTCATATTCAATTTGATTATGTATGAGATGACTATATGATGTAATTAACATGACCCATGTGTCATGATTCGGCATGATGGCTGGAGCCATATGATTGTCACTTTAATGACCTATGTGTCAACGTTAAGTAATGCACTTATTTTATTAGCTATAGAGATACCAATATTATCTGGTGCGTCGACAGGGTGGTGGCAATCTTCGTGAAGGTGAACACCAATGTGAATGCCAACAACGAAGGATTGAAAGACTTCTCCATCATAAAGGGCTATACCATGTCATGCTATTATGAATTGCCTGAGATGTTTATCCCTTTGATGCACCCTTTTTGATTGCGTGGTAGTCGCTTTTTATTAGGGTGATCTCTCACTAAAATATCAAGTAGTTAGTGTTCTCCCAAGTGTAGCACCGTCACGGCACCTATCTTTTCGGGGTGCGCCATGGATGCATGGGTACGAACGATTAGAGAAGTGTGAGGCGGGGAAGGTCAGACCTCGCAGCAAGATCACTTGGTTGTCTTGACGTTCATGGCAGGATCGTCCTGAGCTCGGAACACACGCATCAAAAGATGAGAAAGAGTCACATAGAGATGTGATCGGGAAGTTGGCTTACCGATTAAAATTCCCGTTATGAGATGATGATTCTATGGCGATGAATTGAAGTATGGATCTTGTATCACTCAAAATTAATTATGGGAGATATTTATTTGAGTGGGAGCGCACTGTTGAATTAACATGTTTAATTCTCAGTGCAATTAATTATGAACACTGTCTAAGTGTTTCTTGCAAAATAGTTGTAGAATAATGGCTCGCGATTCCACTTTCCCTGTTAAAATTAAATAGTTGTTAAATATCTGGTTAAAACTTTACGATTGGTAACGTAATATGAGGATTGTCCTCAAAAGTGCCGAGAAGGACTTTGTCCTATCGCATGCTTTCCGTATCCTCCCTCTAATGATATGGATCATGTGACTCTCGTCCTTCGATCCAAAAGCTAGGATTATGTTACGGTCAAGTGGAATATGTTTGCTTCCATGAAACCCAAACTTCGAAAGTTGGGATAGTTATATGATATTCATGGAACTGAAAATTATTTTCAGATACAAACAAAGCAATGTTTGTTTGCAAGTATTAGTAAAAGTGTTTACTATGCATTTGACTATTGGGAAAGGGGTCCAAAAGAACGCCTGTCATATAATGAAAGGTGAATAAAACAACAACTTAAAGAGAAAGGAAGTGTCCAAAGGGTGTTAGTATGACTTACACGCCTAGGAAGTCCGGGGCTAACGCCACTCTTAAGTTGGGTGCTTCTTTTGCGAGTAGGAGAAATACTAAAAGTTAAACTGTTAGAAGTATAAAGGCAAACATAAAGATGACTGGTATATCCAGCTCATGTATGAATGTCATACAAGTTTTTGATGTATAGTAGGCTGGTCAAAGATATAGTTCTTGGGAATTATGGTTAAACATGTTTATCACTAATTCTTGGGTATTGTGAGTTAATCACGAAGATACCCGCTCGATTGCATTCTGTTAGGAATCAATGTAAGAGCTACTATGGCCTAAAAAGACTAGCCAGAAATGAGGTTAAGGTATACACAGGGAACATAGTAAATGTTACTATACCTTCCATCGGTGTATTGCCATCTGTATTTATTTTCAAAATTCATTTAGAGTTTTACAACCTCTAGCCCATTGCATAAGGTATCTTGCAAGAAGGTTGTTCATAAGAGAACTTTTTATGTTCGATGTTATGAATAACACAAGGGCCATACTTTCATTATGAATGAGATGTATGTTATGAATATCGATAATAATACAATACCTCTGGGTTTACTTTCATAATTCATTTTAGAGTTTCATACACTCTAGCCCATTGCACAATGTTTGTTGCAAAAGAGTTGTTCATAAAAAAAACAGTTGTTGTTAAGTATTATGAATAACATGAAGGGCCATGCTTCCATCCAAGATGGGATGTATGTTATGAATATTGATGGTAATATGATACATCCATAACACTGATGCTAAATGTCGCAAGACTAAAAGAATACCACACAAGTGTGGCACTACATTTGGTCACATTGGAGAAACCCGCATGGAAAAATTCCATTATGATGGATTTTGAAGTCTTTTTGATTTTGAATCATCTGACATTTGCAACTTTCCTCCGAAAAGTGAAGTGACTAAAATACCGTTCACATGCCATAAGGAACGAACAACAAACTTATTAGTGATCATACATTTGATGTATGTAGTCCGATAAGTGTTGTTAGTGGTGGATTTATTTATCTTCAGAAATGACTCAAGTAGATATATGGATATTTACTTGATGAGACGTAAATCTGGATCTTTTGAAATCATTCGGAAGGTTTTCAAAAATGAAGTAGAGTTATTGTAACAAGAAAATTATGTTTCTGCAATTTGATTGCACAAAGGAATATTTGAGTTACATGTTTAGCCAATGTCTGATGAGTTGTGAAAGGGTTTTCATAACTTGCACCTCCCGGAACACCACTGCAAGTGAAAAGTCCGTGGAGATGTAATCTAACGATTTTTGACATGGTAAGGTCAAAGAAGACATGAATAAATTTTCCATTATCCCTTTTAAAGTGATGCTTTAGAGACTGCGGCTTTTACACTGAAAAGAGCTACATCGGGTCTGTTGAAATGAAGCCATGGTATGGTATGCCCAACCATGTTATATCTTTTCTTAACATTTGGAATGTGGGGCTTGTGTAAAAGGTTACAAACCTATTCCAAATCAGACAAGTGCTACTTTGTAGGTTATACCAAAATGTTGGGTATTCCTCCCTCACTATACCGAGGCAAATAGTTTTGCCGCGAAACGGTGTGCTTTTAAAGAGAATGGTTCTTTCAAAAAGGTGAGTGGGAGAATAGTGCAACTCGACGAGATAAACAGTATCTTCGTCATCAGATCAAAGGAAAGAGACCTTGGAAGTAATTCCAGAGTTTCCTACTGCGACTGATACGGAAGTCTCTACAATAAAATGTATGAACTTCGGTCGAACTTGCAGCTGAACCACGTAGGCAAGGCTCGTGCAAACCTCTCAGGTGAGCAAACGAGATATTGTTGTTAGACAACATTATACCTAGATACACAAGGAAGCGTTGATGGGCCCTGACTCCGGAATTGGCTAAATGCCAATACAACCCGAGTTAGTTTCCATATAAGTGATTCAAGATTAAAACCTTGATACACCTTTCGGAAGACTTAGAGTCTAACGAATATTTATGGAACTTAAAACTGATACGGATAAAAATGTTTTATCCATAAAGCTCGACTTGTTGAAATGACAAGTTCAAGAGTTGACTACTATGAGGTTGTTTTCATCGTAGCGAGGCTTAAAGTCGGTTCGGGTTGAACTAGCAATTAATACATATTTCAATCATGAGATATGAAACATGGATGCAATAGGATTTCCATCTGATGGAAATGAAACCAAGGACTTGCATGTGTTACAGTCCAAGGCATTTTGTCTATCCAGAGGATGCTAGTAAGGGTGCAAACTTCAGAGTTCCAGCGATGGACAGAAGAGAGCAAAATGGAGTTGGAATCTTCGTGCTTTGATGAAATGGTCAAAGGGGTTTGACTTCATCAATGGGACGAAGATGCTTGTAATTCAAGAAAGTAAGTGGGAGCGTAATAATATTTCTAAAAACCTTGTGTGCTTGACACATTGTTAATTGGAAATAAATTTCTTGACATGAATTAGGACTTCATTTGAAAATAGTTTTTTGATGAAGTGCTTAGGCTAAATATCCTCAATATAGGCATAATGATCTATAGAGATAGATTTACCTAATAGGGCTAAGCAATGAATACATATTGACAAGGTGCTAAAACCTTTTAGCATTTAAAACCGCCAAGGAGTGATTCTTGCCGGAGTCACATGGAAGAGTTTTTTGCAAGACTCGGTGTCCCAAAACACTGATGAGCAAAATACATGATGCATATTCCACACACTTTTGTGTTTGGATTAATCGTGTATTCCATGGTATGTAAAACAACCAGATATGTCCGATACTCCCAAGGTGTTGTGAGCATGGATACTACAGTGATCAAAGTACTGATCGTGGGACAATAGTGAAAGATGTCATTGAGTACTAGAGTAAGTACTGATGATATGTTTTCTCGCAAGCAGAGATCATGAAGAGTTCGTTGTAAAATGTTACATCGATACAGTCTTCATCTTTTCTCCATGCGATTTTCGATTTAAGTAAGGGTTTTGTGTAATACACAATATGGTGGCACGGTAGTTGGAAATTGTTCCCAACAGGATACTGTGGCGAATTCTATAACAAATGACTAAGGATGTTGACGCTTGAGAAGCGACAAACAAGATGTTGAATCATATAGTTCATTCATGAACTTAGTATGGTTCCAAGATGGCTTTTGTCAATGGGACACTACTTCAGGTAGTTTCTCCATAACTCAGTCACAGGAATCAGGTTTCGACCAATGATTCACATATATACAAAGCCAAGTCCACGCAAAATATGAATTTTGTGAAAGCGTGAAAACGCGAAGATATGCAGAGATACACACGGAGCTGAAATTGTCAGATCCGATGGACATCAGGCTATACCACATGCGAAGCACTTTTTACACCAGTATGCCATAGGTGTAAAGTGCATTAGCATTAACTAGATTATTGACTCTAGTGCAAGTGGGAGTCTGTAGGAGATATGCCCTAGCAATAATAAATGTTATTGATTATCTCCCGGTTCATAATTATGTTTATGTTCCATGCTATAACTGCTATGGTTCTCGAGTCTGCAATAACACGAGGCTCGGAGGAAGACTCATATGCACGTGTGGAATAATAAACGGTAAGAAGTATTCTTAGTCTGGCCTGTAATACTAGCTCAAGTGTAGCATGATGGTTCTGTTTTCCTGATCACGGGCATGTCTATGCCAGCAACTTTGTGGGCACAATGTTAAGAGAACATTTGTGTTGAATCGACCCGGATAGTCGTTATGCTATGAGATTCATTTGTCACAAGTTAATGTTACATAACACAGAGATGGTTAACGTTTGCATGATTCCTTAGACCGTGAGAGTATTGAGTTTCTTCATGCTTGCTTCATGAACTTTGGGGTTTGTTAAACGTCATCCGTAAATGGGTGGCTATTACGGCGGCTTATAGGTTCATGGAAAATTGTGTCAAGTAAGTTGATAGATCAATATAGGAATTTGCTCCTCCGATGATGGAGAGATATTCTCGGGCCCTCTCGGTATTACGGTATCCATCATCGTCTGGGCAGACACAGTGTGATTTGATCACTGGGATGCCGGAACACCGAAACGATAAAAGAGAACAAAACCAGTAGTGAGGTAACTTGCATGGTGGACAAATTGTTCATCCACGGGGATGTAAAAAATCTCACCTCGGGTGTTTGTGACATATGGCGAAGCAACAGGAATAGGTCACTGCAACTGGAGGTTCACTCGAATATTTATTCGCGTGGGTATAGGGGTCAATATGGGTGTCCACGGCTCCGATGTTGATCATTGATTGGAAGGGTTTCCGGGTCTTGTCTATACTTCACCGAACCTATAGGGTCACATGCTTAAGGGTCATCTATCTGCTGAATACTAGGCAGGAGTGCGAGAAAATCATCGAAAAAGTTTGGATTAATCGAAAAGTTTGGACAGCGGAAAAGTTCCGCAAAGAGAGGTCACCGGATGAGTTTGGTGAAACCGAAATAGTTGTTTCGGGGTATGCCATTAAGTCAAAATGGTTTCGGCACATGCCTGATAATTCTTGGAGGGTGCCGAATCATTCGGAAACTTTTGGAATTTTCGAAATAAATACGGAAATGTTCGGGCTGCAGAACAGTTCGGATGCTTTTGCAGATGAAAATCACTAAACTGGAATTGTTCGAGCGCGTTGAAAATTATTATGGTGGGTCTGAAACCTTCTAAGCCCACTTAAATATTTTCAGTTCGAGCGGATGACTGAAAAATGTAAATAAGTGAATAGTGAAAGTGCCTTTTGGGATATTTTATGGAAAGCCACCTTTTGGGGCTTTGCCCAAAAGATCTAGGGATGACATGGATGGATTGGGAGGCACTCATGGGGTCCTCCCAAGGGGTGTGGCCGGCCACACTTGGGGCTCCACCTTGGAGCCCCTCTTGTTCCTTGGTTTCACTCTTATGTCCTTGAGGAAGGACTTCATTCATGTGCATTTTGGGTTTTTGTGTTAAACTACCCTACCCCTTGGGATTTCCTATAAATAGAGGTGGAGGGGCAGCCCTCCACACTCACTCTTTCTCACATACAAGTGCCATGCATGATCTGACTTCTCTCCCCCTCCCAGCGAAATAGTTTCATAGAGCCGAAAGGCTATCTGGGTTCCGACAGGAACTAGTTCCGGACGGCGAAGCCCTGCCGGATAGATGACACCGTATGTGTGCAACCCCGTAGAGAGGTCATAGTTTCGATCCTTTTGCCCGAGGGGCTGTTTTGAGAGTGCCTCCCGAAGGGCTGTCCAACCGATGGTCCGAGTTCTGTGAATCCTCCCGAAGGGCTGTCCGAGTGACCGTCCGAGTTTTGAGGGTCCTCCCGAAGGGCTGTCTGCGACACCGCCCGAGGGACTATCCGACCGCCTCCCGGAGGCTGTTCGTGGGGCGGATGTGGGTATACATCCTCGCGGTTGAGAGGTTGTAAATCCTAGCTGCGGGGATCTGCAACGCCGTTCGTCATCGACTCTACTTCCGCTGCGCTACGAGTTGGTAACTAAAAAGATCAAACCATGTATGCAGTCTCCATAGTGGTCCTAGGCTGGTGCGTAGGTCAGAATTTTTTTGTTTTCTGCTGCGTTACCCTACAACTCCATTGTTATTATATCACAACGTTAATGATTCATAAAATAACAAAAATGTATTGAATGCATAATAGAAGCGTATAAAGTTTTCCCTTGGTATGGAGTCATATTGTAATCTTCTAGATTTATGTTCTAATGTTACAAACCCAAAATAGTGAGTTTAGTTTCACATATTACTATACAAGACTCGGCTTGTTCACCATTTTGTTGCCTATTTCGGTGTAAAACTCAAAGCCAAATTTGTTTCGAAGGACCAAAACTGCACTTGGATGATCATTTTCAATAAAAAAATTCATTGTTGTTATTTTGTTTGTCATGTGCCCAGTAACTGCAACCTAATACTTGTCGCTGCCTTGATGTTAGGCCCTACGGTGTTGAAGTTGTTTTGTGGTAGAGGTAAAGATGGTTCTGAGCTGATGGAATCTTTTGGCTAATATGTACAAGTCTACGTGGACGGCGATATCCATTTTTTGTTAAGTCAGAGGGAAAATATGTGATGGGATTACTCCATGTTATAGGAAAGATTGATGTGTCTTATATCTATAGTAGGATACAATTTTTTATACTAGAATAGACAAGCTGGTAAGTATAATTCACGGGGCTTTACAGAGTCACCATTCCATTGTTTTGCTATAAGATGGACATGGAATTTATTATCTACCAAATTCTCTAAAAAAGGCACCACACTACCAACAGTTGGTAACAATCCTGGTTTATTTGCAATTTTTGTCGTGGTGGGCGCACGGCAGATGCCAAGGGATGGCTAAAGAGAGGAGGAGGCTCGAGGGCACTGGTGGGATCCAGAGGCGAGGTCGGCATGAGCGAGCGCGGGACGCAAGACATACCCAGGTTCGGGGCTCTCCGGAGAGATAAGACCCCTAGTCCTGCCAAGTGTGGTTTATATGTGATAGTACAGAGTTGCTCCTAGAGCTGTATGGAAGAAGAAGGAAGGCAGGCCAGGGCTTACGCTGCTCCCTCTCCTTGGGTGTGTGTTCTACTGATTGGTCTCTTTCTGTCTGCCCGCATGCATGAGGGCTCCTAGGGGGTTTTATAGGCCAACCCCCTAGGGGTACAATGGTAATGTTACAAGGCGATGGGGCCGGGTTGTCATCGTCCGAGAAGCCGGTGCCGGGACCCGCCAGGTGTCAGGGCTCGCCGGGTTCTCCGGGCAGGGACCCGCCGGGTGTACGGGCACTGTTCGTCGTCTTGTCGATAGTCAGGGAGTGGCCGGGTTGAGTCCAGCACAGTAGCCCTCTGTCAGGTCGCCGCTTGCTGGCGTCAGAAATGACGATGGGTGTACTGTAGCCACACAACCCTGGTCAGCGGGTAGATGCGGCACTGTTGCCACGCTCGGCTGACCAGAGGCATGGACGGGGCATTGTTGCCTTGCTCATCTCTGAATGAAGACTCGTCCCATCGTACGACCTGGATGGGACAGGAGTTGACCCGTGGCCGGGTTGGGGAACACGCCAAAGGGGAGCTGGCTTGTTGGAGAAGTATTGGTGCGCCGGGTTCGGCTGCCTTGCACCGGCCATCGAGGCCGGGTTGAGGAATTTGGCCGGGTCGAGGGGCTTGGTCGGGTCGAGCGACCCGGCCAAGCGTGAGCCCGCTTGAGGGGCGTTGCTAGCCCCGTTGTTTTTAAAAAGGATCCGGGTTCCGTTGCCTGCCTGGGGTTCATCCCCCAACAATTTTCATATGACATTTTTCTCCTGATCATGAACCCTGGATTTGGGCGCATGCAGAAATTGTATGCTTCTATGTACACATATAGAATAAATTACAATCATAGGATTTAGAACTGGAGTTTAATCAAGTGACCCAAAACAACGAGAAACCTTTTTTTATTCTGGAATACGCATAAGCATGTGTATCATACATTCATATAAAGAACAGGGTAGAACAACGCATTCACGAGTTTACAATAGCGCGACTACTTGCAATACATCCACGTAGACAACCGATGAAAAACCAGTGTCAAATCCTCTCTGAACTTACCCGCTAATTGCCACAACTTACCCACCACTAGGACCCTATCAATGACACTGGCCATAGATGGCAAGGTGTTCTCAAACATAATATCGTTCTGAGGTTTTCCAAGCATCCCACATCACCGGGGTCACGAGTGTCTAACGATTTTTCTTGAGTTTTTGCATGGGGCTTAGCAAAGTGCACCATCCCGACAGGCAGTCATCCATCCCCATGTCCATTCGCTATTTACCCAAGCCGACATCACTTCATACTAGAAGATGCAGGAGACCACCAGATGGTCAATGCTTTCTTGTTCCTTGTCACAAAGATGCAAAAGTCCTTAGCTGGCTAGTCGATCGGAGGTCTAAAATCTGTTTCGCAGGCCAAGCTAGGAGAAGATTTTGCATCGTAGGGGCGCTCCTGATTTTTTTTGAACCAAAGACCGTAGAACAATCGTTCTACGATAATTTTCATTCAAAGTTTAGCAAAGTTATGTACATCAAAGGAAAAATAAAATACACCAGGGCCATCTAACCAATACCAGCTCTAGGAATATCCATGATGAATTAAGCTAGGTTATCTGTAATCCATTCTCTGAAAGCCTCTCTGTGTTTCTCTCTGGTTCTCCATATTATCTTCTTGAGATCCTCTCGGAGTAGACTTCTCCAAGCTTGAACCGATGGGTTTTGGGCGTTGAATTTTTTTGAGTTCCTCTGCATCCAAATGTGCCATCATCCCATGGTGATTATGCTCATTGCAAACTGTTTGGAAAATGATTTAGCAAAAAAGATATTTCATCAAAGGCATTGGTGCCTCTCTCCTTGGAAGGAACAATTGAATCCCAACATGCCAAAGCAAATGGATAGTCCCAGAAGAGATGTAGACTTGTTTCCTCACAAGAGTATTTGCATATCTCACAATTATAACTGGGCAGATGGAAATTCTTCCTGAATAGGAGATTCCTGAAATTTACTCTGTCATGCAAGATCAACCAGACAAAAATCTTATATCTTAGCATTGCAGCACTTCTCCAAATATTCTTGAAAAGTGGAGAGGCTAACTCTTTTGTTTGCAGATGGTTATACATTTGGATAGAAGAATATCCATCTTTATTCTTATTCCAAGAGAAGTCCCATGTGTCAAGTGAGTTGTTAGTTGAGTAGCTTGCATGAGAGAAGTTACTTCCTGAAATTACTGATCAGCCTGAATGGATAGAAGAGTGAAGAAATGTTCAGAAAGGTCCTCCAAGCCTTTGATTGTCTGGACTGAAATTTGCTCTTGCTTGCTGAAAGAGAACAACTCTGGGAATTTGTCCTTAAGAATGCCCTGGTTCCAGTTATCAGTCCAAAATCTAACAGTGTTCCCAGAGCCCATTTTAGGAACAGCTGCCTGTCTGAATTCAGGGACACGCTTGAGAATACTTTTCCACCAAAAGGACCCTTGTGGTGCAGTGGTAAGCATTCTGTTAGGATAATAAGCCTCCCAGATCAAGTTGACCCAAGGAATGTTCTGTTGATTGAGGAATTTGTGAATATGCTTCATGAGAAAACATTTGTTGTGACTGGCAATATCAAGTACACCAAGTCCTCCTCTGTCTTTTGGCTGACAAACTTTGTCCCATGCAATTAGAGCAGTGCCTCTGTCTTCCATCCCATATTTCCTCCAAAAGAAATGCTTGAGATATTTTTGAATCTGTTGAATGACACCAGCTGGTAGTGGAAGTGTGCACATGAAGAAAATGGGCAAACTGTAGAACACAAATTTAACCAGAACCAATTTATCTCCATATGACAGCAGGGAGGAACAAACAGCAAGCCTTCTTTCAATTCTCTTCATGATGGGCATAAAATGTTCAATCTTTGGTTTGGAGAGACACAAAGGAAGTCCCAAATATGTGAAAGGGAAGGATCCAACTTTGCAACCCATAATGTGAGCTAACTCTAGCATTTTATTATTTGCAGTATTGATGGGAACAATCACAAATTTTTCATAATTGACTCTTAGCCCAGTGTAAGTACTGAAGTACATGAGCAAGTCTTTGAGCTGGTGGAGCTGTGCAGCATTGGCTTGCATGACTAGGACAGTATCATCAGCATAGTGAATTATAGGAAAATCTTGAGCGTTATTAGTATGCAGAGGTGCAGAGATCAAACCATTCTTCATAGCTTCATTTAGAATAGTTTGAAGCAGGTCAACAGCAATGACAAACAGTAAGGGTGAGTGTCGTGGATTTGTCACGGCAGATGTCCTTAGTGTCAGGACTTAGTCGCGAGGACAACGCATCTATGTGGTAGCTTGAGAGGGGTTGAGATGAATCGAGAGATGCAACACAAGACAAGGGTTTAGACAGCTTCGGGCCCAGGGAAACATCATCCGGTAACAACCCTACATGTTGTTTGAGGCTAGGTCTCATTATCATCACGAGGGAGACGCCGTAAACCGGCTCTTTGTGTCTAGCCCTAGAGATTGTTTTTTCTTGCTTGTAGCTTGTCCCCCTTTTGGGGAGCCCTTTCCCTCCTTATATATGTTGAAGGGGCGGGTTACATGTGGAGTCCTATTAGGATTAGGACTAGTCTATCTCTAATACAAACCGGATACAAGTCCTGGTCTTAATTCCTTGTAAGGTAAATATTCGTCATGCCTTTCCTCTTAAACCGGCCTTCATGAACCGCCAGTTGGGCAACCGGGTCTTGTCGCTCCTCGACCCCCCGGGTTACTAATGAACCGCCAAGACCAGGCGGGTAGCCCGTGAACTGCCAAGCTCGGCGGGTTACCGATGAGTCGTCGATCCGGCGGGTTATACTTCCGGCCGGTTTACGCCACGGGGTATATCCCCGACATTAGCCCCCAGTTTAATTTGGATTTATCCATGTTAAACTGATCCTATAAAATAAACCCAAGAACAAATTTGACAGGTTGTGCTCCGGGTTAAGAATTCTTGTAAACCGGCTCCTGATCATCCTTAAGTCTTTGTCATTTCCTCCTTCTAGAAAATCCGGGTCAATAACTAGCTTCATACTCAAATTGTTGACTTTGGTTTCTCATAGAAAAATATTGTGAAGAATAATCCACTTGAGTCGGCTTCCAAAGCACCGGCTTAAGAAATGTTGCTCTTGAAATACTCATCTGATATTCAGCCGATTTGAAGATGTAGAACTTGTCGGTTTATGATAACCACCATTGTCGGGTTATTAAAATTGATAATTTCGGGTCATGACTGTTGCCAACGCCGTCATGATTGTTGATGATGCCGGGTTGCAGCCACAGGGTCGTAATGATTAATTGGTGACGCCGGGTCAATCTGGTTTGCGAAAAACTGAGAATTTGAAAATATTTCTCCTTATATGCATATTACACCGTAGCCCCCAAGTCTTGAGCAGAACAAAGTGATGGTTTAAGACTTGCTTCAATATGAATACTGCCACTTTTGAAGAAATCCATGTTGTTCATCGATCCACGAATAAAAACTGAACACTCCATATTATGTAGCCCCCAAGTGCGGGTTGTCATGCTTGCAACAACTTTGGGACTTATAATTACTGATGCTCAAAACACTTCAACAGTGTAGCCCCAAGGGTCGGGTCATTATGCAATAATGAGCAGGGACTTTGTAAATATAATCATATAGATTTGAGCAGTGATGTGTAGCCCCCAAGGGCTGGCTTAGTAAGATAATACTGAAACGGGAATTGATATATACTTCAATGAAAATAACATCTTATAATGTAGCTTCCATCATAGGGCTTGAACCCACGTCCACAAGGTTAAGAGCTTTGTGTTTTACCAACCGAACAATGAACCCTTTAATATAATGGATTAAGGCTTGTATACCTTGAATGTTTGACAGGAGCAATTGGTAGCCCCCAAGGGCCGGCTCATTATGATACGATGAGTCGGTCTTCAATAAGATGAGCAAAAAATGACTTTGCATTAGCCCCCAAGTGTCATGATGCATGCTTGCAGCGACATGAGACTTGCATATAACCTCAATTTGAATAATGTAGCCCCCAAATGCCGGGTTGTAAGCCTGCAGTGACTTGGGACTATTCCTTCCATTATAGAATAAATCATATCCTCGGATAAAAAAATAGCCATTGCGCTAAAGCGACTTTGAAAACCTCAATAATACCGGTTATTAATAACCATAATAAAAATCCAGCCATGTTGGCTATTCAAGATAATATAATCCGGTATGAAAACCTTATTCATTCAATATCATAATGAAAATTCAGCCAAGTTTGGCTATTTGAATAATATAACCCAATGATTTATAAGCGCATGATTCCAATGGCGCAATCAAATATATGCTGGCGACTTATAGTCTAAAGCCAGGCCGGTTTAATAAACACCGGATAATTTCTCATCATATACTGGCGACTTATCGTCTTAAAGCCAGGCCGGTTTAATAAACACCGGTGATTTACAATCATTCTGGCGACTTATAACCGAACGCCAGGCCGGGTTAGTAAACGCCAGTGATTTATAATAATTCTTTATTCAACCTGTTTCTGTGACATTGAATCACATCGTTGGTTTACCAACTTTTTGTAGTAGAGTGATAACCCCAATATTGAGTAATAATAATTCCTTTCATACTGTGCCGGTTTATGATAAAACCGTACCGGGTTTGTGATAAACACCGGATTAACCATATAGAATACTGGTGACTTATAGTCAAACCAAGTGTGAACCAGAGGCCGGTTTAGACCACTGGTCTTGGTATGCCTTCGTGCATATTTATCTTCAACTGATGCCTGTTTGAATCATATGTTTCCAAACTGTTTTCTGCAGTTAAGAAGCTTAAAAGGCTCGCCACCGTCGGGCATGATGTTGGCTGGCCAATCTTGAAGCGGGTTGAAATCCCAAACTTTGGAGAAAGCGGCTCTGTTAATATAAGGCCAGTTTACAATGTAAACCGCTCCGGGTTATAATAAACACGGTTTACTCCATAATAGGATGGTAACAGAAAATCAGACCGGGCAGATAGTCTCCGGATTAAGATGTGACCGTGTTCCGTCAATTTGTAATTGATAGTTGAACCGGATTAACAATGTCGGTTTGAAAACGCAACAAAGAAATGATTATCAAAAGAAAAACAGAATTCAAGCAAAGGCAAAGATAAAACCATTGCAAATGAGACTTTGAGCCGATCAAGAGGCATTACCATGGTCGGACAAGACCATGCCCCCAAAAGGTGTAGCTATGGTTCAAGTCAGCGAGGTCCCCAAATGATGCTTTGGCATTACGCCGGTCAAGAGGTGTAGCTATGGTTCGGGTTCGACCAAGCCCCCAAGTGATGCTATGGCACTAGGACGATCAAGAGGCGTGACTAGTTCAGACGTGACCAAGTCCCCAAGTGATGCTGTGGCTTTCGCCTATCAAAAGGTGTTGCTATGGTTTGGACACGACCAAAGCCCCCAAATGACATCGTGGCATTACACCGATCAAGAGGCTCTATAGCGACCCGACCCAAAATCGGTCAAGTCTCTGTGTCTGTACCATCCCAAGATCATGCTGGCACACACAGTACATTGATGAAATAATCAAAGTTCAATCACACCTGAATTTATTACATGATTCTCATATCAAGTCTTTATTACAATAGAATAAATTCGGCCGAAGGCCAATTCATGAGAAATAAACTAAATAAGCTGCGGAAGCGTAGAAGAATAGCGAGTCCATCCGACTCCAAAGGGCAATCGCCAAGCGCGGATCGTAGCCTCACTCCTGATCGGAATAATCCTCTGCAACATAAGACGTTGCAGCCGTGTAGGTCAGCATTTTGAATATGCCGGCAAGTCATGTAGAGAGAATAACAATGAAAAATTACTAACACTATATGCAATTTGGCTATGGGGCTCTAAGTTTCATCATTTTGCGAAAAGCCAGTTTTTCCCTACAATAAGGACTTGTTTGCAATTACTACAAAATGTTGGTAATTATTGAGATGGTTCCACCAACCAATGTCTCATTCCCAATTATAAATAATCCCCTCAATTAATTTATTAATTTCAGTGTTGAGATTTCCGAATACTTCCAAGTTCCAGAGGCTCGAATTGTCCGTAACCGGGGACACGGCTAACCGATTAGATCTTCACTCTGCAGAGGTTTGCGCACTTTACCCGCAAGATTCGTTCCCTCCTTTAAGTCTTCGCACTTCATGGTGTTTGAAGACGGGATGAACGAAACAGGGTCTTCCGAAGAGTTCCTCTGGGCCACTGTCGGTGCCCATCCAATCCTACCGTTCTTCTACATCTCGTACCACCGTCCGGCCAGAGTCACAACTAGGGTTGACCAAGCCAGAGCCCATAATGGCTTGCGGCTGCACAGGTAAGCTTCCGGTCAATGGTGTATACATCCATCTCTTCGTGGCTGGGTGAAGCTTTCCGCAAGATGTCATGGCACTTCTCCATGCATCTGGCCAACCTTGGGTTCTCCAGGTGCCCGCACAACCGTCCTCCACCCGTGAGTGAATTTTGAAGTCCATCTTGATCATGAAGTCATGGGGTTGTCATCATCTTGACTCTCACATCTCCTTATGAATTCACTCAACCAACCCGATCTCTGAGCATAGCAAAATAAACTACTTAGTCCGGACAATGGTAACAAGGGAAATTGGGTTCATCCTACCTCATGATACTACTCAAGAACATAACTTCAATTTCACCTACTCCATGCATGGTGGGGAGGTATAATTCTAATGCAATAAAATCATAGGTATAGTAAAAGAAAATATGATCAATGACTTGCCTTGATGACGATCTTCGAAAGCTAGGGACTCGTGGTAGCAAGCTTCGCACTCCGGAAATTCTACCGAGGCAAACAACAATCATAATAAGCATACAACATGTGATCACTTAACATAATAGTATGCTAACATAACACACAAAGCAATTGAACCAAAACCCAAAGAAAAATCGAAGAAATCCAAATCGATGTTTTCACCATATCAAACAACAACCATGAAATAGTTTTACACAACAAAAATTTTCTTAACAGAACCTAAGCATGGGTTTATGCTACCTAACAGAAAAGAAAACATAATGCAACTAGGAGCAAAAAGAATCACATCAAAAGCTATTTTATAACTCCTATTATGCCTATAACAAGCCTGGCAAGTAAAAAAAATAAAAATTCTATTTATTATAATTAAAAGTTCATGTTCTAAAGTTACAGAAACTAAACTAGAATAAACTATCACATAGGAAAAATAAAATTATTTGCTAAGTAAAACAATAGGAAAACAGTAGCTAGTTAAATAAATAGGAATAACATGATTCTGATTAAAAATATTTTTATTAATTCTAAAATGCCCAAATAAATACCTACGGTTAGGTAAGGTCAAAACAAAGTTGTTACAAAAGAATCACTAAAAATAATATTCCTAACTCACTTTATAGCAGAATTACTAATCTGTCTAAAACTAAAATAAAGCAATTTTAAATAATTTTAACATGACTAACTATATTTTCTACGTAAACTACAATAAATTTGCAAACCAACAAAAAAAGAATCACTTAAAAATATTAAGTAGATTAAAAGATATGAATTTTACAAAACTGGAACTATTCTATTAAAAACAGAAACGAAAAATATTAACTAAAAAGAAAAACTGGCTAATGGGCCTATCTAACGCTTCGGGCGTAATATAACTAAAACGCGCCCATGGTTTAACAGCAAATAACACGACCAGGCCGGTCTAAACTAACCTAACTAAACAAAATAAACCGAAAATAAAACCGGCCTATTAAACTAAAACCTAAATAGACCGTACCCCTTCGGGGGATCTAATCTACACCCTAGATATAGGATCGAACGGCGGAGGGGAGTCCGGTGACTTACCGACGGGGTCGACGACGACGGCGGCCGACGGCGACTCGGGCGTCGACGGTGCGGAGGCTACGGTGGTCGGGGACGACGGCGGAGTCCTCCGGTGAGTCTTGGCGGAGCAAGGGGTTCGTTGGTGCTCTCAGGCGAGCTCGAGGGGTGCTCGAGGGGTTACAGGCAGGGCAATGGCGGCGGTGGCGGTGGACTCCGTGAGCGATTGCAGCGAGAGGAGAGGGTCGAGGCGAGGGGGAAGCAGGCGAGGGGGTATTTATAGGGGGAGGCGTCGACTTGGGCGAGGGGGCGATCGGGAACGGATCAGGGAGGAGATCCCGGGGATCACGGGATTCCGGCGAGGCGGCGCGGTGCGTGGCTTTGGCGAGGGGAAGACGACGGGGTGGGACCGGGTGTCAGCGAGAGAGAGAGAGAGAGGGGAGTCGGGCGGGCGACCGGTCGGTAGAGGTTTCGGTCAGGCGGGTCGGTCGGTCGGTGGCTGGGCCGGGCTCGGCTGGTGGGCTGCTGCTCAGTGGGCTCTTGGGGCGCTTCAGTGGGCCGCCAGTCTTTGTCTGGGCGGTCGGCTGGTGGCGCTGGGTCTCGTTCTAATTTTTTTGAATTTAGGAAAGGGAAAAATATATTTAAATATAAATATTTTATATAGGACATATATATATATATATATATATATATATATATATCAAAATGATCAGGGGAATATTCCCTATAATTTGAACATTTTTCCAGGGGCAAAACTCAAACTTTATAAAAAATCATTTTTTCTAAAATTTTAAATAGAATTCAGATTTGAATTCAAATTTTTGGCAATGTTTCTTCTGACATATTTGGAGTGTCATGTTACTCCTCTCATACTTTTTCTCAAGTATTTGTCAAGCATAGTTTTTGAAATAATTTTCAACTGCCACACTTTGAATTCAAATTCCAACAACTCAAAAGAAAACTTCTGAAAACTTCAAATGCCACTCAAATTCAAACAATATGCATAGATGCTTAGCTATAATTGTAAAACATTCCAAATAGGAAATTTGGGATGTTACAAACCTACCACCTTAAGATGAATCTAGCCCTCGAGATTGGGTTAACTAACAAATAGGTGCGCGTGGTCTCGGCGGAGGTCTTCTTCTCGCTCCCGGTGGCTTCCTCCTCGAGTGGTGACTCCACACACCTTGCAAAACTTGATGATCTTGCTGCGGGTGACTCTGTTCGCAGTCTCGAGAATTCGGACGGGTTTCTCCTTATAAGTCAGATCTTTGTCGAGCTGTATGGCCTCTAGGGCCTTTGTGTCTCTCAACGGAATATCGGCCATGTCGGCATGGCATTTCTTGGTGAGAAACATGGAAGACATCATGAACTCGGACAATCCTTCCGCAATTCCAACTTGTAAGCAACTTCTCCACGACGTTCGAGGATTTTGTAGGGACCAATGAATCGGGTGCTAACTTTCCTTTAACACGAACCTCTTGATTCCACGAAGTGAGGACACACGAGATATGCTCGGTCTCCGCTTCGTAAGTTACTTCCTTGCGTTCTTGTCGGCATAACTCTTACGTCTCTCTTGAGCTACCTTGAGTCTATCTCGAATCAGTTTGACTTTCTCTTCGAATCTCGATAAGATCGGAACGAAAAGTGTTCTATCTCAACACCATCCCACAGCAATGGTGTTTCGCACCTCCTTCCGTATAGAGCTTGAAAGGGGCCATCTTGATCGGGTGCGATAAGCTGTTATTGTACGAGAACTCCGCGTGAGGGCAAATTATCATCCCAGCTAGACCCGTAGTCTAGCGCACAAGCTCTCAACATGTCCTCCGGGATCTGGTTGACTCTCTCGATCATCCATCTGCTGCGGATGAAAAGCTGTACTGAACTCCAGCCTCGTACCCAAAGTTTCATGCAACTGATTCCAAAACTTTGAGGTAAATTGTGTTCCTCTATCTGACACGATACTCCTCGGAACTCCATGCAGACATACGATCCTGGTCATGTATATCTTGGCTAACTTAGCACTGGTATAGGTAGTCTTCACGGGAATGAAGTGAGCTACCTTGGTTGTCGATCAACCACTACCCGGATGGAATCATAACTGAGCGTGTCTGGGTAATCCTGTGATAAAATCCATTCCAAGTTTTTCCCATTTCCACTCGGGAATCGGCAAAGGTTGAAGTAAACCTGCGGGCTTCTGATGTTCTGCCTTTACTCGTTGGCAAACCTCGCATACTGCTACGTACTCGGCAATATCCTTCTTCATACCTATCCACCAGAAACTTTCCTTCAAATCCGGTACATCTTGGTGTTACAGGTGAATCAGTATGGTGAATCATGAGCCTCTGAAGAATTAGCTTCTGAGTTCGGGATCATTGGGTACATAAATCGATCCTCGAACCATATAGCTCCGTATTCATCCTTACGAAACCCTTTAGCTTTTCCTTCATTCATCTTTTCTTTATCTCATCAATTTCCTTGTCCGACTTACGGGCTTCACGAATTCTTTCGGCCAAAGTGGACTGAACTTCGAGTTGCAACATATCCTCTCGGAACTATCTCGATCGAAGATCTACGAGGTCATCGACTAACTCTGGGGTAATCCTCCTGCTATAAGAGTATTCACATAACTCTTACGGCTCAAGGCATCTGCTACAACATTAGCCTTTCACGGGTGGTAATGCAATCTCATGTCATAGTCCTTGATTAGCTCCAGCCATCTCCTCGCACGAGGTTCAACTCTTTCTGCGTGAAAATATACTTCAAGCTCTTATGATCTGTGTAAACATCACAGCGGTTTCCGATAAGGAAATGTCTCCAGTCTTGAGTGCATGCACTACGGCTGCTAACTCCAAATCATGTGTGGCATAATTCATCTCGTGGGGTCGAGCTATGCGGAGGTATAAGCTACAACTTTTCCTTCCTGCATGAGTACTCCTCAAGTCCACGACGAAGCGTCACAATATACCTGGTAATCCTTGTGTATGTCCGGAAAAATCAATCTTGGGGCTGTGACCAAGCGTTTCTTCAATTCACAGGCGGCTTCACAATCCTCGGTCCAAATGTACTTGGCATCCTTCTTCAACAGCTCGGTCATGGGCTTGGCAATCTTCGAGAAGTTCTCAATAAACCTCCGATAATATCCTGCGAGTCCAGAAAACTGCGGATCTCCTTGGTGAGGTGGGCGACGCCAATCGGTGGTGATTCAACCTTGGCGGGTCAAGCTGCTATTCCTTCTCCTGAAATAACATGTCCGAGGAATCCGACTTCCTTCAGCCAAAATTCACTTTTGCTGAACTTGGCATAGCGATGTTCTCGGAGTTTCTCGAACTAGGCGCAAATGTTCCTTATGCTCTTCCTCGCTCTTGGAAAATCAGTATATCATCGATGAACACCACGACAAACTTGTCCAGATATTCCATAAATACCTTGTTCATCAAATTCATGAAGTATGCAGGGCATTAGTCAATCCGAATGACATGACGGTATACTCATATAAACCATACACAGTGGTAAATGCTGTTTTGGGTATATCCTTTTCACGGATCTTCAAGCGATGATACCACGATCGAAGATCGATCTTGGAGAATACCTTGGCTCCTACTAGCTGATCAAATAGATCATTAATCATCGGCAGAGGTACTTGTTCTTGATGGTCACCTCGTTCAGCGAGCGGTAATCCTAACCATTCTCGGGGTTCCATCCTTCTTCTCTACCAAAAGAATGGGGCTCCCCAAGGTGACGAGCTTGGCGGATATATCCTTTCTCCAATAGCTCATTAATTTGATTCTTGATCTCTTTCAAATCGTTCGGGGCATCCGATAGGGTCTCTTGGATATTGGGGCTGTGCTTGGGTAATAACTCAATCAGAAATTCAATGTCCCTGTCGGTGGCATTCTGGTAATTCCTTGAAAACACATCGGGAAAATCTTGCACTCTGGCACTTCCTCTGAACAACTCCCGTGAGGGAATGCACTGATTCTTCATCGGGATACGTGCGGATACATACTTGATCCTCTTACGCTCCGGGGTGGTGGCAGAATCGACTTCTTGAACACGATCTATGTTTCCTTCAAACTTCGTCAACCAATCCATGCCTAGGATTACATCCAAGGTCCGGGTTTCCAATACTATGAGGTCTCGGAAATTTATGATTTCCGATGTTGAGGTTGCATGACAGCCTAAACCTGCCATCATTTCTCCTCTGCGGGCCCGGCGTGAAGAGGGCTTCTAAGGGTTCTAGTGGGCAACCCGTACTTTTCCACAACTACCCTTGATATGAATGAATCGTTGCACTAGAATCAAAGAGTACCAATCTGGATGTGAATTTAATAAAAACTTACCAACCACGATTATGCGGCTGATCATAGGCGTCCTCCACGTCAATGTGGTTCACCTGAGCACGAGGAAAAGGGTTGGGCTTCTTTGCTGAGCTTCCATTGCCGTTTCCATTCCACTGCTTGGCCTCCGGTGGCATAGTGCCCTGTTTTACGGCACTTGAAGCAGGTGATGTGACTCAGATCATACGGGCGGGGCAGGACGATGCTGGTTGCCATTGTCGTTTCCATTGCCATTTCCATTTCCTGACTTGTTGTCCTGGTTGTGGTTGTTCCCATTTCCTCCATGGTTATGTCCTGCATGATTATGATGGGTATGCCCTCCCGAGTATGGGGCATAACGGGCTTCGCTGAGCTCGAGTTGTACTTCCCTGGCCATACTTCCGCTTGCGACTATCAATCTGCTGCTGCTTGCCTTCAAGTATGGTGGCCTTGTCTACCAGCTCCTGGTAGTTGGTGAAGGTAGCCACCATAAGCTGCATTCCCAGCTCGTCATTGAGTCCCTCGAGAAACTTTTCCTGCTGCGGCATCTGTGGCCACATCATCCGGGGCATAGCGAGCTAACTTCTGAACTCATCCACGTCTTGCCCCTGATGCGGTTCCCTGGCGTAAGTTGCGGAACTCACGCTTCTTGAGACTCATGGCTCCGGCTGAAACATGGCGGTGCGGAAAGCCTGCTGGAACTGATCCCACGTGATGGTGGCGAGGGATAAGTGGCGGTGTAGTTCTCCCACCAAGAGGCTGCAGGTCCATCGAGTGATGTGCGGCAAAGCGCACCTTCTCGCCTCTGTGCATCCAGCGGTGGCTAACTCCTTCCGACCTTGCGGAGCCAATCGCCGACCACAATCGGCTCGGTCTGCTAGAGAACACTAGCGGATTCAGCCTTAGGAAGCGGGTCAAGTTGTCAGCGAGGGGTGGTGGCGGTGGATTGTTGTTGTTGTTGTTGTTGTTACAGTTACGGATGAGCATCTGCATGAGGGCATTCTGCTGCTGGATCAGCTGGGTGAGCTCCGGCGGAAAGTTGAGACCGGGGTCACGTCTCGGAGGCATCTGGTGTTTTGGAGTGGATGAGAAAATTAGAATAGAACAAGGGTCTAATGAGAAATATCACTACCCAAATGAATGCACAATCATAATCACACCAATCATTTATTCAATCCACTCAAACATGGTTCAATCTCGATTACAAATTCTCACGACTAATCGAAAATAACGGCCTAACTGATCGACGGAAAAATAAAATAACATGGCGGTCGACTAAATGTCTTCATCAATAATCCTTGCGTCCTATGGTGCGGCGTCCTCCGGTGTGGCGTCCTCTGATGCGGCGCCTCCTCTTGCGGCTTTCTTCAGTGGAGCTCCCTTCATAATCCTGGTCATTGCTCACGAGAGGTCCGTCATCTCCACTCGGAAAAAGGTCCTCTCCCAGGTCCATCTCCTCTAATGCAGCAACATCCATCTTCAGCTTGTCGACTCTCTCCATGAAATCCTTGATTTCTTCTTCATAGTCGAGAAGTTTCGTGTGCCTTCTCCTCGAGTTCAGTTCACGGAACAACAGCCTCCTGTGTACCTTGAGATTCTGGCGAGTGCGGATCTCCCGTTTCTGAGGAGACACTCCAAGTCTTGGACATATGAGAGAATGGAGTCGTCCTCTCACAGTGCGGATGATATCTCCATTCCTAGCTCTGCGAGAAATCATGGCGAGTCGATGGGTCGAGCTCGGCCTGTACTCTTCTCGGAGATGTCCAATTGCGATAAATCGCCATGTCTCTTCCGAGGATCCAATTGAAATCGGTAAACTCAAATTCAATGGGCTCTGAATGTCCTCCGAAGGTCCTCCCTGGAAAGTGCACCTCGATCCTGTAGCGGGTATCCGTCGGAAGTGCATTGGTAAGCTTCCGGTGATCGAGGGCGAGCAATCTTCAGCTTCTTCACGATCTGGACCAGCTTCTTGCGAAAGGCATCGTCTCATCTGGTGGCAAAACTCTGGTAGCAGAACGGGGTGAACTCGCGCCATCTAGAATGTTGAAAATCGGAGAGAAGTCGAGAAAATAACAGGGAGAATTACGGAATGATAAGGACATAAAATAAATAGTCTCTTCCTATGGTTTTCCGATCCTAGGGGTTCGTCCTCACGGTCAGCGTGTGCTCGATACCATCTCTGAAGCGACCCGACCCAAAATCGGTCAAGTCTACGTATGCATACCATCCCAAGATCATCTTGGCACACACGGTACATTGATGAAATAATCAAAGTTCAATCACACCTGAATTTATTACGATTCTCATATCAAGTCTTTATTACAATAGAATAAATTGGCGAAGGCCAACTCATGAAATAAACTAAATAAGCTGCGGGCGTAGAAGAATAGCGAGTCCATCCGACTCCAAAGGGCAATCGCCAAGCGCGGATCGTAGCCTCACTCCTGATCGGAATAATCCTCTGCAACATAAGACGTTGCAGCCGTGTAGGTCAGAATTTTGAATATGCCGGCAAGTCATGTAGAGAGAATAACAATGAAAAATTACTAACACTATATGCAATTTGGCTGTGGGGCTCTAAGTTTCATCATTTTGCGAAAAGCCAGTTTTTCCCTACAATAAGGACTTGTTTGCAATTACTACAAAATGTTGGTAATTATTGAGATGGTTCCACCAACCAATGTCTCATTCCCAATTATAAATAATCCCCTCAATTAATTTATTAATTTCAGTGTTGAGATTTCCGAATACTTCCAAGTTCGAGGCTCAAATTGTCCAGTAACGGGGACACGGCTAACCGATTAGATCTTCACTCTGCAGAGGTTTGCGCACTTTACCCATAAGATTCGTTCCTCCTTTAAGTCTTCACACCTCATGGTGTTTGAAGGCGGGATGAGCAACAGGGTCTTCGAAGAGTTCCTCAGGCCCTTTGCGGTGCCCATCCAATCCTACCGTTCTTCTACATCTCGTAGCACCGTCCGGCAGAGTCACAACTAGGGTTGACCAAGCGAGCCCATAATGGCTTGCGGCTGCAGGAGTAAGCTTCGGTCAATGGTGTATACATCCGTCTCTTCGTGGCTGGGTGAAGCTTTCCATGAAGATGTCATGGCACTTCTCCATGCATCTGGCCAACCTTTGGGTTCTCCAGGTGCCGTCAGCAAATCCTCCACCCAAGAGTGAATTTTGAAGTCCATCTTGATCATGAAGTCATGGGGTTGTCATCATCTTGACTCTCACATCTCCTTATGAATTCACTCAACCAACCCGTCTCTGAGCATAGCAAAATAAACTACTTCGTCCCGGACAATGGTAACAAGGGAAATTGGGTTCATCCTACCTCATGATACTACTCAAGAACATAACTTCAATTTCACCTACTGCATGCATGGTGGGGAGGTATAATTCTAATGCAATAAAATCATAGGTATAGTAAAAGAAAATATGATCAATGACTTGCCTTGCTGACGATCTTCGAAAGCTAGGGACTCGTGGTAGCAAGCTTCGCACTCCGGAAATTCTACCGAGGCAAACAACAATCATAGTAAGCATACAACATGTGATCACTTAACATAATAGCATGCTAACATAACACACAAAACAATTGAACCAAAACCCAAGAAAAATCGAAGAAATCCAAATCGATGTTTTCACCATATCAAACAAGAACCATGAAATAGTTTTACACAACAAAATTTTCTTAACAGAACCTAAGCATGGGTTTATGCTACCTAACAGAAAAGAAAACATAATGCAACTAGGAGCAAAAGAATCACATCAAAAGCTATTTTATAACTCCTATTATGCCTATAACAAGCCTAGCAAGTAAAAATAAAATAAAAATTCTATTTATTATAATTAAAAGTTCATGTTCTAAAGTTACAGAAACTAAACTAGAATAAACTATCACATAGGAAAAATAAAATTATTTGCTAAGTAAAACAATAGGAAAACAGTAGCTAGTTAAATAAATAGGAATAACATGATTCTGATTAAAACTTTTTTATTAATTCTAAAATGCCCAAATAAATACCTACGGTTAGGTAAAGGTCAAAACAAAGTTGTTACAAAAGAATCACTAAAAATAATATTCTAACTCACTTTATAGCAGAATTACTAATCTGTCTAAAACTAAAATAAAGCAATTTTAAATAATTTTAACATGACTAATTATATTTTCTACAGAAACTACAATAAATTTGCAAACCAACAAAAAAAGAATCACTTAAAAATATTAAGTAGATTAAAAGATATGAATTTTACAAAACTGGAACTATTCTGTTAAAAACAGAAACGAAAAATATTAACTAAAAAGAAAAACTGGCTAATGGGCCTATCTAACGCTTCGGGCGTAATATAACTAAAACGCGCCCATGGTTTAACAGCAAATAACCCGACCGGGCCGGTCTAAACTAACCTAACTAAACCAAATAAACCAAAAATAAAACCGGCCTATTAAACTAAAACCTAAATAGACCGTACCCCTTCGGGGGATCTAATCTACACCCTAGATATAGGATCGGACGGCGGAGGGGAGTCCGCCGACTTACCGATGGGGTCGACGACGATGACGGCCGACGGGGACTCGGGCGTCGATGGTGCGGAGGCTACGGTGGTCGGGGACGACGGCGGAGTCCTCCGTGAGTCTTGTGAACAAGGGGTTCAGTGGTGCTCTCGAGGCGAGCTCGAGGGTGCTCGAGGTTGGGGCAGATGCAATGGCGCGGCGGTGGACTCCGTGAGGCGATTGCCGAGAGGAGAGGTCAGGCGAGGCGAGGGGGAAGCAGGCGAGGGGGGTATTTATAGGGGGGCGTCGACTTGGGCGAGGCGATCGGGAGCGGATCGGGAGGAGATCCGGGATCACGGGATTCGGTGAGGCGGCACGGTCGCGTGGCCGGCGAGGAAAACGACGGGTGGGACCGGGTGTCGAGAGAGAGAGAGAGAGAGAGAGGCGGGCGACCGGTCGATAGAGGTTTGATCGGTGAATTGGTCGGTCGGTCGGTGGGCTGGGCTGCACAGTGAGCTCTTTGGCTTGCTCGCTCGATGGGCCGCCAGTCTTGGCTGGCCGATCGGCTGGTGGCGCTGGTCTCTTTTCTATTTATTTTTTGAATTTAGGGAAGGGAAAATATATTTAAATATAAATATTTTATATAGGACATATATATATCAAAATGATGGGGAATATTCCTATAATTTGAACATTTTTCGAGGCAAAACTCAAACTTTATAAAAAATCATTTTTCTAAAATTTCAAATAAATTCAGATTTGAATTCAAATTTTGGCAATGTTTCTTCGACATATTTGGAGTGTCATGTTACTCCTCTCATACTTTTCTCAAGTATTTGTCGGGCATAGTTTTGAAATAATTTTCAAGCGCCAAACTTTGAATTCAAATTCCAACAACTCAAAAAAAACTTACGAAAACTTCAAATGCCACTCAAATTCAAACAATATGCATAGATGCTTAGCTATAATTGTAAAACATTCCAAATAGGAAATTTGAGATGTTACACGTGGCTATGGTTCGGATACGACCAAGCCCCCAAGTGATGTTGTGGCATTGAGCCGATCAAGAGGTGTGACTATGCTTCAGACATGACCAAGCCCCCAAGTGATCAATAATATGATAAGCCAATAAGGCATGATACCCATGTTTGAACCGCGCATCATGGCAGCAGGTCCTTTTTGGCACCCTTTAACTTTTTGCAAGAGATAAATCCTTCTTGAACCGGGATTTTGAACCGGATATCGAGAGCTTCAAAGCTTTGTGGGAGACATCTTTCCCTTGAACCGGATTTTAAACCGGAATCTTCATTTTCAGCCGGAAATTTTACGGCGGCCTTTAAACTCGAACTTGCGAAGTTAATTCCTTTTGAACGGACATTTTTAAACCGGACATTTTTAAACCGGATTTGAGAGCTTGAGCTTTGCGGAGAACAGATTTCCTTAGACAGATTGTAACCGGATATTTGAGAGCTTTAGTGAGACTGACTTCCCTTGAGCGGATTTTAAATGGAATCCTTCGATGACCGGGACTTCTTCATTGAGCCGGATTTTGTAACTGTCATATACTTTCTAAGCGGAAATTTTATGACAGCCTTTAAGATTTTCATCAATATACTTGAGAGCCTCGGGACGGGTTATCTTTCCTCCATCGTCCTAGGGTTCTTAATTTTCTTTGGCGGCAAGATTTCTTGAGTTATGTCATCGTGGCCCCGAGTCTCAAAGGTGACTCGAGGAGTTGGCTTGAGACTCTCCATATGTGACCATGATGATCATCGGTGTTGATAGCCCGATGTGAATCCACAGAAGATTGAGGTGACTGCGGCGGGTTATAATGATCCCGTATGAGCCGTGTCAGCAACTCGGCCAATGGTTCCTTCCAACTGGTGATTTGAAGTTAACCAAACTATAGTGGCGGCGACTTGTGCGCCAGCCCATTGAGCCATCCAGTGCGGGCGGCGGTTGATAGTATATGATAATTTGCCTCCATTTTGTTGAAAGAAAACCGGGCTACCCAAGCTGTGACTTGCTCATACTCAATAAACAGCTCACGCGGACAGGTGCGGCCCGGCGTGTTGATGTAGACCGGATCGCGAGAGATGGATGGTAAAGACGTCCGTCGTATCAGAGGCGGCACAGACAGATGAGTTGGCCGCGGCGTTGTAAACCGGCATGGACGGACGAATTAGCCACGTCATATTGATGTAAACCGGTCTGCAGAATGGCGGTTTGCATATATATTCATCGAGCTTGATGGCATGGTAAGATACTAGCGCATTCATAATGGTGGCGCGAGTTTATACATCCATGACACAGCCATAGCTTTTGAAGTGAACAATTGTCCTGCATAAACAATATTGCAGACCAAGGCAAAGGTAAACTGTTCTTTGACAAAAATAATATGTGTTAATAAAATATTTTTTAGATGGATATCACTTGATGTGCTTAGGCCGGAAATTATATGCCATGGAGTTGATGATCACCACAGTGATGCTAAAATTAATCACGGCCGAGTTAACTGTAGGAGCAGACAGATGAGTCGGCCCGGTGTTGTAAGCCGGTGCGGCCGAGCCATTTGTCCTCGATGTTGTAAGCCGGCGCGTGAACCGGCCGCGAGGGCGGACGGGCGAGTCGTCCGTGGCGTTGTAAGGTGGTGCGGACGGGCGAGTCAGCCGTCTGATGGCATAAACCGGACCGCAACATCCTGTCCGTGAAGCCGCGCGATACAGTCGAACGTGCATCCGTGGTATAACACCACCCTTTTTTTCTTTTAGTAGTTGCCCTGCGTAAAAATATTACAGGCCAGAGTAATTGTTGTCGGATGAATTAACATGTACAGGTAAAATACATAGAAAGGATAGCACCTGGTATATTTTGCCGGATGCTGGCGCTGGATAATGCATAGTGCTGCTTTTGTTTTTGACAAAATAGTTGATTGGTTCTGTGTCTTTTAGTGCCCGAGCTCTCCATATAATCCGGCCGGTACTTTTTGAGCCGGAATTTCTGGAACCAGAACTTCTTGATAATCCGGCAGGAAGTTTTGATAATCCAGTACTTTTGAACCGGAACCTCTTGATAATCCGGCCGAAACTTTTGATAATCCGGAACCTTTGAACCGGAACCTCTTGATAATCCGGAACCTTTGAATCAGAACCTCTTGATAATCCGGAACCTTTGGATCGGAACCTCTTGATAATCCGGCCGAGACTTTTGATAATCCGGAACCTTTGAACCGAAAGCTCTTGATAATCTGGCCGGAACTTTTTACTAATCCGGAAGATAATCCGGAACTTTTCTATAGCCTAAATCGGAACTCTTTGACGACTCGGACAGAACCTTTCGACGATGCGGTTGGAACCCTTCGGTGATTCGGACTGAACTTTTTGTCGAGGCGGTCGGAACTCTTTTATGATTGAAAGTGCGTTATATCGACTAGAGGGGGGGTGAATAGGCGATTTTTATGAATTCTTCAATGAGGAATTTGCCGGTGAGAAAATTCCTAAGTGAAGAACTACTTGCAGCGGAATAAGTACTCAGAAGTAAGCATAAGAGAATGCGGGCATGGTCATCATGGTGAAATGAAGACAATCAAAAGTCAGAAAGCGTAAACACAGGATAGCACAGGATGAAGACAAACAAAGCTGAAGAAATTGAGCGAGGAAATTGATAAAGTCTTGGTCAAAGTCTTCAAACACAGATATGAGCGAACACTCAACACGATAATGAGAAATGAAAGAGTTGAGGAAATAGAACCGATTAGGTTGGTGAAGACAATGATTTGGTAGACCAGTTCAACTGCTGTCTCGGTTATGCGTCTGGTTGGAGGCGGTGAGTATTTAAACTCAAGGACACCCGATCAGCTGAGCACGCAGCTCGGGACACCAAGTCCTCACCGTATTCTACTTGAACTAAGGTCACACAGACCTCGTCCAATCACTCGTGGTAAGTCTTGAGCGACTTCCAAACCTTCACAGACTTGGTCACTCGGCGATCCACAATTCCTCTTGGATGCTCTAGACCATAACGCCTAACCGTCTGGAAGAACCACAGTCTTCAAAGGTAACAAGCGTCGGATCCACGCAGGATCAATCTCTTCATTGATGCTCAATCACTTTGGGTTTGTAGGGGTTTGGTGTTTGGGTTTTTCCTCACTCGATGATTTTCGCTCAAAGTCCTCGGAGGATGGGTTGCTCTCGGATGACAAGTGTCAAGTTCTCTCGGGCAGCCAACCATCTAGTGGTTGTGAGGGCGACTATTTATAGCCTAGGAGCAGCCCGACATGATAAGACATAAATGCCCTTCAATGATATGACCGTTAGGTGGATAAGATATTTTAGGACAGGTGGCGCGACCTGACAGCGATCGGAAATTTGACTCTCAAATTCCTCGGGGCTATCATGTTCCTCCTTTGTGTAGGCAATCCACTGGCGAATTCCTAACTCCTCGGTCGAGAACAAATTCCTTAGCGACGGAAGAACTTCGTCTCATCCTTTGAAGAAATTGGTGAACTGTATGAGATTTCAAAGGCTTCACTCGAAGGATTGGTAGGTGTAGGATTTTGAGTTGAGCATCACTTGGAAAATTTTCCTTAGTATTTCCTCGACCCCTTTAACGATCACGGTGTTTCCTATGACTCAAGAAAGAGAAAAGAAACTATGAAAACAAAAGTCTTCACGCTTCATGTTCCTCAAATGAATACCAAGTCTTCAAGGTCACACCAATTTCTTCACTTTCAAAGTCTTCAGAAAGTCTTCAGAATATCAAAGTCTTCAGTCGAAGAACTTCATTTTTAGGGGTCGACTTTCTCTATAAATATCAAACTCCTCATAGACTTATAGACCTGTGTACACTCATAAACACATTAGTCCCTTAACCTATAAGTCTTCAATACACCAAAATCACTAAGGGGCACTAGATGCACTTACAATCTCCCCCTTTTTGGTGATTGATGACAATATAGGTTAAGTTTTCAACGGGGATAAACATATGAAGTGTAAATACTGATTTTGAGGAATTTGATTGCAAGATATAGAAGAACTCCCCCTGAAGATGTGCATAGTGAGGAATTTGCTTTTGAGGCAATGCACATTTGAAGAGTTGAATCATGGAGATCTCCCCCTATATCTTGTAATTCATACACGCATTTGATATATAATATGAAGAATTTGAAATGCATGATGAAATATGGTGACTAATGTAGTTCAGCATGCGTTTATTAACATATAATGAGGAATAAGCATGCAGAGGAACACATCAAAAGTATCAGATCACCATCGGGTTTAAGATTACAACTCGATTCAATAAAAGTTTCAGAAGAACGAGAGTTGTAACTTAGCAAAAAAATTGCCCATATAATAGACCCGTTTGAAGACTAACTCACATTTCTCCCCCTTTGTCGTCGAATGACCAAAAGGATCAAAACTGAGGACTAACACCCCTGAATTATTTCAAGTTGATGAAGGAGCGCCGGCGTTGTTGGGGTCGGTTGTCGTAGTAGGGCCTGCCGCAGTGTCGTCCAAGTCTTTATTTTCATCAGTGTCGCGCGATGAAGAATAGGAGCTGGGCACCAAGGAAGGAACTTTGACCTTCTTATATTTCTTCGGTGGAGGTGCAGACCAGTCAAATTCTTCCTTGAGACCCATTGTCTTCAGTTCTTCTGTGCTGTAGACATTAGAAAGAACATCCCAGGTGCGTTGAAGGTTTCATGGAGGTAGTATTGGTTTTTCTTCACTGCATTGTGTGTTGAAGTCATGTTGTGAAGAATTGAACCAACTGACGCTTGACCCATTTATGATTGCGATCAACCTTCTGATGAAGACTGAGGAGTAACTCACGATCAGTCATCACCCTGGGTGTTGTGGCTTGAGGATTTTGCTTGGCTGAGGTATTGGCGGCAGAGTCATGTGTGGCAGAGTCATCATTGGTGGAATAGGATGCAGCTTTGCAAAATTGGCCATCCAATGGACGAATGCCTTCATCTATCACAGCAGTTGCCTTGCCCTTGTCATCAGCTGAGGAAAATGTCCGCTTGAAGACTTCAATCGGAGGCAAGTAGCTGCAGTGGTTCAGAGTATCAGCCTTATAATTGAGTGAAGACCTTGTCCCGATGAACCTCATAATCCATGGTGCATAAGGCTTCAGCTCAAAAGGTGACATAGCAATGTTCGCCAGAGTCCTCATGAAGAAATCATGGAAGTTGACGGGAACGCCATGAATGATATTGAAAAGCATATTCTTCATGATGCCAATGACTTCTTCATCATTTGAGTCATGGCCTTTGATAGGACTCATTGTCTTCGTCAGAATCCGATAGATAGTTCGAGGCACATATAGTAATTCCTTGACGAGGAATTTGGTTCGAGGTGCCTGTCCGGGCTTCAAAGGCTTCATCAGCACTTGCATGTAGTGATTTGAAAGATCAGGTTCATTGTAGATGCAATGAGCACCATCAAGGGGAGGACTGAGTGGGAGGTCACGAAGCAATTCAGATGCTGGTGCCTTGTAGTGAGTATTTTCAGACATCCAGTCCAACACCCATGAGTTCACATCTTCAGCGTCTCCAGTGATATGCAGCGTCGCATAGAATTGAAGAATAAGTTCTTCATTCCAATCACAGATGTCAGTGCAGAAATTCAGCAATCCTGCATCATGAAGAACACTGAGGACTAGCTCGAAGCCTGGCAGAGATTCCATGTCCACATGAGGAATATGTGCATGATCGAAGACTTTGTCTTTGTTGAATAGCACAAAGGAATAGAAGTTGGCTTGACTAGCAGTCCAGAAGCGCCTCTTCCTTATGCGGCGAGTCATATGGGTTGTGTCGGTGAAGAAAGCGTGCTGCAAAGAAGTCTTCAGCCTTGAACTTTTGCTTCGTTGAGAATGGATTCTTAAGCTTTGGCGGTGGAGTGTCGATGAGTTGCATCACGACCTCTGGAATCGCAATCTTAGATTCTTGAGTGAGGAATTTCTGGTTCCTCTTCATGTGCGATCGAGGATCAGTGACAATGAGTTCATCGGCGCTAGTGGCTGGAATTTCTTTATGTCTGAGATGAAGTGGGATGAGTTTCTTGAGCCCATTTGAACTGTTGGAGCAGGGGGTGAGGAATCTGTTGGATTGGGGTGAAGAGTGGAGAATTTGGATGCTGACTTTCCCAAAAGTCATCGTTCATCACTGGTGTTGTGCTTCCAATATCCACATCTTCTTCAATTTCCTCAACACCAGCCTCTTCAGCTGTGAACTGAGGCATAGGTGAGGAAATGATTGGGGTTGAAGGGATTGCTTCCACTTCAATTTCTTCATCAATCTGCTCTGACGAAGCAGCAGAATGATTTTCTTCATCAGATCCGCTTGGGATCAAATAATCTTCACCAAAAGGAACAAGGTCCTTTGATGGCATGGAGGAAATTTGAACAGCATCAATGGGATTTTCAAATGAGCTTGTCATAGTCTTCATCTTCTTCGGGGCTGAAGAATTTGAAGCAGCAGATGCTTTCCTTTTCTTCACTGCAGCTCGTTCTGCAGCCTTGGTCTTCTTCACATCAGATGCAGATGGAAGGATTGGAGTTGGTGTAGGCGCAGGAGGAGCTGAGGAATCTGGTTGAATTTCCTCAGGCGCAACTGATGCAGTTGCCCTGACTTCTTCAGTTTCTTCAGGCGCACCACTAGTGGATGCCCTGGCAATTTCTTCAGTGGCTGGAATGGAATCATCAGCCCTGGAACTAGCATTGTCTTGACGGCCTGAACTTCATCAGTGGTCTTGGCATGTTCTTGATCGGTGGCGGAGGCTCCGGCTGAGGAATTTCTTGTTGCGTTGGGGCTGCAACATTTGAGAACTTCTTTGTCAGTTGACAAATCTGACTTTGGCTCCTGCCAATCAGCATATCTGAGTCAAATTTGTATTTGAGGGCTTTGATGTCAGCTGCGTCTTGATAAGTTCTTGATTGTCATCTTGACAACATTTTTCTTCATGAGTTTCTCTTTTACATCTTGTGATTTCTTGATCTCTCTGCCCGTATCAAATTTCCATTTCTCCTCTTGGATGAAATGAGTCGACATGTGACTTTGGCGGTGTCAACTTGAAGTCGAGGCATAGGAGTGTTTGGGTCCTTGTGCGAGATCAATGTAGTCTAGGATCGCTCTTGGATCCAACAGCGATGTACACAGTGTGCCTTTAGCTCTATGGCCCTTTCTTGTCGGTCTCGATGATTTACGCAAGTTCATCATCATCAGCCTCATCATCTTAATTGGCTCTTGGAAGGCGACCTGTTTGTTCTTGGGACTTGGCGAGGACCTCGCCCAATTGTGGCATTAGTCTTCATTGAGTAGGGCGGATGAAGAATTTGGTGCAGGTGAGGAACTTCTTTGAGACACAGAGGCAATTGAGATGCTGCGATCGTTTGCACGTGGCGGATGCACAGTCTTGAGGACTTTGTCGGAACTGATGTGGACTTTGGAGGAGCTGAGGATTTGGGAGGAGCAGGGCAGCATGAGGAATTTGCCGTGAGGGCATCTCGAGGAACTTGGCCGTGAGGGCCTTTGTTGGTGAAACACTTGGTTTGTGTGCGGGCTTCTTTGACATAGTTTTCTCGGCTTGACAGAGGCCTCGATGGCAGCAGCGATAGTACAGTCCTCATTAAATTTCCTCTTTGCCTCGTTGGCTTGTCTTGCCAATTTGGCTTGGCGCTTGGCCCATTCTTCAGAAAGTCCTCACCACGCTTGATCTTTGGTGGGGTCGACTTCTTGACCAGGTGCCAATGGAGCTCTTGGGCATGGAGGATTGATCTGAATTTCTTCATGTACTTTGGAGTAACATATCTGTACTCCCTCCATTCCCTTGCCCATCTCCTTTCAATCCTTTGAATGCACACCTTGCGCTGATTTTTGTTTTCTTTTCCGAACTCGGCTTCATCAGGTGTGCAATAATCAGCATAGATGTCCTCAGGAATTTCAAATGCAGTCATGACCTCGGGCCTCTTTCCTCCTTTACGTGGCTTCTTTCCATACGCCATATTCTTGGTGAGGAATTTGAACAATCGAATTCTCTGAAGAAGTATGCAACTTTTCTTCGAGGCAGCTGCAAATGAGTTAAGTTGATGAGAACCTAGTGATTCAGCGGCGGACATGAGTACCTGTGAGCAGTATAGTTGCGAGGAATTTGGAGAGGTCATATCGTTCTCGAAGGTTTTCAAAAGAACTAGTTTGAGGAATTTGACCAAATGAGCCTTGAAGAATTTCACTAAGCGATCTTTGTCTTAGGTTCGAGTTGTATAGATCGATGATCCACACAATTGAGGAATCTTGAAGAAAATCATTGCTTAGAAAAGAATCAAGAGCATATTTCGTTTGAGGTGTTCATATGTGTGAGATTTGAAGAATAAACACCTTTGAAGATTTTCAGGAAGGTTTGAGAATCAAAGCGAGTAATAAAAGTAACTTTTAATTACCCGACTGAAGAACACGACGAGCAGTGAGGTGTAGATTTGAAGCTTCGTCTGTTCAGATCTTCCACGCCCTAACTTCGGTGGAGGAAGACAGCTACTGGCTGGCGGAGTGAAGATTTCATGATCGGCGTGAAGTCTGACGGCGACAAGGTCGAGGCGGTGAAGCTCTTCCTCACCGCTGACGATGGAGTAGCGGCGCTAGGGTTTGAGAGGCTCGGCGAGAGAGAGAGAGCGGTCGGCGAGTAAAGGAAGTGAGGAAGGGAGAGGGGTATATATATACGGTGAAAAACTGTTCGCTCAAGATTTTGAATGAGCGTGCCTGACCCTTCTCATTCGCTTGAAATGTGTCACCCACGTACTGAAAGGTGGAGATCGTGTTAGATCGTGGGTGAGTAGATAAGTCTATCGTGGGATGCGGAATGGTTTGAGCGGCAAAATCGAAAGTTTGGATAAGATAAGTTAAAAGTTCCATTTGCAATTTCTTTAGCTGACAAGGACACAGTGAAGATTTTGAACGAGTTTCAAATAGAACGCACATGAAGAATTTGTGAATAGATTGGGTTGAGTATAGCATAGAGGGGGAAGGGTCCGATCACATTCACTTAGCAGAAAAAAAACAACTTGAAGAAATAGCCATAAGTGAATGTTGTATAGGACATAAACATATATATATATATATATATATATATATATATATATATATATATATATATATATATATATATATATATATATATATATATATATATATATATATATATATATATATATAGTCAATGAAGAAAAATGGCGGAAAGCAGTGAAGATTTTGCAAAGTTGAAGAATTTGAAAAGCGAAGAATTTCAAAACGAGGAAAAACTCAAATTGAAGATTTTCAACTTTTGTGGTGGCGTGACCCACCATATAAGAATGATGATTTCAGACACAGCGTACAATTGTCGTAGGGTTACGAGAATCAAATTCTTCATTAATTTCTTCACACTTAGAGTGTTATTCTTCATTGATTGAAGAAAAGCGTTTCTTCATGTGTTGCACATCTAAGTCATCAATTTTGCATAAGTGTCGGGATGTGTGTCCTTTTCAAAGAACATTCGAAGATTCTAAGATATTTAGCTCACACGCAACTTGCTAAATCTCTTCTCATCCAAGGGCTTAGTGAAGATATCGGCTAGCTGTTCTTGGTCTTCACATGCTCGATGGAGATGTAAGCCCTTCAACACATGATCACGAAGAAAATGATGATGAATCTGAATGTGCTTTGTCTTGAGTGCTGAACTGGGTTGTGAGCAATCTTGATGGCACTCTCATTGTCACGATGAGAGGCACATTCTTCACGTTGATGCCGTAGTCCTTGAGAGTTTGCTTCATCCACAGCAATTGAGCACAACAAGAGCCAGCAGCAATGTATTCAGCTTCCATGATGAGCGGTGATCGTGATTCTGTTTCTTGAGGACCAACGGACCAAAGATCGTCGAGGAAATGACAAGTACCAGATGTTGACTTGCGGTCCACACGATCACCAGCATAGTCAGTCGAATATCAATGAGATCAAAAGTTGAGCCCTTGGGGTACCATAATCCTAGTGTTGGTGTGTGAGCTAGATATCGAAGAATATGCTTCACAGCCTTATGGTGTGATTCCTTTGGTGTAGCTTGAAATCGGGCACACATGCAAACACTAAGCATTATATCTGGCCTAGATGCACATAAGTACAATAGAGAACCAATCATGGGCGGTATACCTTGTGATCGAAGTCAATACCATTTTCATCGATTGCATAGATGGTCATTTGTGGGCATAGGAATTTTGCGCCTTTGCAATCTTGCATGCGAATTTCTTGAGGACATCTTTGAGGTATTTCTCTGAGATATGAATATGCCATTGTGTTGTTGATGAATTTGAAGACCTAAGAAGAATTTCAACTCTCCCATCATAGACATTTGATATTCTTCACTCATCATATAGGCAAATTCATCACTATAACGTTGGTCAGTACAGCCAAAGATAATTTCATCAACATATATTTGGCACACAAACAGTTCACCATCATATGATTTAGTAAAGAGAGTAGGGTCGAGTGAACCGGGTGTGAAGCCATTCTTCACGAAGAATTCCTTCAATGTATCATACCACGCCTGTGGGAACTGTTTGAGACCATAGAGGGCCTTGTTGAGTCTGAAGACTTTGTCGGGATTCTTTGGATCTTCAAAACACTGGGGTTGAGCAACATATACTTCTTCCTCAAGCTTACCATTGAGGAATGCACTTTTCACATCCATTTGATATAAAGTGATATTGTGATGGTTAGCATAGGCAAGTAATATCGAATAGACTCAATTCTAGCAAGAGGTGCAAAAGTTTCATCGAAATCAATTCCTTCAACTTGTGTGTAGCCTTGAGCTACAAGTCGTGCCTTATTCCTCACCACAAGGCCATTTCATCTTGCTTGTTGCAGTAGATCCACTTTGTGCCAATGATATTATGCTTGCGAGGATCTGGATGTTTGACCAGTTCCCAGACATTGTTGAGCTCGAACTGATGTAATTCTTCTTGCATTGCCTGAATCCACTCAGGCTCCATGTGAAGCTTTTGAGCGTGTGAGAGGACCTGGTGCTTCAATGTCATCGATGATCTTGTCAACTTGAACTTCTTTTGCAACGCGAGGATGAGCTGGTTGTCGTCGAGGAATTTGATCAGCATTTTCTTGATACCATTTTCTTGACATTATCCTCGGTGCATCAGCTCGGCGTTCTTCAGCGTCTTTGGAATGAATTCTTCAGCAGATTCTTGATGGGAATGACATCCTCGATTGCCTTGAACTTGATAGATTCCTCGGTGCTGGTTCATCTAACACAGAAGGTAGGTGCTCTCTTTGCGAGCCATTAGTTTCATCGAACCGCACATCTCTGATGTCAACAATCTTATGAAAGCGATGTTGAAGACTCTGTAGGTGTGCGAGTCCTTTCCGTAACCAAGCATAAAGCCTTCATGTGCTTTCGGTGCAAATTTAGAATTGTGATGAGGATTTCTAATCCAGCATTTAGCACCGAAGAATTTGAAATAACTTACATTGGGTTTCTTGTCAGTGAGGAGTTCATAGGCAGTCCTCTTGAAGAATTTGTGAAGATATACTCTGTTGATGATGTGGCACGCGGTATCAATTGCATCAATCCAAAAACGATGAGGCGTTTTGTATTCATCAAGCATAGTCACGAGCCATCTCAACAAGAGTTCTGTTCTTGCGCTCCACGACGCCATTTCTTTGAGGAGTATAGGGGCGAGATAACTCATGAGTAATACCAAGTTCATCAAGATAGGCATCAAGACAAGAATTCTTGAACTCGGTTCCATTGTCACTCCTGATGTGCCTGATCTTCACACCAAAGTTGGTTGAAGCCCTTGAGGAAAATCGTTTGAAGACTTCCTGCACTTCATGTTTGTAAGTAACAATGTGTACCCATGTGTAACGAGAGTAATCAGCAACAATAACAAAGCCATATAGAGATGCATCATTAGTGACTGCTGAGTAGTGATTAGGACCAAAGAGGTCCATGTGAAGCAATTCGAATGGACGAGTAGTGGTCATGATAGTCTTATTTGGATGCTTGGCCTTGGTCATTTTCCAGCTTCACGGGCTCCACACAAGTGATCCTTGAGGAATTTGACATTCTCAATGCCAATGACATGCTTCTTCTTTGCAAGCGTGTGCAAGTTCCTCATGCCTGCGTGACCAAGTCGTCGATGCCATAGCCAGCCTTCTGAAGCTTTTGCAAGTAGACACATGGCTGGTTGTGGTCCTGTAGAGAAATCAACAATATACAAGTCTCCTCTCCTAAAGCCTTCGAAGACTGACTTTTGCCTTTGTCAGCAAAGATGATATGCTTCAGATGTGACAGTGATAAGGGAGCATCCATCAATGGATTCTTGTCACCAGTCATGTGATTTGTACATCCACTATCGAGGACCCACTTAGTGGCTTTGGGTTGATCATCCTGCAGATGAATTAGTGCAACTTACGATCTCATATACTTCATCAGTGAAGAATATGATATCAATTTCATCAGATGAATTTCATCAGGCAGTATAACAGATAAGCAGTATGAGGACATGTGAAATGAAAGTTCATTTCTTCATGATTAACTGCGTCCTTTCGAGCATTTTTGTCGGGGCCCAGACAAATTCTTGAGACGTTAAAGCACGTGGAGGCCTGACCTCGAGAAGAGATTAGTTCTTTTCTTCACCACCCACATCGAAGGGGTGGCAAAGAGTTCATCACTCTATGAGCTCCATATGAGAATGGTGGCATAGAGGCCAATCCATTTCGTTTCACATAAGAGAGGTTAGGGTAAGCATATGAATAAGCGGAGAAATTCTTGAGGACTTATGAACATATTGGTTTGAAGAATAATGCACATATTCATAGCCCTTAGCTCTACCCTGAAACAGAGTTGTTATACGATGATAATCATATGAGGACTTTGATCCTTTTGAGAATTTGATCCACGTGAGGAATTTGGTCCGTATGAGGACTTGGATCCATATGAAGAATTTGGTCCATATGAAGAGTTTGATCTGGGGTTCCTATTCTTCACGGTGGTGTCATGAGGACATTCACCTGAAGACTTTCAAGGCACTTCTTGGGAACCCAGATTTTCTTCATAGGAGAACCGTTTCTGCAGTTAGTGCCAACATATCTAGCAAATACTTCACCATTCTGATTTTTGAACAGTTTATAGTTGGAGTCAAATGACTCATCAGAAGAATGAGGAGATTCACATGTAAAGCCAGATAAGTTAGATGGATCAAGCTGGAGGTCCTTTGCAGCAACCCATGAGGTTTTGGGGTCTTGCTCGGGCTTCAATATGTTCCATCGACATTGAGTTCCCTCAAAGGCAATACCCTCTTTCCTAGGGTTTACATTGAGAATCTGCTTTTAAGAACATCACAAAGAGTCGATGCCCTTTGAGGCTTTTGTACATACTGTCATGTACAATTCCTTCACCACATCGTTAGTGATACTAGCTATATCCTCGGATGAGGAATTAGTGATAGCGAGGCAGGTGAAGAATTTGTAACAATTGAAGCATTTGAACATTCGGTGAAGAATTAGCGATTCACGTTCAATGCACTTTAAGCATGGAGGAACAAATTCTTCACGAGAAGCGCTGATTTGTTGAGCAAGTAATGAATCGCGCTCCTTCTGAAGATCTTCATAACTCACTCTTAGGTTCTCAAGATCTTGCTTTCTTTGAAGAAATTCATAAGAAAGTTTCTCATGATCAGACAAGAGAGTGTTATGATGACTTTGAAGGCTGTCAAACCTAGACTGAAGTCTCTGAAGATTTTCAGTCAGGGCCTTAGTGCGATCCATTTCTTCCCCCAACATATCATCACTTTTATCTAACATGTTTTGAACCTTTTCCAAGGCATGTTGTTGTTTGGTGGCAATGCAAACAAGTTTGGTATAACTAGGTTCAATATCATCATCAGATCCATCATCATCAGATCCATCATCATCAGATCCATCAGCATCAGATTCATAGTCACTAAACTCGGATGAGGAACATTCGGTTACCTCGTCACCCTTTGCCATGAGACATGATGCAGAAGATGATGATTCTGGTTCGAAAGTCATCGTTTTGAGAGATTCCTTGAAGTCCTCAAACCAAGGATCATGACGGGTTCGATGACCTTCATAGACGTCGGAGATTTGGTCCCAGATAAGCTTCACATTGCAAAGATGCATAATGCGCTTGAATTCATCTCTAGATAGGCAGGAACAGATGATATCCTTCGCCATGATGTCAAGTCAAGTGTACTTGCGAATATCATCTGCATTCGCCGTATTGCACAGATCAGTAAGACCAATTTCAGTGACGGTCCACAGCTCGCTGTCCATTGCCATGAGGCGCTTCCTCATCATGGCCTTCCACTTGGGGTAATCATGACCGTCAAAGATAGGGCATGTCACTTTCTTCATACCTGCGGTCGACATAACTAAAACTCCAGGTGGTTAAACCAAAATCACACAGAACAAAGGAGTACCTTGCTCTGATACCAATTGAAAGTGTGTTATATCGACTAGAGGGGGGGTGAATAGGCGATTTTTATGAATTCTTCAATGAGGAATTTGCCGGTGAGGAAATTCCTAAGTGAAGAACTACTTGCAACGGAATAAGTACTCAGAAGTAAGCATAAGAGAATGCGGGCATGGTCATCATGGTGAAATGAAGACAATCAAAGAGTATCTAAAGCGTAAACACATGATAGCACAAGATGAAGACAAACAAATGAAGAAATTGGCGAGGAAATTGATAAAGTCTTGATCAAAGTCTTCAAACACAGATATGAACGAACACTCAACACAAAGAATGAGGAAATGAAAGAGTTGAGGAAATAGAACGATTAGGTTGGTGAAGACAATGATTTGGTAGACCAGTTCCAACTGATGTCTCGGTTATACGTTTGGTTGGAGCGGCTGAGTATTTAAACTCAAGGACACACAGTCCCGGACACCCAGTCGCTGAGCACACAGCTCAGGACACCAAGTCCTCACCGTATTCTCCTTGAACTAAGGTCACACACACCTCGTCCAATCACTCGTGGTAAGTCTTCAGGTGACTTCCAAACCTTCACAGACTTGGTCACTCGGCGATCCAAAATTCCTCTTGGATGCTCTAGACCATGACGCCTAACCATCTGGAAGAAGCACAGTCTTCAAAGGTAACAAGCGTCGGATCCACGCAGGATCAATCTCTTCAGTGATGCTCAATCACTTTGGGTTTGTAAGGGTTTGGTGTTTGGGTTTTTCCTCACTCGATGATTTTCGCTCAAAGTCCTCGGAGGATGGGTTGCTCTCGGATGACAAGTGTCAAGTTCTCTCGGAGCAGCCAACCAGCTGGTGGTTGTAGGGCGACTATTTATAGCCTAGGAGCAGCCCGACATGATAAGACATAAATGCCCTTCAATGATATGACCGTTAGGTGGATAAGATATTTTGGGACAGGTGAAGACAAAGAACGCGGTCGGAAATTTGAATCTCAAATTCCTCGGGGCTATCATGTTCCTCTTCATGTAGGCAATCCGCCTGGCGAATTCCTAACTCCTCGGTTAGAACAAATTCCTCGTGACCGGAAGAACTTCGTCTACATCCTTTGAAGAAATTGACTGAAGCTGTATGAGATTTCAAAGGCTTCACTCGAAGGATTGGTAGGTGTAGGATTTTGAGTTGAGCATCACTTGGAAATTTTTCCTTAGTATTTCCTCGACCCCTTTAACAAAGATCGATGTTTCCTATGACTCAAGAAAGAGAAAACGAAACTACAAAACAAAAGTCTTCACGCTTCATGTTCCTCAAATGAATACCAGGTCTTCAAGGTCACACCAATTTATTCACTTTCAAAGTCTTCAGAAAGTCTTCAGAATATCAAAGTCTTCTGTCGAAGAACTTCATTTTTAGGGGTCGACTTTCTCTGTAAATATCAAACTCCTCATAGACTTATAGACCTATGTACACTCATAAACACATTAGTCCCTTAACCTATAAGTCTTCAATACACCAAAATCACTAAGGGGCACTAGATGCACTTACAATGATTCAGACAGAACCTTTCGTCGAGATGGTCGGAACTTTTCAATGATCCGGCGGAACTTTCCGACGAACCGGCGGAACCGTTCGATGAGCCTGACGGAACTTTTTCATTGAGCCGGACGGAGCTTCTCGATCCCTAGGTTATCATCCTCCAAGAACTCAACACCACCGTGCGCAGGCCCCATGGTGGGCGCCAACTGTCGTGGTTTTGTCACGGCATATGTCCTTAGTGTCAGGACTTAGTCACGAGGCCAACGCATCTATGTGGTAGCTTGAGAGGGGTTGAGCTGAATCGAGAGACGCAACACAAGACAAGTGTTTAGACAGCTTCGGGCCCCGGGAAACATCATCCAGTAACAACCCTACATGTTGTTTGAGGCTAGGTCTCATTATCATCACGAGGGAGACGCCGTAAACCGGCTCTTTGTGTCTAGCCCTAGAGATTGTTTTTTCTTGCTTGTAGCTTGTCCCCCTTTTGGGGAGCCCTGTCCCTCCTTATATATGTTGAAGGGGCGGGTTACATGTGGAGTCCTATTAGGATTAGGACTAGTCTATCTCTAATACAAACCGGATACAAGTCCTGGTCTTAATTCCTTGTAAGGTAAATATTCGTCATGCCTTTCCTCTTAAACCGGCCCACCATATTATGAACCGGCCTTCATGAACCGCCAGCTGGGCAACCGGGTCTTGTCGCTCCTCTGACCCGCCCGCCGGGTTACTAATGAACCGCCGGGACGGGCGGGTAGCCGTGAACCGCCAAGCTCAGGCGGGTTACGATGAGTCGTCGATCCGGCGGGTTATACTTCCGGCCGGTTTACGCCACGGGGTATATCCCCGACAGTGAGAGAGGATCTCCTTGTCTGACCCCTCTTTTACAGAGGAATTGCTTTCCAGGTAACCCATTCAGCAGCACCGAGGATAACCCAGATGAGAAAATCATATCCATCTACATAATCCACCTAGGCCCAAGTCCTCTAGCAATGAGCAGATTCCTGATAGCTTCATGCTCAATCATGTCAAAAGCTTTCTCAAAATCTAGTTTGAAAATAATCAAATCCTTCCCTGATTGATGACATTGATGGATGAATTCATATGACCAGGCCAAACAATCTAGCATTGATCTGTTTCTTAGAAACCCATATTGATTCTGATGTACCAGCTTGACTATGACAGCCTGTAACCTGTTTGCCAAGAGCTTAGTGATGATTTTGATGGAGCAGTTCAGCAAAGAGATTGGCTTGAAATCATTGGCATGTACAGGTGCATCTTTTTTGGGCAACAAAATAATAAAAGAGGAATTGATTCTCTGCAAGTTCAATTTGCCATGATAAAAATCTTCAATTAGTTTGTAGAAGTCTGGAGATATCCCAGTAGTTTTTAATAAAATCAGTATTAAAGCCATCTGGTCCTGGTGCCTTGTCAGAAGGAAGTTCTTTAACTACTGCATCAATTTCCTATTTGGTGAAACGTTTGTCAAGCTCAATGAGTTCTGGCATCTTTGGAATAAGAGCTTCAAAGTTGAGAAGATTGAAAGTGGGCACAGAGGTACTGAGTCTTTGTTTGAAAGCTCTCCAGAGAATTGCAGCTTTAGCCTGGTGATCATCTTGCATGTTACCAACTTCATCTTGCAAACTAGCAATATAATTCCTCCTGTAATTAATGGTTGCCTTTACTTTCAGATATTTTGTATTGCCCCCCCCTTCCAGAATCCATTTAATGGTTGCTCTTTGCTTCCAGTAAGCCTTTTGCATCTCCAACAAGTTCAACAAATGATGCTTAACAATTTCTCTGCCATTCCATTCAAGAGTGGTTAGAGCACTGAAATCTTTGATAGTATCAAAGAACAGAATGAGATCATTGCAAGCTTTGATAAGCTTTGACAGCTGAGATAGCTCTTTGGCCCAAATTTTTAAACCTTTCCTCAACATTTTTAGCTTGGCAGTGATCCTCTTAGCACTATCAATTTCATTGACCTCTTGTTGCCAAATATTTTTCACTGTGTCTTTAAAACTATCAATCTACATCCAGTAGTTTTCAAACCTGAAGATCTTTGATTTGGGAATTGTGGTGCCAATTTTAATGATGCACGGGATATGATCAAAAATAGGCTTGGATAGGGGCAACACCATAGTGTTTGGAAAAGTAGAGGTCCAAGCTTGTGACGCCCTCGATTCAATCGTACACTAATCATACACGCAAATGTGTACGATCAAGATCAAGGACTCACGGGAAGATATCACAACACAACTCTACAAATAAAATAAGTCATACAAGCATCATAATACAAGCCAGGGCCTCGAGGGCTCGAATACAAGTGCTCGATCATAGGCGAAGTCACGGAAGCAACAATATCTGAGTCGGACATAAGTTAAACAAGGTGCCATAAGATGGCTAGCACAAACTGGGATACAGATCGAAGAGGAGCAGGCCTCCTGCTCAGGATCCTCCTAGGTCACTCACGGTAAATCGTCGGTGGGCTGCAGTAAGTAGTAGGCACCTCCGGAGTAGTAGTCGTCGTAGACGGTGGCGTCTGGATCCTGGACTCCAACGTCTATTTGCAGCAATCGAGTAGACATAGGGAAAAGGGGGAACAAGGCAACCGTGAGTACTCATCCAAAGTACTCGCAAGCAAGGAGCTACACTACATATGCATGGATATATGTGTAAAGGCCATATCGGTGGACTGAGCTGCAGAATGCGAATAAGAGGGGATAGCTAGTCTTAACGAAGACTACGCTCGGACACTGTCTTGCTCGCGATGAAGAGGACAACGGAAGTCCTCCAAGTAACATCATATAGCAATAATCCTACCCGGCAATCCCCTGCTCATAACCCTGAGCGAGAGCGACCACCGGTTGTATCTGGCACTTGGAAGGGTGTGTTTTATCAAGTATCCGGTTCTAGTTGTCATAAGCTCAAGGTACAACTCCAAGTCGCCCCTGTTATCAAAGAAGATCACGGCTATCGAATAGATTTACTTCCCTGCAGGGTGCACCATCTTACCCAAAGACGCTTGATCCCATTTGGCCGGACACACTTTCTGGGTCATGCCCGCCGCGGAAGATCAACACGCCGCAGCCCCACCTAGGCACTGTGAGAGGCCAACACGCGGTCTAAACCTAAGCCAGGGTGCAGGCCCATCGCCTCGAAAGCACACACAAGACGTTCGTCTGTGACGGAAGCAGCACCTAGCCAGCAGGTGTTCCAGTCCAATCCGGCAAGGCCGCTCCGTCAGCCGACGTCTGAAGTATGCCGGTGATACCACGACGCGGGATACCCATAACTACTCAGCGTAGATGGTTAGTGCGTATAAGCTCGTAGCCAACCCAGATCAAATACCAAGACCTCGTTAAGTGTGTTAAGTAACCATGAACGCGAGCAGGCCAGGCCCACCTCTCTCCTAGGCGGTCTCAACCTGCCTGTCGCCGCCACAAAGTAAGTGATCGGGGCCGTGGGAACCTAGGCCCACCTCTACCGAGATGGAACCACCTGTCCTTTCAGCCCCCACCTCCGAACAGTACCACAGGTAATGTATAGTGTAAGATATATAGTATATACCCGTGATCAACTCCCGAGTGATCACGGCCCGATAGTATAGCACGGCAGACGGACAAGTATGAAGGGCCACAGATGAATGTACTAGCATCCTATACTAAGCATATAGGAATGCAGGTAAGGTAACAACAGAAGTTACAAGGTCAGGCTATGCAGCAGTATAGGAGTATCTGAAAACAGTAACATGCTATGCTACTCTAATGCAAGCAGTGTAGATAAGAGTAGGCGATATCGGTGATCAAGGGGGCTTGCCTGGTTGCTCACGGCAAGAGAGAGTCGTAAATCGGTGACGAGTCGATCACGAGGACATCAAGATCGGTCTCGGGGTCTCTACGGAGAGAAGAGGGGAAGAAACAGTAAATACATAGCAGGCAAGAGCATAACAGGACATCATACAGAGCTAGACGTGTTCTAACGCAGCACTAGGCGTGCCCTAACGTGGTATGAGGGGTCTTGGTTAGGGGAAAAACATCCGGAAGTTCTCCGGTGCCCGACGTCTGTCGAGACGTGATGAACCGGAGAGGAAAGTTTGCAGGTTCGATAGGTTAGAGACGTGTGGTGGACGAACGGACTGCGTATCCGGATTCGTCTCGTCGTTCTGAGCAACTTACATGTTGAAATTATTTTAATCCGGATTACGGATTAAAAGATATGATTTTAAAAGATTTTATTAATTTCGGAATTTTATTAATTATTTAATTAATTTGAAATTGCATTTATGACATCGACATGAGGTCATCTTGGCGTCATCGATCAACAGGGTTGACTGGGTCAACTCGACATGTGGGTCCAGGGGACCCACTGTCATCCCCTAATTAGGTTAATTAGGGTTAGGTTAATTAATTACAGTTTAATTAAACTTAACTAGTTAATTAAATTGATTAACCGGATTAATTAACTTAATTAATTCATTAGTTAGTTAATTAATTAATTGATAATTTTATTAATCATTTTTATCTTTATATCTTTTTCTCTTTTTTTTAAACGTTATGGGGCACGGGCCCCGTTTGTCATAGGCCTATGGCCATACCGGGTTCGGGCGCAACGGGCACTGGCTTGATTCTTGCAGCGGCACGCAGCGTCTTGGCGTGGGGACCGCCCCAACAGGCGCCCGAGGGGGGGGGCGCCGGCAGGCGCAGAACGGGCGAGGTGGCGAGGCGCCGCCGGCCGGAGCAGGAGGGCGGCGGGGGCGGCCTCGAGCGAGACACGCGCGACGTGCCTCGGCTGAAGCGCGAGGTGGGGCTGCGGTCGCGGCCGGGGACGAACGGGACGGACGGCGGCCTACGGCAAGAAATCGGAGGGGAGGCAGGGGGTAGCGGCGATGGGGCTCACAGCGGAGCACGACGACGAGGTCGGGGATGCGGTCCGACGGGGAGGAGATGAGGAGGTCCGGTGGGGAGGTCCGGCGCGTCGAGGCACAAGGCCGGGAGGGGGGGCGGCGAGGACGACGCGACGGGTGGTGGCGGCGCTCGGCGCCGCTGGGTGGCGAGGGCGAGGCGTCGGGCCCCAGCGCCACGGCGGGGTTCGGGCGCCGTCGGGAGGTCCGCGGCGGCGGCCTCGCCCGAACAGCACCGGGCCGGGAGCAGGGAAGGAGTGGAGAGGCGGGGGTTTCATGCGGGCGACGGGGATGGATGGCCTGGGGGAGGAGGCGGGGGGACCCGATCCAGATCGGGAGGGGCGAGAGGAGTGGGGGCGAGAGGAGTGGGGTGGGGGATCGATCCCGTCGGGATCGGCCGAGTGGGGAACGGGTGGGGGAGCTAGGGTTTGGGTCGGTGGGGGGGTTATGGGGGCCAGTGGGCTGGTGGGCGGCCGGTCTGGTGGCTAGCTGGGCTGCTCGCCCAATGAGGGGGGGTTGTTTCTCTTCCTTTTTTTGTTTGTTTTTCTTAATTTTTCCTTTCCGTTTTACTTTTAGTTTTTCATTTATTTTAGCTTTAGTAAATTGCTAAAGTGGCACCTAAATAGATTTCACAAATTAAGCCACTGCCACAATAGTTTAACACTTATAACAAATTAGTTTTGAAAATGTTTATTATTTTTAAGTACTTAAATAATTGTATTTGCTACTGTTTTATTCATCTTAGAGCGATTAAACATTTTATAAAAGTGGGGTTTCACCACCATAAATACTTATGAATTATTTAGAACCACCCGAACACTTTAGTTTTAATATCTGAAAATTTTTATTGTTTGACTTTATTTTGAATTTGAACTTGAAAGTTTCGAACCGACGCGAGATTATTAGCAGTAACCGAGGTGACGTGTCCTCATTAACATGGGATTACTGTAGCGTAATCACCCGGGCGTCACAATTCTCCTCCACTACAAGAAATCTCGTCCCGAGATTTAAGAGGGGAGCAAGGGGGAAAGGTCTGGTTACGATAATCTAACGGAACTTCTCGAAGAAGTTAATCCTTCTCGTTGATGTCTTCAATCCTTTATTCCGATGCATTATGATAAACTGGTCATCATTTCTTCGGGAACTCCATCGTAATTACGAAAATAAGGGGCAGCTCTCTACGACATAATGCTTTTGAGGGAAACAATCTGGGGTTAACCCATGAATTAGTATAGAATTATCTCTCGAGTTGAACATATGAAATACCTCGAGAGTAAGGTACGAAGGTACCATAATAGGCTCAAGCGGGTAGGTAGCTGCTCGAAGCCTGAATCAGAGTGAGAAAGGGGTTCAGAGTAGCGAGAGTAAGTATCTCGTCTGATACCAGAATAGATCACTATGACGGTGGCCCGTGAATTACATACGAGGCCACGTGCGAGGAATAACTTTGGAAATCGGGGGTGTACAGGACAGTCAGGTTTCAATCCAGTGGACCTGTGGGCTATGGGCCCACCATGTGGTTAAAAGTAGAAAGGTTGGTGACATCTTGCACGATCATGTAAGCTAGGCATGTCGAGGAGAGTCTCGAGGGTCATGTCGGCAACAACATAGGTACCAAGGGCGAGGGACGAAGAGAACCATTTTCCTGCTTTCGTTGAACGAGGCGGACCAATAGGCAAGGTTCTCGCCCATCGGTGGTTACGGAATGTCGTCACAATAGTGACAAGGTCTTCTTGTGAGTTGTACATCGAGGTGTTTGCTCAAGCAGTGGATTATTACTGCTTATATCATATAGACCATAGAAAAGGTTTAAACAAACCAATGGATGGAAAATATGATCATCATATTAAACAGAACAATGGAAAGGAAAATGTGTTTAAACACATATTTCAGGGATATATCCTTACCAAGGATAAGCAGAGCAAGATATCCACGATAGTATATAATGTAGAAAACCCTTTAGGTAAGGGGAGAGAAATTTCATGACATTACCCATACAACGGTGTTCGGATAATTGAGCAAGAAACATTTAGCATTGGGCTTCGAATGTTCTTGTTGAAAATCAAAGCATCACAGACATGCTTCGAGATAGCATTGACATGGCCTCCAGGTGAAAATCAGACTTTGGAATCACGAAGGACCCATCTGGAATAACTTGTAGAATCAGTATTACAATTCCCTCATGGATGAATGGATAATCCTGCTGAAAAGGAATCTAAAATGATAGGTCCTCCAGCCGGGGTGCTAGGCATGACATCATGCTACCGGTTCATCAAAGGACCAATAACATAAACCTTGGAAAGTTGTCCCAACCATCATATCTGACCGAGTTTCAGATCCGATTGGTGTCAGGATACCTCAGACTTAGGATACCTGAGAAGACAAGGTGCAACGCAAATGGACGAGATGACATTGTAAGATTCTCGGAAAATGAACTATGGAGTGATTCCGCTAACAAGAGTCCATCATTAACCCAAGGAGAGGGCAAGGAGGTGTCCGTGAACTCAACGGCAATTCACCAAGATTCCCAAAAGATAGACTCCACATTTAAGTGATCTAGGAGATAACATTTGTCGGATCAAATGATATAAGGAAGTATGCTCGAGGAAAACATACACAAGTAAACATTGGTTGAAAGGTGCGCCCGATGGGTTGGGTTGCACGACCAATGTCAGAATGGTGATTTAATAATCGATAGTCTAAGAATTTCACTTCAAAGCAAGAGGTTTGCTAGAAGGGCAGAATTCAAACAGCATCGTTCACTTGTTGGTACACCGGTTGGGAGCAACACGGGGACCAAGAAAGAATGGTGATGGTGAGAAGCATCTCAATACCAAGAATTTCTTAAGAGGTGGAGCAGTCCTCACAACATCCTTGATATTAGCAGATGGTAATACTCCAAGGTAAAGAAGAACAAATGCTGGATAGCAAGGAACTCAAAGTATAACACCAAACATGAACAAGCTCGTGTTGGTGGGAAGGCAATAAAGTGGTCGATGATAATACAAATCATCGAGGACAAGGATGGTATTTCTCATCATGAATTCAATTGATATCCTGGATGAGCTCAGAATGCTGAAGATCACGACACCTTTGTCGCGAGAATTCATGATGATGTAATCGATCGGCGACGACATCAAGTCTAAGTAATGATGAAGTGGGAGGTTAATGGAACCAAGGGTTCGACACCAACTCGAAACCAAGCTTGTTGATCAAGGCGAAATGATATGTCGATGAGGATCGACGTAAGGTTAGTTCATCGTCGAAAATTGCGCTCCGAGAAGAAGGACCGGGTAGCACAGTTAAAATCATCACGACAACGATATAGCCAAACAGGCTAGGAATGGTGTGATCGGGTACAAACTCGTACTTATAGAAGCTTACCGAAGAGTTGTTGAACCGTCGTGCGGACTCGGTTCAGTTATTGGTGGCTTTGAGTGTTTGATAACTCAGGGACCGTGAGAAATTGGAATCAGTGGGAAGGTAGTACTCGACGAACTCTTAAAAAGTTATGCAGTTCCATGATAATCTCGAGATACCAGGGGGGTAATACTCGACACAAGATCAAAGTAAAGATTGGACTGGTGTATTGATCCATAGAAGACAATTGTTTTTAACTTGTCCGAGAAATGAGATCAAAGAAGAACAATCATGGTCGGAACCATGATTGCAAAAGGCCAGATCCTAGATATAAGATGAACTTATACCGAAGGAATAATTCATTTAAGAGAAGCTTTTAATGATAAGATATACATCGTGTCCATGGGCATGAACACAAAGTTCAAGGTCGACTCCCACTTCTTCAATGTATAACCTTCCATTCACTTCTCGCTTTGATAAAGGCATTAGTGTTGAAAGTTTTACCTGGTGAAATACCAGATGAGTATGACTCGTGAAAACTTCCGAGTTCACACATATAAAGGAAGACATAGGTTCAACCCGGCAGGGTATCATGGAAACATATACCACAAGCTTCAATAGTAAATACCACCAGCTCGAAAGCGGAGCAGGGTTGGCAAAAGGAAAGGATACAATTTACCAAAGGCATTATGTATCGGAGAAGGAACTCACAAAGTGATTAATTATGAAGGACACTGTCAGATAATAATCCAACAGTGGATATGGCGGTCCACAAGGGATCTGACGTGAGCATCAGTACTCAACTAGAGGAAGAAGAATGCAAGGAGATCAAACTATAGAAACAACTGACTAACTCAATTGTCAATTGCAAAGGAATTATGATTCCCAAATCAAGGGGTCAGAAGCAATGCTCTGTTTAGGGATGGATAAGATGAATAGCCTTAGGGTACAATCAACGACACGTGGTTTGGTCGAGAACCAATTCCAGTTGAAGAATGGCAGCTCAGCCAGAAAGGTAGTTTATAAGGATCAATGATGATTGCGGGTATTCGCAAACATATTGAGTCAACAGACTCAACATGATAATGACAAGGGATGTCAATATGACTACGAGACTTATGGGATTAACCATAATGCAAGCAAGCAAGAATTTCAAGAGCCAAAGGCTCCAGAGGATTCTCGGAAGATCGAATAGTATTTTGAAGAATTTTGTGTAACACATGAACAACAGGGGATGAGCGGATACTCGACAAGTGCGAGGATTTATTTGCAGGGGTATTCATGTGGCAAAGAACTGCTAGGCAGTAGGCACAAAGTATTCTCGGATCAATAGAGAAAACTTCGGGGTATCTCGTAATAACAAGATCACTAGGGGTGATCGTATGAATGGCAAGTGTAACTAGTAATCCATACGGATTTATCGGTGGTCAGGAATAGCAAAAGTGATGAGCACAAAGTCTCGAGAGAACATCAGAGAATATCTTCGGAATCTTCTGATTAGCAGACGATCTTCTGAAGTGAGGGGTTCTCCGGGAGAAAGTACTTGCGAGAACCTAAAGTCAGTTTTGTTTTTAGCAAAATCATTTAACCCGAATAGAAGAGAGTCCAGAATCCCAGAGTAAAGATCGAGGAGTAAAAGATCCTAATACCACCCGATGGCGACGTGGGCCCGTAAGGCACACAGCCAAGTTAGTAAAAGTTTTTGTAATGTCTAGACTCGACTTCGCCAAGGAGTGTGGAAGGGGATTCCTACAGCGATCGGCTCGATACCAACTTGTGACGCCTCGATTCAATCGTACACTAATCATACACGCAAATGTGTACGATCAAGATCAAGGACTCACGGAAGATATCACAACACAACTCTACAAATAAAATAAGTCATACAAGCATCATAATACAAGCCGAGGGCCTCGAGGGCTCGAATACAAGTGCTCGATCATAGACGAGTCAGCGGAAGCAACAATATCTGAGTACGAGACATAAGTTAAACAAGGTGCCATAAGATGGCTAGCACAAACTGGGATCTGACGAAGAGGAGCAGGCCTCTGCACAGGATCCTCCTAGGTCACTCTGAGTCGTCGTCGGTGGGCTGCACGTAGTAGTAGGCACCTCCGGAGTAGTAGTCGCCGTGAGCGGTGGCGTCTGGATCACGGACTCCAACGTCTGCTTGCAGCAATCGAGTAGAGATAGGGAAAAGGGGAACAAGGCAACCGTGAGTACTCATCCAAAGTACTCGCAAGCAAGGAGCTACACTACATATGCATGGATATATGTGTAAAGGCCATATCGGTGGGGTGAAGCTGAGAATGCGAGAATAAGAGGGGATAGCTAGTCTTAACGAAGACTACGCTTCGACACTGTCTTGCTCGATGTAAGAGGACAACGGAAGTCCTCCAAGTAACATCATATAGCAATAATCCTACCCGCAATCCCTCGCTCATAACCCCGAGCGAGGCGACCACCGTTGTATCCGCACTTGGAAGGGTGTGTTTTATCAAGTATCCGGTTCTAGTTGTCATAAGCTCAAGGTACAACTCCAAGTCGCCCTGTTATCAAGATCACGGCTATCCGAATAGATTTACTTCCTGCAGGGTGCACCATCTTACCCAAAGACGCTTGATCCCATTTGGCGGACACACTTTCACTGGGTCATGCCCGCCGCTGAAGATCAACACGCCGCAGCCCCACCTAGGCACAACAGAGAGGCCAACACGCGGTCTAAACCTAAGCGCAGGGTGCAGGCCCATCGCCTCGAAACACACCTGACGTTATCGACTGTGGCCGAAGCGCACCTAGCCCAGCAGTGTTCCAGTCCAATCCGGCCGCCGCTCGTCGCCGACGTCTGAAGTACTTGGTGATACCACGACGCGGGATACCCATAACTACTCCCGTAGATGGTTAGTGCGTATAAGCTCGTAGCCAACCCGGATCAAATACCAAGACCTCGTTAAGTGTGTTAAGTAACATGAACGCCGAACAGGCCAGGCCCACCTCTCTCCTAGGCGGTCTCAACCTGCCTGCCGCCCGCCACAAAGTGTGATCGGGGCCGTCGGGAACCTAGGCCCACCTCTACCGGGATGGAACCACCTGTCCTTTCAGCCCCCACCTCCGAACAGTACCACAGGTAATGTATAGTGTAAGATATATAGTATATACCCGTGATCAACTCCCGAGTGATCACGGCCCGATAGTATAGCACGGCAGACGGACAAGTATGAAGGGCCACAGATGAATGTACTAGCATCCTATACTAAGCATATAGGAATGCAGGTAAGGTAACTGTGAAGTTACAAGGTCGGGCTATGCAGCGGTATAGGAGTATCTGAAAACAGTAACATGCTATGCTACTCTAATGCAAGCAGTGTAGATAAGAGTAGGCGATATCTGGTGATCAAGGGGGCTTGCCTGGTTGCTCTGGCAAGAGAGAGGGGTCGTCGGTGACGTAGTCGATCACAGGACATCGAGATCGGTCTCGGGGCTCACCGGAGAGAAGAGGGGAAGAAACAGTAAATACATAGCGAGCAAGTGCATAACAGGACATCATCTGAGCTAGACGTGTTCTAACGCAGCACTAAGGCGTGCCCTAACGTGGTATGAGGGTCTTGGTTAGGGGAAAACATCAGGAAGTTCTCCCGGTCCGGACGTCTGTCGATGTGATGAACCGGAGAGGAAAGTTTGCAGGTTCGATAGGTTAGAGACGTGTGGTGGACGAGCGGATGCGTATCCGGATTCGCCTAAATCGTTCGAGCAACTTACATGTTGAAATTATTTTAATCCGGATTACGGATTAAAAGATATGATTTTTAAAAGATTTTATTAATTTTTGGAATTTTATTAATTATTTAATTAATTTCGAAATTGCATTTATGACATCAGCATGAGGTCATGCTGACGTCATCAGTCAACAGGGTTGACTGGGTCAACCCTGACATGTGGGTCCAAGGGGACCCACCTGTCATCCCCTAATTAGGTTAATTAGGGTTAGGTTAATTAATTACAGTTTAATTAAACTTAACTAGTTAATTAAATTGATTAACCCGGATTAATTAACTTAATTAATTCATTAGTTAGTTAATTAATTAATTGATAATTTTATTAATCATTTTTATCTTTATATCTTTTTCTCTTTTTTAAACGTTATGGGGCACGGGCCCTGTTTGTCATAGGCCTATGGCCATCTCGGTTCGGGAACGGGCACGCTGGGCGTGATTCTTATGCAACGGCGCAGCGTGCGGCGTGGGACCGCCCCAACAGGCGCCGAGGGGGAGGGCGACGGCGAGGCGCAGAACGGGCGAGGCTGGGCGCCGCCGCCGGGAGCAGGAGGGCGGCGGCGGGGGGCGGCCTCGAGCGAGACACGCACAAGACGCGCCTCGGCCTGAAGCGCAGGGGGTGGGGCTGCGGTCGCGGCCGGGGACGAACAGGACGGACGGCGGCCTACGGCAAGAAATCGGAGGGGAGGCAGGGGTAGCGGCGATGGGGCTCACAGCGGAGCACGACGACGAGGTCGGGGATGCGGTCCGACGGGGAGGAGATGAGGAGGTCCGGTGGGAGGTCCGTGGCAAGGTCGAGGCACAAGGCCGGGAGGGGGGCGGCGAGGACGACGCGGTGGTGGTGGCGGCTTCGGCGCGCTGGGTGGCGAGGGCGAGGCGTCAGGCCCAGCGCCACGGCGGGGTTAGGCGCCGTCAGGAGGTCGCGTCGGGCCTCGCCAGAACAGCACTGGGCGGGAGCAGGGAAGGAGTGGGGAGAGGCGGGGGGTTTCATGCGGGCGGCGGGGATGGCCTTGGGGTGGAGGTGGGCGGGGACCCGATCCAGATCGGGAGGCGAGAGAGGAGGGGCGAGAGGGTGGGGTGGGGATCGATCCGTCGGGATCGGCCGAGTGGGGAACGGGTGGGGAGCTAGGGTTTGGGTCGGTGGGGGAGTTATGGGGGCCGGCTGGGCTGGTGGTGACGGTCTTGGTGGCCAATGGGCTGTTCGCCCATGAGGGGGGTTGTTTCTCTTCCTTTTTTGTTTGTTTTTCTTAATTTTTCCTTTCCGTTTTACTTTTAGTTTTTCATTTATTTTAGCTTTAGTAAATTGCTAAAGTGGCACCTAAATAGATTTCACAAATTAAGCCACCGCCACAATAGTTTAACACTTATAACAAATTAGTTTTGAAAATGTTTATTATTTTTAAGTACTTAAATAATTGTATTTGCTACTGTTTTATTCATCTTAGAGCGATTAAACATTTTATACAAGTGGGGTTTCACCACCTTAAATACTTATGAATTATTTAGAACCACCCGAACACTTTAGTTTTAATATCTGAAAATTTTTATTGTTTGACTTTATTTTGAATTTGAACTTGAAAGTTTCGAACCGACGCGAGATTATTAGCAGTAACCGAGGTGACGTGTCCTCATTAACATGGGATTACTGTAGCGTAATCACCCGGGCGTCACAAAGCTTCAGAAGAGAAAACCCAGTCAAGTTTTTAAAGCAAAGGTGTGGTCTGCATATTACTCCAGGTAAAAGCTCTACCCTTCAAAGGAATTTCAAGTAAACCCAGAGAACTGATTGCTTCATTGAACAGAAGCATGTCATTGATACTACCTCCTTCTCTGTTTCTGTTGGAGGGATATCTAATATAATTAAAATCTCCAAGCATCAGCCAATTGCAGTCATCAAAAATCTGAATATTAGAGAACCACTCCATGAAAATGACCCTGTCTTCGGAGAGACAAGGGTCATAGATATTTGATAAAGTCTAGATAGAATTGGAGAGTTTTGAGGTGAAACGAATGGAAATAGAGAATCTATTTTTGGAAAGAGTTTCTCCTGAGAAAATGGATTCATTCCAGACCACTAACAATCCTCCTGAAGCACCCACAGATGGCTGGTAATCAAACTTATTCAGACGTTTAGGGCAAAACTGCTTAATATATCTGCTATCAAAATTTTCCCTCTTTGTTTCCTGGATGCATAGGATGTCACACTCTGTCTCATCGATTTTATTTCTGATAGCTAGCCACTTATCTTTGTCACTAATGCCTCTAATATTCCAGTTCAAAATTTTCCACTGCTTATTCATGGGTGAAAAGTATTGGTAACTGAAAAACAGCAGCTCTTGAAAGCTTGGCACAGATAAAGGATCTTAGGCTGATACAGAACCAAAAGTGACAGATCAACATCTCTCAGTACATGAGCTTATACAAGTTCACTGGATAAAACATAGTCATTACAGCCATAACTCAAAAGACAGCTGGAGAAGGCCTGTGTAAATCTCTTATGCAGGGCTGGACACTCCTCCTTTCTTTGGGCCCTTCTTACTCTTCTCCTTGTCCTCTTTCTCCTTGCCTCCTTTCTTCTTCTTGGCTTGATGGAGAGCATCATCCGAGCAGTCTTTCTCAGGAATCTTGCAAAATGCAATAGAAAGATTTTTAACCACTTTGCTGGGCATTGATGGCGGATTAGCATTACAAGGAAAGCAATTTATGTCCATGCAAGTTTTCTTTCTATAACCATGATTCAATTGCTAAATTCTACAACTCCTTCGCACCTGGGATTCAATGAGGAGGGCCTTGTCCTTCCTCTTTCTGTAAACTTGGATGGCTGAAGTGTTGGAAGACATCCCAACTGTTGAATTTTTGGAAGGTGGTGTTGAAGCAGGAGTGGAAGAGTGCACTTCCTTGTCCTTTTGATTCTGGCAGAGAGGCTGAAGAACAGATTCACATTTATCAGGCACCACAAAAGGTTTCAGATTTAAACTATCTGATTGTGCAGAAATAATCTTCCATAACTGAGAATTGAGCAACTGTTTGACCCACTCAAATCTATCTGGTGTTAATAAAGCAAGTGAAATGAAATTTGCCCATTCATTAGGTACCTGAGTGAATTCCTTCGGCTGTCCCACTGGGGTAAAGTGCTCCTTCCAGAGATCTGCTTCCTCAAAACCAGTGCATGCATTGTGTAGGTCTTCTTGGGCTTGAGATAAAAACATCTTCTGCATGACTGGGTCTGCAGCATCAGGTAACAATTGGCAAGCTCCCACATGGATAGAGTCTCTATAAATAGGAATAGGAAAGCCAGGAGGGGGAGCAGAACTACCTGAATCTGGACTAGGCAGCTCCCTATTAATGGTGATGTCAGCATTGTTGACAGCAATTGTAGCATCCAGCAAATTGTTCTTTGTATCTTGCTGGACTATAGAAGCAATTCTTGTTGTTTCATGATGGAGAATGCTATTATCTTGAGCATCAATGGGACCCAGTGGCCCTTGATCATTAGGCATACTGTTACCAACCATCTGAGTGACAGGTATTTGGATTTGTGGCTCTAACAACTGTTGCATTTGCTATTCAACTGGTATCTGTAAAGCATTTGAAGCATCAGCTAGCTGTGTCTGCAGCAAGTTCACTGCAACATCAGGCAGAGGGATTAGCTCTTGTTGCACAACCACATTCTCCTGTTGCACAAGGGGGTAACTCAAGTTGCTAGGGCTGTATCACAACTTCAAGGGGCATATTGAGATCAAAAGGTAATGCATCTCCTCAAGAATAGCCGGAGGCTCAGGTTGTGCTAACAGATCTCCAAACAACTGCAGATTGACAACACCATGAACAGAATGTGCAGACTCCACACTATTTGAATCAACACAAAGAGAAAGAGTGAGGCCACTGTGTTCTATCTCAACAGCTGGAGGTTCACCATCCTGCTGTTCTTGGCCCAACACGTCATTCAACTATAAAATAGCTTACTCTTGGATCAAGTTATTGTTGATGGGTGGCATTGCCTAATGGTCCCAACCTTGATCTTCTGCATCCTCTGCCTCTACATTCTGATCATTCTGCAAATTCTCATCTTGCTCGTTGTTCTCATGCTGTGGGATGGGTCCAATGAACAAGTTTGTGCTGATGAGGATGATGATGTTGATCTGGTGGCCTGGGATGTGGGTTACCATCCACAGGAACGGGATCCTCATCTGGAGGGCCCCCTCCCACCAGCTCTTCCTGAAAGATGATGACTGGGCAAGTCCAAGATTCCCCTTCAAAGTGCATGTCTCTTGTCACAGTCAAACTAACAGGGACATCTGTGAGGGAATCAATCGTCACCTTAACAACTACTGCAGCATCCGTACTTTTCACCTTAACAACTACTGTTGAGCTCAGTCATATACCGTAGATCTGCAGGAAATCCAACTAAAAGCAGCCAACAATCGCTAGCCAGATTAAATTTCCTCCAGTTCATGCCTTGATCATGCTTTTGAAAAATGATGTGAATATCATCAAAAGGATGCGGACTCCTATTGAACAACGAATCTCTGTCTGCTTTGCTGGTGCATCTAACGTAAGCTTGACCAAAAGGCATCTGGAGATAGACGAGTACACTACCCTTTGCGAAATCAGAAAATCGTTGAGAACATCTCTGACATTGGTGAAAGCGACTTCACCTTGGGGCATTGGCACCAGAGTGGCGATGGCGGGGTTTTCATTGGATGGCTGCATATCACCATGGATGACACGAGCACGTGTCGGCCTCCCTTCCACCTCAATAGCGTGAGTACCAGGGAGCAGAAATGGCATCAGGTCGAAAGGGAAGGTAGCCATGGCCGACGGCGTCGCTGGAGCGGAGCTGGTGAGGCAGAGCAGAGGAGAAACTTTGTGTTGGAGATTTGACTGATGAGACTGAAGAGGGCGGGGGGAGAGAGGTGGGAAAGTAGAATTGGTAGAGTCCCGAGTAGGAGGCACTAAATATTCTACAGAGCCGTCATTACGGGAAGAAGGAACGATTGAGCCTCTGACAGCTCGGTCCCTCTGAGCACTGTTTCCCGATTCCGGATTAGCTACCAAAAGAGGTTGATTTGCCATGTCAGATGAGGAAGGTGGAACGACAATCTCGGCCCGGAAACGGAAATTGACTGCAATGTGCCCCCATCGCTTGCACGCCTTGCAGCGGGTCTTATTTTGGCACTTGGGCCTAAGATGGCCAGTCATAAGGCAGCGCACACAAAAGTGGCTAGTAGCGGCATGGGCTGGACGTCCCAAAGATTCAAAATGCGAAGATCCCGCCCTTCCCAGTGTTGTATTATTGGGCGAAGTTAATATGGAATTAACATGGCTCCTTGACTATTGCATGGCACGATCATGGGGAGAAGGGTTTGAATCGACAAGATTGGAAGCAACTGGTTGCAAATTTTTTGAGGAATAGAAACTTGGCTCTTGAACAGGTTGGGCGTATGATCGCCGAGATCTTGAATTGGCTACAGTGATCCAATTTTTGTTAGCCTCATTGTGATAATGAACAAAAAGATCCTTGAGATCGGCATCACCCTCTCCCCACAGAAGAAAGTTCATGGCAAAAAGATTGGAAGACAAGTTTCCACCTCTAATGATTTCAAATCCCACTTCCGGTGAGGAAACACAGAATTTGTATGACCAATTGTGCAGATGAGATACCTTAAAAATCTTGGCAGAACCACCAAAGCAAGCTTGGATGATAAGGCTCACTGATTCAGGATTAAGCCGGATCATCGATCTGGTGAATTCCACCACGAGGAAGAACTTGGGAGATCTTGGCCCATCTTGGGCATTGACGGTTGCATTGCATTGCTTCTTGACGTACTCTTCGAATGCCTTTCCAAGGGAGAAATTTAGATTTGAGAGAGCCATGACAGAAGGTGGCCGACGGGATCAGAGCGATCACCGGCGAGATGTGATCACCGGTGCCGCAGTGGCCACCGGTGAGGCTTGGTGGCGGCTTTGGCCGGAGTGGCCACCGGCGGGGGCGCAGGGGCGGAGGCTGTTGGGGAACGTAGTAATTACAAAAAATTTCCTACGCACACGCAGGATCATGGTGATGCATATCAACGAGAGGGAGAGTGTGTCCACATACCCTTGTAGATCGAAAGCGGAAGCGTTAGCACAACGCGGTTGATGTAGTCGTACGTCTTCATGATTCGACCGATCCAAATACCGAACGCATGGCACCTCCGAGTTCAGCACACGTTAAACTCGATGACGTCCCGCGAGCTCCGATCCAGCAAAGCTTCATAGGAGAGTTTCGTCAGCACGACGGCATGATGACGGTGATGATGATGCTACCGACGCAGGGCTTCTCCTAAGCACCGCTATGATATGATCGAGGTGGATTATGGTGGAGGGGGGCACCGCACACGGTTGGGAGAGATCAACAGATCAACTTGTGTGTCTAGAGGTGACCCCGTGCCCCCATATATAAAGGAGCAAGGGGGGAGAGGCGGCCGGCCAAGGAGGGCGCGCCAAGGGGCGAGTCCTACTCCCACCAGGAGTAGGACTCCTCCTTTCCTTGTTGGAGTAGGAGAAGGGAAGGAAGGGAGAGAGGAGGAGAAGGAAAAAGGGGGACGCCGCCCCCCCCCCCTCCTTGTACAATTCGGACTAGAGGGGGAGGGGGCGTGCGGCTGCCCTGGCCGCCCCTCCTCTTCTCCCACTAAGGCCCATTAGGCCCAATTAACTCCCCGGGGGGTTCCGATAACCCCCCGGTACTCCGGTAAATGTCTGAAACCTCCCGAAACACTTCGGTGTCCGAACATAGTCATCCAATATATCGATCTTTACGTCTCGACCATTTCCAGACTCCTCGTCATGTCCGTGATCATATCCGAGACTCCGAACTACTTTCGGTACATCAAAACACAAAAACTCATAATACCGATCGTCACCGAACTTCAAAAGTGCGGACCCTACGGGTTCGAGAACTATGTACACATGACCGAGACACGTCTCCGGTCAATAACCAATAGCGGAACCTAGATGCTCATATTGGCTCCCACATATTCTACGAAGATCTTTATCGGTCAAACTGCATAAGAACATACGTTGTTCCCTTTGTCATCGGTATGTTACTTGCCCGAGATTCGATCGTCGGTATCTCAATACCAAGTTCAATCTCATTACCGGCAATTCTCTTTACTCGTTCCGTAATACATCATTCCGCAACTAACTCATTAGTTACATTGCTTGCAAGGCTTATAGTGATGTGTATTACCGAGTGGGCCCAGAGATACCTCTCTGACAATCGGAGTGACAAATCCTAATCTCGAAAAATGCCAACTCAACAAGTACCTTCGGAGACACCTGTAGAGCACCTTTATAATCACCCAGTTACATTGTGATGTTTGGTAGCACACAAAGTGTTCCTCCGGTAAACGGGAGTTGCATAATCTCATAGTCATAGGAACATGTATAAGTCATGAAGAAAGCAATAGCAACATACTAAACGATCAAGTGCTAAGCTAATGGAATGGGTCAAGTCAATCACATCATTCTCCTAATGATGTGATCCCATTAATCAATGACAACTCATGTCTTTGGTTAGGAAACATAACCATCATTAATTAACGAGCTAGTCAAGTAGAGGCATACTAGTGACACTCTGTTTGTCTATGTATTCACACATGTATCATGTTTCCGGTTAATACAATTCTAGCATGAATAATAAAAAGTTATCATGATATGAGGAAATAAATAACAACTTTATTATTGCCTCTAGGGCATATTTCCTTCAGTCTCCCACTTGCACTAGAGTCAATAATCTAGATTACACAGTAATGATTCTAACACCCATGGAGCCTTGGTGCTGATCATGTTTTGCTCATGGAAGAGGCTTAGTCAACAGGTCTGCAACATTCAGATCTGTATGTATCTTGCAAATCTCTATGTCTCCCACCTGGACTTGATCCCGGATGGAGTTGAAGCGTCTCTTGATGTGCTTGGTTCTCTTGTGAAATCTGGATTCCTTGGCCAAGGCAATTGTACCAATATTGTCACAAAAGATGTTCATTGGACCCGATGCACTAGGTATGACACCTAGATCAGATATGAACTCCTTCATCCAGACTCCTTCATTTGCTGCTTGTGAAGCAGCAATGTACTCCGCTTCACACGTAGATCCCGCCACGACGCTTTGTTTAGAACTGCTCCAACTGACAGCTCCACCGTTCAATATAAACACGTATCCGGTTTGCGATTTATAATCGTCCGGAACAGTGTCAAAGCTTGCATCAACGTAACCATTTACGATGATCTCTTTGTCACCTCCATAAACGAGAAACATATCCTTAGTCCTTTTCAGGTATTTCAGGATGTTCTTGATCGCTGTCCATTGATCCACTCCTGGATTACTTTGGTACCTCCCTGCTAAACTAATAGCAAGGCACACATCAGGTCTGGTACACAGCATTGCATACATGATAGATCCTATGGCTGAAGCATAGGGAACATCTTTCATTTTCTCTCTATCTTCTGCAGTGGTCGGGCATTGAGTCTTACTCAACTTCACACCTTGTAACACATGCAAGAACCCTTTCTTTGCCTGATCCATTTTGAACTTCTTCAAAACTTTGTCAAGGTATGTGCTTTGTGAAATTCCAATTAAGCGTCTTGATCTATCTCTATAGATCTTGATGCCCAATATGTAAGCAGCTTCACCGAGGTATTTCATCAAAAAACTCTTATTCAAGTATCCTTTTATGCTATCCAGAAATTCTATATCATTTCCAATCAACAATATGTCATCCACATATAATATTAGAAATGCTACATAGCTCCTACTCACTTTCTTGTAAATACAGGCTCCTCCAAAAGTCTGTATAAAACCATATGCTTGGATCACACTATCCAAACGTTTATTCCAACTCCGAGATGCTTGCACCAGTCCATAGATGGATCGCTGGAGCTTGCACACTTTGTTAGCATCCTTTGGATCGATAAAACCTTCAGGTTGCATCATATACAACTCTTCTTCCAGAAATCCATTCAGGAATGCAGTCTTTACATCCATTTGCCAAATTTCATAATCATAAAATGCGGCAATTGCTAACACGATTTGGACGGACTTAAGCATCGCTACGGGTGAGAAGGTCTCATCGTAGTCAACTCCTTGAACTTGTCGAAAACCTTTCGCAACAAGTCGAGCATTGTACATAGTAACATTATCGTTAGCGTCTGTCTTCTTATTGAAGATCCATTTATTCTCGATGGCTTGCCGATCATCGGGCAAGTCAACCAAAGTCCACACTTTGTTCTCATACATGGATCCCATCTCGGATTTCATGGCCTCAAGCCATTTTGCGGAATCTGGGCTCATCATCGCTTCCTCATAGTTTGTAGGTTCGTCATGGTCTAGTAACATGTCCTCTAGAACATGATTACCATACCACTCCGGTGCAGATCTTACTCTGGTTGACCTACGAGGTTCGGTAGTAACTTGATCTGAAGTTTCATGATCATCATCATTAGCTTCCTCACTAATTGGTGTAGATGTCACAGGAACTGGTTTCTGTGATGAACTACTTTCCAATAAGGGAGCAGGTACAGTTACTTCATCAAGTTCTACTTTCCTCCCACTCACTTCTTTCGAGAGAAACTCCTTCTCTAGAAAGGATCCATTCTTAGCAACAAAAGTCTTGCCTTCGGATCTGTGATAGAAGGTGTACCCAACTGTTTCTTTTGGGTATCCTATGAAGACACATTTCTCCGACTTGGGTTCGAGCTTATCAGGTTGAAGCTTTTTCACATAAGCATCGCAACCCCAAACTTTAAGAAACGACAACTTTGGTTTCTTGCCAAACCACAGTTCATAAGGCGTCGTCTCAACGGATTTCGATGGTGCCCTATTTAACGTGAATGCAGCCGTCTCTAAAGCATAACCCCAAAACCATAGTGGCAAATCAGTAAGAGACATCATAGATCGCACCATATCTAGTAAAGTACGATTACGACATTCGGACACACCATTATGCTGTGGTGTTCCGGGTGGCGTGAGTTGCGAAACTATTCCACATTGTTTCAAATTTAGACCAAACTCGCAACTCAAATATTCTCCTCCACTATCAGATCGTAGAAACTTTATTTTCTTGTTACGATGATTTTCCACTTCACTCTGAAATTCTTTGAACTTTTCAAATGTTTCAGACTTATGTTTCATTAAGTAGATATACCCATATCTGCTCAAATCATCTGTGAAGGTGAGAATATAACGATACCCACTGCGAGCCTCAATATTCATCGGACCACATACATCAGTATGTATGATTTCCAAGAAATCTGTTGCTCGCTCCATAGTTCCGGAGAATGGTGTTTTAGTCATCTTGCCCATGAAGCATGGTTCGCAAGTACCAAGTGATTCCAAAAGTCCATCAGTATGGAGTTTCTTCATGCGCTTTACACCAATATGACCCAAACGGCAGTGCCACAAATAAGTTGCACTATCATTATCAACTCTGCATCTTTTGGCTTCAACATTATGAATATGTGTGTCACTATTATCGAGATTTAACAAAAATAGACCACTCTTCAAGGTTGCGTGACCATAAAAGATATTACTCATATAAATAGAACAACCATTATTCTCAGATTTAAATGAATAACTCTCTCGCATCAAACAAGATCCAGATATAATGTTCATGCTCAACGCTGGCACCAAATAACAATTATTTAGGTCTAAAACTAATCCTGAAGGTAGATGTAGAGGTAGCGTGCCGACGGCGATCACATCAACATTGGAACCATTTCCCACGCACATCGTCACCTCGTCCTTAGCCAGTCTTCGCTTAATCCATAGTCCCTGTTTCGAGTTGCAAATATTAGCAACAAAACCAGTATCAAATACCCAGGTGCTACTGCGAGCTCTAGTAAGGTACACATCAATAACATGTATATCACATATACCTTTGTTCACCTTGCCATCCTTCTTATCCGCCAAATACTTGGGGCAGTTCCGCTTCAAAGGGCGGTTTGCTTGCAGAGAAGAACTCAGTCTCAGGCTTGGGTCCAGACTTGGGTTTCTTCTCCTGAACAGCAACTTGCTTGTCGTTCTTCTTGAAGTTCCCCTTCTTCTTCCCTTTGCCCCTTTTCTTGAAACTGGTGGTCTTGTTGACCATCAACACTTGATGCTCCCTTCTTGATTTCTACCTCCGCAGCCTTTAGCATTGCGAAGAGCTCGAGAATCGTCTTATCCATCCCTTGCATGTTATAGTTCATCACGAAGCTCTTGTAGCTTGGTGGCAGTGATTGAAGAATTATGTCAATAACACTATCATCCGGAAGATTAACTCCCAGTTGAATTAAGTGATTGTTATACCCAGACATTCTGAGTATATGCTCACTGGTAGAACTATTCTCCTCCATCTTGCAGCTGTAGAACTTATTGGAGACTTCATATCTCTCAATCCAGGCATTTGCTTGAAATATTAACTTCAACTCCTGGAACATCTCACGTGCTCCACGACGTTCAAAACATCGTTGTAGTCCCGGTTCTAAGCCGTAAAGCATGGCACACTGAACTATCGAGTAGTCATCAGCTTTGCTCTGCCAGACATTCATAACATCTGGTGTTGCTCCTGCAGCAGGTTTGGCACCTAGCGGTGCTTCCAGGACGTAATTCTTCTATGCATCAATGAGGATAATCCTCAAGTTACGGACCCAGTCTGTGTAATTGCTACCATCATCTTTCAACTTTGCTTTCTCAAGGAACGCATTAAAATTCAACGGAACAACAGCACGGGCCATCTATCGACAAAAACATAGACAAGAAAAATACTATCAGGTACTAAGTTCATGATAAATTTAAGTTCAACTAATCATATTACTTAAGAACTCCCACTTAGATAGACATCCCTCTAATCATCTAAGTGATCACGTGATCCAAATCAACTAAACCATAACCGATCATCACGTGAAATGGAGTAGTTTTCAATGGTGAACATCACCATGTTGATCATATCTACTATATGATTCACGCTCGACCTTTCGGTCTCAGTGTTCCGAGGCCATATCTGCTAGGATCGTCAAGTTTAGCCCCAGTATTTTGCGTGTGCAAAACTGGCTTGCACCCGTTGTAGATGAACGTTGAGCTTATCACACCCGATCATCACGTCGTGTCTCGGCACGACGAACTTTGGCAACGGTGCATACTCAGGGAGAACACTTTTACCTTGAAATTTAGTGAGAGATCATCTTATAATGCTACCGTCAATCAAAGAAAAATAAGATGCATAAAGGATAAACATCACATGCAATCAATGTAAGTGATATGATATGGACATCATCATCTTGTGCTTGTGATCTCCATCTCCAAAGCACCGTCATGATCACCATCGTCACCGGCGCGACACCTTGATCTCCATCGTAGCATCATTGCCGTCTCGCCAACTATTGCTTCTACGACTATCGCTACTGCTTAGTGATAAAGTAAAGCAATTACAGGGCGATTGCATTGCATACAATAAAGCGACAACCATATGGCTCCTGCCAGTTGTCGATAACTCTGTTACAAAACATGATCATCTCATACAATAAAATATAGCATCATGTCTTGACCATATCACATCACAACATGCCCTGCAAAAACAAGTTAGACGTCCTCTACTATGTTGTTGCAAGTTTTACGTGGCTGCTACGGGTTGAGCAAGAACCGTTCTTACCTACGCATCAAAACCACAATGATAGTTCGTCAAGTTAGTGTTGTTTTAACCTTCACAAGGACCGGGCGTAGCCACACTCGATTCAACTAAAGTTGGAGAAACTGACAACCGCCAGCCACCGGTGTACAAAGCACGTTGGTAGAGACAGTCTCGCGTAAGCGTACGCGTAATGTCGGTCCGGGCCGCTTCATCCAACAATACTGCCGAACCAAAGTATGACATGCTGGTAAGCAGTATGACTTGTATCGCCCACAACTCACTTGTGTTCTACTCGTGCATATAACATCTACGCATAAACCTGGCTCTGATACCACTGTTGAGGAACGTAGTAATTTCAAAAAAAATTCCTACGCACACGCAGGATCATGGTGATGCATAGCAACGAGAGGGCAGAGTGTGTCCACATACCCTCGTAGACCGAAAGCGGAAGCGTTAGCACAACGCGGTTGATGTAGTCGTACGTCTTCACGATCCAACCGATCCAAGTACCGAACGCACGGCACCTCCGAGTTCAGCACACGTTCAACTCGATGACGTCCCGCGAGCTCCGATCCAGCAAAGCTTCGCAGGAGAGTTTCATCAGCACGACGGCGTGATGACGGTGATGATGATGCTACCGACGCCGGGCTTCGCCTAAGCACTGCTACGATATGATCGAGGTGGGTTATGGTGGAGGGGGGCACCGCACACGGTTGGGAGAGATCAACAGGTCAACTTGTGTGTCTAGAGGTGCTCCCCTGCCCCCGTATATAAAGGAGCAAGGGGGAGAGGCGGCCGGCCAAGGAGGGCGTGCCAAGGGGGGAGTCCTACTCCCATCGGGAGTAGGACTCCTCCTTTCCTTGTTGGAGTAGGAAAAGGGAAGGAAGGGAGAGAGGAGGAGAAGGAAAAAGGGGGGGCGCCCCCCCCCCTCCTAGTCCAATTCGGACTAGTGGGGGAGGGGCGCGCGGCTGCCCTGGCCGCCCCTCCTCTTCTCCCACTAAGGCCCATTAGGCCCAATATACTCCCCGGGGGGTTCCGGTAACCCCCAGTACTCGGTAAATGTCCGAAACCTCCCGAAACACTTCCGGTGTCCGAACATAGTCGTCCAATATATCGATCTTTACGTCTCGACCATTTCGAGACTCCTCGTCATGTCCGTGATCATATCCGGGACTCCAAACTACATTCGGTACATCAAAACACAAAAACTCATAATACCGATCGTCACCGAACTTTAAACATGCGGACTCTACGGGTTCGAGAACTATGTAGACATGAACGAGACACGTCTCCGGTCAATAACCAATAGCAAAACCTGGATGCTCATATTGGTTCCCACATATTCTACGAAGATCTTTATCGGTCAAACCACATAACAACATACGTTGTTCCCTTTGTCATCGGTATGTTACTTGCCCGAGATTCGATCGTCGGTATCTCAATACCTAGTTCAATCTCGTCACCGACAAGTCTCTTTACTCGTTCCGTAATACATCATTCCGCAACTAACTCATTAGTTACAATGCTTGCAAGGCTTATAGTGATGTGTATTACCGAGTGGGCCCAAAGATACCTCTTCGACAATCGGAGTGACAAATCCTAATCTCAAAAAACGCCAACTCGACAAGTACCTTCGGAGACACCTGTAGAGCACCTTTATAATCACTCAGTTACGTTGTGGTGTTTGGTAGCACACAAAGTGTTCCTCCGGTAAACGGGAGTTGCATAATCTCATAGTCATAGGAACATGTATAAGTCATGAAGAAAGCAATAGCAACATACTAAACAATCAAGTGCTAAGCTAACGGAATGGGTCAAGTCTATCACATCATTCTCCTGATGATGTGATCCCGTTAATCAAATGACAACTCATGTCTATGGTTAGGAAACATAACCATCTTTAATTAACAAGCTAGTTAAGTAGAGGCATACTAGTGACACTCTATTTGTCTATGTATTCACACATGTATCATGTTTCTGGTTAATACAATTCTAGCATGAATAATAAACATTTATCATGATATGAGGAAATAAATAATAACTTTATTATTGCCTCTAGGGCATATTTCCTTCAGAGGCTAGCTAGACGGGCGCAAGGGGCGCAGGGGCATAGCTAGCATATAGAGGTTGCACAGGAAGAAACAGATGAGAGGAGACATTAGGTTTCTCTCCAAATATGCCGGGCGCTCAGGAATTCCAAGTGAATGTGGTTCCCAAGTCTTCAACTCTACTGATAAATTATCTAGCATATGCCGAACGGACGGAGTAAGATCCCGAGGCTTCCCAAGTCTCGTGCACCGAATCTAGACTCACTCGCGAAGGGGAGATCGTGTCCCACAATGCCTAGTACTCTGCCAGCTTCACGACCTCCAGATTTGGCCCCAAATCCAACGGCCATGCCCCGTACACCATGTCATGAACTATCCTGGTAGTCCGCACCCGTGGTGTGATCCTCTTGTAAAGGCGTGGGCGAATTCCTAGATCTGAAATCCGTGCAACCACGTGTCTTCCTGAAAGAACGAGGATCTACCATCCCCCACATCCACGAAAACTACTGCGAGATACTCCCCCAAGGTCTAACACTGCAGTTCCCCGAAGCCATAGCTAACACACACCAAAAGCCATGTTCAACCATCTGAAATTAGGGTGTCCAAGCCCGCCATGTCCATTTGGGCAATTTTTCAACCATCTACGAAACATGTGCATCTACGAAATCTTCATGATTCTAAACAAGCCTATAATGGACAAAATTTATGTCCCTTACCACAATTAACTTACTATATTTGATAATCTTACATGGGTGTTCACTCAACTTGGGTGAAAAATTCAATTTGATGGATCACTGGACTTAGAGATACACTGTTGACGTCACTAAGGTGGTTTTATTGAACAAAACTTGGTATTTTTGTTCGAAGATGAACTCCACCAACAACTATTATATGGTAGACACGACTCGCGTTGAACTACTAAAATAAGTACGTCATTTGGTGCAACACGCGAGCAATTAGTTAGTACACTAATAAAGGCAAGACATGATCCAGGAGGCTATCTCATCTGCCCGCGTGTTAATAAGGAACTGATTAATACATGAAGATATAATAGGGAAAAATTAATTCTAAAACATTTACCAGCGCATCGATAAGGAAATATAAAATACGTGAAGATATAATGGGCAAAAATTGATTCTAAAGTATTTGCCAGCGCGTTGATAAGGAAAGGATAAGTACATGAAGATATAATACGCGAAAATTGATTTAAAGTATTTGCCAGCACGTTAATATAGGAAATAATAAAATGACATTAATCCATTCTCCTATCTCTATCTATATAAACACTAGCACGCCCTGTTCCGGTGACATCGTCGCTACAGAAGGACACCAACGGTACAAAGGAAAGGATCACCAACATGACGCGCACCAGAGACAACACTGCAGTTCTGTGCTTGATGGCTCTCCTGGCCATGTCTACCACCATCATTTCCTGCCATGCAGCAGGTACGTACTCCCTATTTTCACAAATGTAACATGTCTTATATATATTCTTATATAGACTACATACAAACCGAAATGAGTGAACAAACACAGTAAAATACATTCATATATATTTAAATCAGAAAAAAAGGTCACTAGAACATCCTATAATAGTGAAGGGGGTGACTAATTGTTTATTCAGGCAAAGTCCCCAGGTGATTTATTTTGCGTTATATATCGAGTATTATGTGCTGACTGGGTCGTGCATGCGTATAAATAGGTACCACCAAGATGTGTGTACGGGCGAAAACCTGCGCGCCCACGCCGCCACCAAACTACGACGGAGTGTGCAAGCTTTACTGCAGAACTCAGGGTTACGACATGGATGCAAGCTATTGCACGGCAGATCATGGTGGCACGTGCTGCTGCGTGAGAAAATAACTTGTTGAGAATTGAGATGAGGTTGGGATGCATCACATTTGTATTCATCCACAATGGATAATAATATATAGGATACATCAGTTTTTTTAGAACGAAGACGCTAGGGGCGTCCGGCTTTAAATTAATAAAGCCCTCAACATAGATAGCGTACCAACCAAGTCATCTTACAAGACCACAAAAGCTCAGGCCAAACTGACACGGAAAGTTTAGGGTTTTAGTGGCCAAAAGAGCGCGAGCGAAGAATTACATGGCTCGAGGCCAGATCATTGAGCACGCGGGCTCGCACACACAACCAAAAGGGCCACTTCAAGGCGGGGAAGTGGCGGGTGGCTCCTAGCCAAAACATACATCTGGCGCAGACGGTTTTGAGCTTGCTTCATCTTCTCAGCATCCCTGCGCCTCGCCAACGGACTCCACTGCTGCAGGAATAAGTTGCATTTGTAGATTATGTTAGCCGGATGAGTCGGGAAGATCCCCTCAATCGCTAATTTGTTCCTAGTAAGCCATAATGCCCAGAACAGTGCCCCAACACAACTCCACAGCACGCGTTTGTTGCTCCCATGGGCGGAGTCGAGGATAGACGTAAGATCATTGGAAGACCGCGGATCCCAGGAAACGGCAGCCGCGGTCCGGACCGCGCTCCAGGCAAAAAGGGCCATCGGGCAGCGAAAGAAACCGTGGTTCGCGTCCTCGGCAATGTTACAAATCGCACACGTGCCGGTTGCAGGGCCTTGCCATTTGGCCACATTTTCAGCGGTGGGTAGTCTGTTCCTGAACAGCTGCGAGAAAAACACCTTGATTTTGAGCGGGAGGCGCGCGTTCCACAGCCCCTTAGGCATCGGAAGGGACGGACCTTGGCAAAGTTTACGGTAAAGGGATTTGACCGAGAACTTGCCGGACGTGGTGAGAGCCCAAGTCACCGAGTCCGCGGACGTGGACAGCTCCACCGAGCTGATAAGCACAAGCAGCGTTGCTAGGTTCTCTTGTTCTTGCCCATTGAGGTCCCGACGAAAGTGGATCGTCGGGGTGCGTGGCAAAGGCCGAGGCCACGGATTGGTTCGGGTTGACGGCGAAAGCGTAAAGGTCATGGAATTCCGACCAGATAGGTTGGGATCCGACCCAATAATCAAGCCATAACCTGGCCGATCTACCGTCGCCGATGACGAACTTGGCCCCCAATGGCAAATGCCGGATGAATCGCTTGGAGGTCGTTCCAGAAAGGTGAACCCCTAGCCGCACCTTTGAAAAAGTTCACGTTCAGGAAGTACTTGGCCCATAGCAGGTCGACCCACAGGCCGGTCGCCCCTTGGGATATCTTCCAAATCCATTTGCACATTAGTTCAATGTTGAGGATTCTCGTGTTTGTGATCACGAGGCCCCCCAAGTCTTTGGGGCAACAGACCGCGGCCCATTTAACCATGTGGTATTTGCGCTTTGGCCCCAAACCTTCCCAGAAGAATCGCAAACGCGCTGTGTCCATCTTGGCGTGAACACCTTCAGCCAAGAGGAAGAGACCCATCGCAAACCGGGCAGCGAGGAGAGGCTCGAGTTCGTGAGAACCAACATGGCTGCGGAGGAGGGAATTTGCCCCTCCACGGGCCGACCCGCCCTCCCACCTTGGTCCAAAGCGGTGCCCAACCATCAATCGTGATGCGCTTGGCGTCTAATGGAAGACCAAGGTAAGTAAACGAAAGCTTGCCAACTTTGCAGTTCAGCAAGTCCGCGATACGCCTGCCCTCTTCCGCTTCTAAGCCCATGGGCAGCACTTCGAATTTGTGGAAGTTAATTTTGAGCCCTGACATGAGCTCGAAGCTAAGAAGGAGGGCTTTGACCGTGGCCACGCTGTGGAGATCTGGCTGAAACAGCAGTAGTGTGTCGTCCGCGTACTGCAGGTGGGATATCCCCCCTGGGATAAGGTGTCCCAAAATACCTTTGATGTGTTCAGCCTCGGTGGCTCTCCGCAGCATTTCTGCCAAAGCGTCGACGACGAAATTAAACAAGATCGGGGACATGGGGTCACCCTGACGCAGTCCGCGTTTGTTCCGGAAGAAGTGCCCTACTTCTCCGTTAACCGAGATTGCAGTTTGGCCCCTCGAGACCAACTGCATTACTCGATGAACCCAACATGCGAGAAACCTCGGTTGATGAGAACTTGGCGCAAAAAGTCCCAATTGACGCGGTCGTACGCTTTTTTGAAATCTAGTTTGATGAGAATGGTTGGTTCGTTCGTACGATTTTAGCTCGTGTAGGGTTTCTTGCAGGGCCAACGGGCCCTCCAGAATGTGACGTCCGTGTATGAAGACCGATTGAGATCGCCTGATGGTACGATGAGCGATCAGGATGAGATGTGTGGAACAGGCTTTAGCACAGATCTTGAAAGGAACATTAATAAGCACGATGGGTCTGTACTGACGTATGTTGTCCACCCCGGCTACTTTGGGAATAAGCGAGAGCACGCCGAAATTTAGCCTAGCAATGTCAACTAAGCCACGCATAAATCCGTTGCACACCTCAAAGATGGGTTCGCGCAACAGAGGCCAAAAGTGCTTGAACATCGCCACCGGCCACCCATCAGGTCCCGGTGTCGTGTCTGATTTCATGCTAAGGAGCGCATCGTCGATCTCCTTGGGGAGAAACGCGAGCCCCAACTCATCGTTCTCACTGTCGAGGACCCGTTGGGAGGGTAACCATACGTCTATGCGCAAGCCCGCTCTCTGGTCTTCCCTAGTCCCCATCAGGTTGATGTAAAAATCATAGACGTGGCTCGAAATCTCCGATTGGCGCAGTAAGAGCCCCTGCTCCGATTGCAACCTAAGGATCGCACATTTCCAACGCCTACCGTTCGCGTATGCGTGGAAATACCGTGGCACGCCGGCTCAGAGCAACCGGTTTACCATGCATTGCCATCCCAGAGACCATGTCTTCTGGCAACACACAACATCTTGGTACTTAAAACAACCGCTTTATTGATGCTAGCGGATCATAGTTTATATTACAACAGGTGGCGAGGCCAAGCGGCACACACGGTGCGGCTGAACAATATGTACATTATTAAGTGAACAAAAAGGGGCCCCGATCAGAACAACTACGTGGCACCGGAACAACGTCCTAGCGGAACTCCATAGCACATGGACACCGATGTGGACACGATCTAGACTCGGACATCACTCCTTTCCAACGAGACTTTCCTGAAATCTGGCATGAAACGCCAGGTCAGTACATTGAATGTACTTGCAAGCTCATAACAAGCATAAATATAATGACAAACAATATCATGATATTTAACCAATTGTTTAATAATGCAACAATATATCCAACATGTTGTGATCAGGCTCTTGTGATATAAGCCCCTCGGACTTGCTTACCAACGGTGATCGATCTCGGATCACAAACGGACCAACCTCGTGGTCTTAGATCGGGTTACCTCGTAACCAAACGGTGATCTTTCCGGCGATCACAACCATGACCAACACTTGGTCTCCAACATCAAGATGGTCGACCCACCATCATCAACAGTGCAAAGTTCATAACTTAGTGTGCAAAATTTATTAAACGTTGACACATGGTGTGAGCTACTTTCGAGCGTGTCCGTAACCGTGGACTCGGCTATCGATAGATTTAGTACACTCTGCAGAGGTAACGCACTGTACCCACAACACAGAACCCATAGCCTCACACTCCCATTCGGGTGGACCAACGGCATTCCGACGAAACCCCTCCATTGCCATGACACTCTCTCGGCCACTCCGACTCACTCCCCACTGGGCTAGTGTTGGGGAACGTAGCAGAAATTCAAAATTTTCCTACGTGTCACCAAGATCTATCTATGGAGAAACTAGCAACGAGGGAAGGAGAGTGCATCTACATACCCTTGTAGATCGCTAAGCGGAAGCGTTCAAGAGAACGGGGTTGAAGGAGTCAGACTGTCGTGATCCAAATCACCGGAGATCCTAGTGCCGAACGGACGGCACCTCCGCGCTCAACACACACGACAGCCCGGTGACGTCTCCCATGCCTTGATCCAGCAAGGAGAGAGGGAGAGGTTGAGGAAGACTCCATCCAGCAGCAGCACAACGGCGTGGTGGTGATGGAGGGCGTGGCATCCAGCAGAGGCTTCGCCAAGCACCAAGGGAGAGGAGGAGGAGGAGAGGCGGGGCTGCACCAAGAGGGAGAGGTTCTCGTGTGTTGGGCAGCCCAAAACCTCAAGTATATATAGGGGAAAGGGGCTGCGCCTTTAGGGTTTCCCACCCCAAGGGTGCGGCCAGCCCTAGATGGGACTTGGGGCGGTTAAGAGGGGAGGAGTGCCTCCCAAGTCAAGTGGAGGCCCTCCCCTTAGGGTTTCCCCCTCCCATGCGCATGGGCCTTGGGGGCTGGTTCCCTTGGCCCATTATGGCTAGGGCGCCCCACAGCCCATGCTACTGTATTGGACGTGGTGGAACAATTTCCGGACCTCCGGACCCCTCCGAATCCTCCGAACCTTCCGAAGCTTCCGGTACAATACCGAAAAACCCGAACTTTTTCCGGAACCCGAACAACAACTTTCCATATATAAATCTTTACCTCCGGACCATTCCGAACTCCTCGTGACGTCCGGGATCTCATCCGGACTCCAACAACATTCGTAACCACATACAAGCTTCCTATATAACCCTAGCGCCACCGAACCTTAAGTGTGTAGACCCTACGGGTTCGGAGACAAGCAGCACATGACCGAGACGTTCTCCGGTCAATAACCAACAGCGGATCTGGATACCCATGTTGGCTCCTACATGTTCCACGATGATCTCATCGGATGAACCACGATGTCAAGGACTCAATCGATCCCGTATACAATTCCCTTTGTCTAGCGGTATTGTACTTGCCCGAGATTCGATCGTCGGTATACCGATACCTTGTTCAATCTCGTTATCGCAAGTCTCTTTACTCGTTCCGTAACACATCATCCCGTGATCAACCCCTTGGTCACATTGTGCACATTATGATGATGTCCTACCGAGTGGGCCCAGAGATACCTCTCCGTTTACACGGAGTGACAAATCCCATCTCGATCCGTGTCAACCCAATGGTCACTTTCGGAGATACCTGTAGTGCACCTTTATAGTCACCCGATTCGTTGTGACGCTTGATACACCCAAAGCACTCCTACGGTATCCGGAATTGCACGATCTCATGGTCTAAGGAAAAGATACTTGACATTAGAAAAGCTTTAGCATACTGAACTACGATCTTTGTGCTAGGCTTAGGATTGGGTCTTGTCCATCACATCATTCTCCTAATGATGTGATCCCGTTATCAATGACATCCAATGTCCATGGTCAGGAAACCGTAACCATCTATTGATCAACGAGCTAGTTAACTAGAGGCTTACTAGGACATGGTGTTGTCTATGTATCCACACATGTATCGCTGTTTCCGGTCAATACAATTATAGCATGAATAATAAACGATTATCATGAACAAGGAAATATAATAATAACTAATTTATTATTGCCTCTAGGGCATATTTCCAACAGTCTCCCACTTGCACTAGAGTCAATAATCTAGTTCACATCGCCATGTGATTAACACTGATAGGTCACATCGCCATGTGACCAACATCCAAAGAGTTTACTAGTGTCTTAAACTAGTTCACATCACCATGTGATTAAGTCTTAATGAGTTACGGGGTTTGATCATGTTTTGCTTGTGAGAGAGGTTTTAGTCAACGGGTCGAACCTTTCAGATCCGTGTGTACTTCGCAATTCTCTATGTCATATTGTAAATGCTGCTTTCACGCTCCACTTGGAGCTATTCCAAATGGTTGTTCCACTATACGTATCCTGTTTGCTACTTAGAGTCATTCGGATAGGTGTTAAAGCTTGCATCGACGTAACCCTTTACGCTGAACTCTTTATCACCTCCATAATCGAGAAACATGTCCTTATTTAATCCAAGGACAATTTTGACCGCTGTCCAATGATCCATTCCTGGATCATTCTTGTACCCTTGATCGACTCATGGCATGGCACACTTCGGTGCGGTACACAAGATAGCATACTATAGAGCCTACGTCTAAAGCATAGGGGACGACTTTCGTCCTTTCTCTCTCTTCTGCTGTGGTCGAGCTTTAACTCTTAACTTCATACCTTACATCTCAGGCAAGAACTCCTTCTTTGACTGATCCATCTTGAACACTTTCAAGATCATGTCAAGGTATATGCTCATTTGAAAGTACTATTGAGCGTTTTTGATCTATCCTCATAGATCTTGATGCTCAATGTTCAAGTAGCTTGATCCAGGTTTTCTATTGAAAAACATCTTTCAAATAACCCTATATGCTTTCCAGAAATTCTACATCATTTCTGATCATCCATATGTCAACAACATATACTCATCAGAAATTCTATAGTGCTCCCACTCACTTCTTTGGAAATACAAGTTTCTCATAAACCTTGTATAAACCTAAAATCTTTGATCATCTTATCAAAGTGCATATTCCAACTCCGAGATGCTTACTCCAGTCCTTAGAAGGATCGCTGGAGCTAGCATACCTTTTAGCATCCTTAGGATCGACAAAACTTTTCTGATTGTATCACATACAACCTTTCTTTACGTAAAGGTAAGGAAACTCGTCTTGACATCCATCGCCAGATTTCATAAATGCAGCTTGTGCTAACATGATTCCGACGGACTTAAGCATCGCTACGAATGAGGGAATCTCATCGTAGTCAACTCCTTGAACTTGTGAAAACTCTTCGCCACAAGTCGAGCTTCATAGACGGTGATATTACCGCCCACGTCCGTCTTCTTCTTAAAGATCCATTCATCTCAATGGCTTGCCGATCATCGGGCAAGTCCACCAAAGTCCATGCTTTGTTATGATACATGGATCCTACTCGGATTTCATGGTTTCTAACCATTTGTCGGAATTTGGGCCCACCATTGCTTCTCCATAGCTCGAGGCTCATTGTTGTCTAGCAACATGACCTTCAAGACAGGATTGCTGTACCACTCAAGTAGTACGCATCCTTGTCACCCCACGAGGTACGGTAGTGACTTGATCCAAACTTCATGATCACTATCATAAGCTTCTACTTCAATTGGTGTAGGTGCCACGGGAACAACTTCCTGTGCCCTGCTACACACTAGTTGAAGTGATGGTTCAATAACCTCATCAAGTCTCCACCTTCCTCCCACTCATCTTTTCGAGACGAACTTTTCCTCGAGAAAGGACCCGATTCAAGAAACAATCCCTATTGCTTCCGGATCTGAATTAGGAGTTATACCCAACCGTTTTGGGTGTCCTATGAAGATGCATTTTGTCCGCTTTGGGTTCGAGCTTATCAACCTGAAACTTTTCCACATAAGCGTCGCAGCCCCAAACCTTTAAGAAATGACAGCTTAGGTTTCTCTAAACCATAGTTTATACGGTGTCATCTCAACGGAATTACGTGGTGCCCTATTAAAGTGAGTGCGGTTGTCTCTAATGCCTAACCCATGAACGATAGTGGTAATTCGATAAGAGACATCATGGTACGCTCCATATCCAATAGGTTGCAACTATGATGTTCGGACACACCATCACACTATGGTGTTCCAGGCGGTATTAATTGTGAAAAAATTTGCACAATGTCTTAATTGTGTGCCAAAACTCGTAACTCAGATATTCATCTCTATGATCATATCATAGACATTCTATCCTCTTGTCACGATGATCTTCAACTTCACTCTGAAATTACTTGAACCATTCAATAATTCAGACTTGTGCTTCATCAAGTAAATATACTCAATATCTACTCGAATCATCCGTGAAGTCGAACATAACGATATTCATTGCATGCCTCAAAGACTCATTGGACTGCACACATCAAAATGTGTTACTTCCAACTAGTTGCTATCTTGTTCCATCTTATTGAAACCGAGGCTTTTCAGGTCATCTTGCCCATGTGGTATGATTTGCATGTCTCAAGTGATTCAAAATCAAGTGAGTCCAAACGATCCATCTGCATGGAGTTTCTTCATGCGATACACCAATAGACATGGTTCGCATGTCTCAAACTTTTCAAAACGAGTGAGTCCAAAGATCCATCAACATGGAGCTTCTTCATGCGTTTTATGACTTACATGGCAGTGCCACAAGTAAGTGGTACTATCATAACTATCTTATATCTTTTGGCATGAAAATGTGTATCACTACAATCGAGATTCAATAAACCATTTTTTTAGGTGCAAGACCATTGAAGGTATTATTCAAATAAATAGAGTAACCATTATTCTCCTTAAATGAATAACCGTATTGCGATAGACATAATCCAATCATGTCTATGCTCAATGCAAACACCAAATAACAATTTTAGGCTTAACTCCAATCTCGATGGTAGAGGGAGCGTGCGATGCTTGATCACATCAACCTTGGAAATAGTTCCAACACATATCGTCGGCTCACCTTTAGCTAGTCTCCGTTTATTCCGTAGCTTTTATTTCGAGTTACTAACACTTAGCAACCGAACCGGTATCTAATACCTTGGTGCTACCAGGAGAACTAGTAAAGTACACATTAACATAATGTATATCAAATATACTTCTATCGACCTTGCCTGCCTTCTTATCTACCATGAATCTAGGGTAATTCTGCTCCAGTGGCTGTTCCCCTTATTACAGAAGCACTTAGTCTCGGGTTTGGGTTCAACCTTGGGTTTCTTCATCGAGCACAACTGATTTGCCGCTTCATGAAGTGCCCTTCTTGCCCTTGCCCTTCTTGAAACTAGTGGTTTCACCAACCATCAACAATTGATGCTCCTTCTTGATTTCTACTTTCGCGGTGTCAAACATCGTGAATACCTCAAGGATCATCATATCTATCCCTGACATGTTATAGTTCATCACAAAGCTCTAGCAGCTTGGTGGCAATGACTTTGGAGAAACATCACTATCTCATCTGGAAGATCAACTCCCACTCGATTCAAGTGATTGTTGTACCCAGACAATCTGAGTACAAGCTCAACGATTGAGCTTTTCTCCCTTAGTTTGTAGGCTAAGAAAATCGCCGGAGGTCTCATACCTCTTGACGTGGGCACGAGGCTGAAATCCCAATTTCAGCCCTCAAACATCTTATATGTTCCGCGACGCTTCAAAACGCCTTTGGTGCCTCAACTCTAAACCGCTTAACCGAACTATCACGTAGTTATCAAGACGTGTATGTCCGATGTTCGCAACATCCACGCAACGACGCTTGGGGTTTAGCACACCGAGCGGTGCATTAAAGGACACAAGCTTTCTACTGTCCGCATAATCGCTACTTTCAACTTTCAACTATATTTTCTCTAGGAACATATCTAAACAGTGGAATTAAAGCGCGAGCCGACATAATTTGCAAAAGGTCTTTTGACTATGTTCAGATAATTAAGTTCATCTTATGAACTCCCACTCGATAGACATCCCTCGGTCATCTAAGTGATTACATGATCCGAATCAACTAGGCCGTGTCCGATCATCACGTGAGACGGACTAGTCATCATCGGTGAACATCTTCATGTTGATCGATCTACTATACGACTCATGCTCGACCTTTCGGTCTCCGTGTTCGAGGCCATGTCCGCACATGCTAGGCTCGTCAAGTTAACCCCAAGTGTTTTTGCTGTGTAAATCTGTCTTACACCCGTTGTATGTGAACGTAAGGATCCATCACACCCGATCATCACGGCGTGCTTAGAAACGATTTAACTGTAGCAACGGTGCACGATCGGGGAGAACACTTCTTGAAATTTGTGTAAGGGATCATCTTATTTACTACCGTCGTTTCTAAGTAAACAAGATGCATAAACATAATAAACATCACATGCAATTATATAGTAGTGACATGATATGGCCAATATCATATAGCTCCATTGATCTCCATCTTCGGGGCTCCATGATCATCATCGTCACCGGCATGACACCATGATCTCCATCATCATGATCTCCATCATCGTGTCTTCATGAAGTTGTCTCGCCAACTATTACTTCTACTACTATGGCTACGGTTAGCAATAAAGTAAAGTAATTACATGGCGTTGTTTAATGACACGCAGGTCATACAATAAATAAAGACAACTCCTATGGCTCCTGCCGTTGTCATACTCATCGACATGCAAGTCGTGAATCCTATTACAAGAACATGATCAATCTCATACATCACATATCATTCATCACATTCTTCTTGGCCATATCACATCACATAGCATACCCTGCAAAAACAAGTTAGACGTCCTCTAATTGTTGTTTGCATGTTTTACGTGGCTGCTATGGGTTTCTAGCAAGAACGTTTCTTACCTCACGCAAAGCCACAACGTGATATGCCAATTGCTATTTACCCTTCATAAGGACCCTTTTCATCGAATCCGTTCCGACTAAAGTGGAGAGGCGGCACCCGCTAGCCACCTTATGCACCAAGTGCATGTCGGTCGGTGGAACCTGTCTCACGAAGAGTACGTAAGGTCGGTCCGGCCGCTTCATCCCACAATACCGTCGAAACAAGATTGGACTAGTAACGGTAAGCATATTGAACATCATCAACGCCCACAACTACTTTGTGTTCTACTCGTGCAAAGAATCTACGCAATAAACCTAGCTCGATACCTTTGCTGGGGAACGAGCAGAAATTCAAAATTTTCCCACGTGTCACCAAGATCTATCTATGGAGAAACTAGCAACGAGGGAAGGAGAGTGCATCTACATACCCTTGTAGATCGCTAAGCGAAGCGTTCAAGAGAACGGGTTGAAGGAGTCGACTCATCGTGATCCAAATCACCGGAGATCCTAGTGCCGAACGGACGGCACCTCCGCGCTCAACACACGTACAGCCGGTGACGTCTCCCATGCCTTGATCCAGCAAGGAGAGAGGAGAGGTTGAGGAAGACTCCATCCAGCAGCAGCACAACGGCGTGGTGGTGATGGAGGAGCGTGGCAATCCAGCAGGCTTCGCCAAGCACCAAGGAGAGGAGGAGGAGGAGGCAGGGCTGCACCAAGAGGAGAGGTTCTCGTGTGTTGGGCAGCCCAAAACCTCAAGTATATATAGGGGAAAGGGGCTGCGCCCCTTTAGGGTTTCCCACCCCAAGGGGTGCGGCCAGCCCTAGATGGGACTTGGGGCGGCCAAGAGGGGAGGAGTGCCTCCCAAGTCAAGTGGAGGCCCTCCCCTTAGGGTTTCCCTCCCATGCGCATGGGCCTTGGGGGCTGGTTCCCTTGGCCCATTATGGCTAGGGCGCCCCACAGCCCATGCTACTGTATTGGACGTGGTGGAACAATTTCGGACCTCCGGACCCCTCCGAATCCTCCGAACCTTCTCGAAGCTTCCGGTACAATACCGAAAAACCCGAACTTTTTCCTAACCCAACAACAACTTTCCATATATAAATCTTTACCTCCGGACCATTCCGAACTCCTCGTGACGTCGGGATCTCATCCGGACTCAACAACATTCGTAACCACATACAAGCTTCCTATATAACCCTAGCGCCACCGAACCTTAGTGTGTAGACCCTACGGGTTCGGAGACAAGCAGACATGACCGAGACGTTCTCCGTCAATAACCAACAGCGGGATCTGGATACCCATGTTGGCTCCTACATGTTCCACGATGATCTCATCGGATGAACCACGATGTCAAGGACTCAATCGATCCCGTATACAATTCCCTTTGTCTAGCGGTATTGTACTTGCCCGAGATTCGATCGTCGGTATACCAATACCTTGTTCAATCTCGTTACGGCAAGTCTCTTTACTCGTTCCGTAACACATCATCCCGTGATCAACCCCTTGGTCACATTGTGCACATTATGATGATGTCCTACCGAGTGGGCCAGAGATACCTCTCCGTTTACACGGAGTGACAAATCCAGCCTCGATCCGTGTCAACCCAATGGTCACTTTCGGAGATACCAGTAGTGCACCTTTATAGTCACCCGATTACGTTGTGACGTTTGATACACCCAAAGCACTCCTACGGTATCCGGAATTGCACGATCTCATGGTCTAAGGAAAAGATACTTGACATTAGAAAAGCTTTAGCATCTGAACTACACGATCTTTGTGCTAGGCTTAGGATTGTCTTGTCCATCACATCATTCTCCTAATGATGTGATCCCGTTATCAATGACATCCAATGTCCATGGTCAGGAAACCGTAACCATCTATTGATCAACGAGCTAGTTAACTAGAGGCTTACTAGGGACATGGTGTTGTCTATGTATCCACACATGTATCGCTGTTTCCGGTCAATACAATTATAGCATGAATAATAAACGATTATCATGAACAAGGAAATATAATAATAACTAATTTATTATTGCCTCTAGGGCATATTTCCAACAGCTAGTCCTAGGTGGCCCTGTGTCTACCAAAGATACCAACTGCCACCGTCGTGGCAAAACATAAACGGTCCCAAACGGGGACAAGGTACCATAACATCAACAATGGGGACACAAGGTTATGTCTGCTTATCGGGCCAGGGTACCGCATGCCCATAACCTTCCCTCGTTGGAGGCACCGACCAGAGGTATGACAACGGACCGAATAAAGGCCTTCCCATAAAGGCAAATGTGGTTGCACTGGGAAAACTCGATTCAGTGGCACCATGACCCGGTCAACGATATATTCAAGTTGAGTTATTATCAGGTTCAACTTAAAGTGAATGTAACCAGTGTCATAATATGCCATGAAAATGCAACACGAATATATGCATCATATATCATCAAAAATAACTGGGTCACCTATATCCACACTAAGCATAAACATCACAACTCATAACACTTCTCTGGTTATGATTAATCATCACTTTAAACGGAATCTTTACTTAGCAAATTTATCATTTTTCTCCTCCAAGAAAATAACTCAAAATAATTACTTATATCCATAACCATATTACTTCTTCATAACAACTATTTCTTCTAGTTATTTAACCAACTTAGTTAGCTTCAAACTTCTGTAAACTAAGCATATCAACTTAAACAAGCAACCGAACAGAATATAAATAATATACTAGATTTAAATGCATGGATTAAATCATTAATTCAAGTTGAAAAATCACAAATATTGCAATGGCACCATGAAAATGTTGTTGTGGCTTGCCTTAGTGCAGATGAGGTTCACAATCCTCCTGGTGATCCTCAAGACAAGCTTCACTCTCTGAAAATAATTACAAACACCAAAAGAAAACATCAAGAACCCTTCTGAAATTCACCAGAAAATCTAGACAGCAGAGAAAAATCTCATTTTTGGTGGGCTGCTAGATTTCTTCATAAAGAACACAATGCAAAAAGAAAAAATTCATTTGGACTTATGGTTAAAAAGTTTTGGCTGTTTGAAGCTCTCTGGAAAGAATTAAATTTGAATTTAAATAAAACAGAACTGGGGGTGACGTCGAAGGCGTAAACCTCGCGGGCGCCACCACTTGTACCGCTTCGTGCGCTTACAGAGTGGCTGACTAGCAGGCCTCGCTAGTCAGGTGAGAGGGAGGGGGAGAGGGAAACCGAGGGCGGCGCGGCTTCGCCGGATCGCACGCCGGCGAGGAAGGCTTCTTGGCCCAAACTAGAGCGAGGGATCGAAATAGGAGATGGAGGCGCACCTGCCCGTACCCGTAGGTTAGCTAGGGGTGGTCGGACGGCGTCAGAAACTGATACGTCTCCAATGTATCTATAATTTTTTATTGCTCCATGCTATATTATCTACTGTTTTGGACAATATTGGGCTTTATTATTCACTTTTATATTATTTTTGGGACTAACCTATTAACCGGAGGCCCAACCCAGAATTGCTGTTTTTTTGACTATTTCAGAGTTCCGCAGAAAAGGAATATCAAACGAAGTCCAAACGGAATGAAACCTTCGGGAACGTGATTTTTAGGAAAAATATGATCCAGGAGACTTGGACCCTACGTTAAGAAACAAAGAGGAGGCCACGAGGTAGGGGCGCGCTACCCCTGTATGCGCCCTCCACCCTCGTGGGCCCCTGTTGCTCCACCGACGTACTTCTTCCTCCTATATATACCACGCACTTCAAACGATCGACACGGAGCCAAAACCTAATTCCACCACCGCAACCTTCTGCACTCCACGAGATCCCATCTTGGGGCCTGTTTCGGAGCTCCGCCGGAGGGGGAATCCATCACGGAGGGCTTCTACATCAACACCATAGCCTCTCCAATGAAGTGTGAGTAGTTTACCTCAGACCTTCGGGTCAGCTAGATGGCTTCTTCTCTCTTTTTGGATCTCAATACAATGTTCTCCCCCTCTCTCGTGGAGATCTATTCGATGCAATCTTCTTTTTGCGGTGTGTTTGTTGAGACCGATGAATTGTGGGTTTATGATCAAGATTATCTATGAACAATATTTGAATCTTCTCTTAATTCTTTTATGTATGATTGGTTATCTTTGCAAGTCTCTTCGAATTGTCAGTTTTCTTTGGCCTACTAGATTGATCTTTCTTGCAATGGGAGAAGTGCTTAGCTTTGGGTTCAATCTTGTGGTGTCCTTTCCCAGTGACAGTACGGGCAGCAAGGCATGTATTGTATTGTTGCCATCGAGGATAACAAGATGGGGTTTTTATCATATTGCATGAATTTATCCCTCTACATCATGTCATCTTGCTTAAGGCGTTACTCTGTTTTCATAAACTTAATACTCTAGATGCATTTGGATAGCGGTCGATGAGTGGAGTAATAGTAGTAGATGCAGCAGGAGTTGGTCTACTTGTCTCGGACGTGATGCCTATATACATGATCATACCTAGATATTCTCATAACTATGCTCGATTCATCAATTGCTCAACAAGAATTGCTCACCCACCGTAAAATACTTATGCTCTTAAGAGAAGTCACTAGTGAAACCTATGGCCCTCGGGTCTATCTTCATCATATTAATCTTCCAACACTTAGTTATTTCCTTTGCTTTTTTACTTTGCTTATATTTTACTTTGCATCTTTATCATAAAAATACCAAAAATGTTATCCTATCAGATCTCACTCTCGTAAGTGACCGTGAAGGGATTGACAACCCCTTATCGCGTTGGTTGCGAGGATTTATTTGTTTTGTGTAGGTACGAGGGACTCGAGCGTAGCCTCCTACTGGATTGATACCTTGGTTCTCAAAAACTGAGGGAAATACTTAAGCTACTTTGCTGCATCACCCTTTCCTCTTAAAGGGAAAACCAACGCAGTGCTCAAGAGGTAGCAAGAAGGATTTCTGGCGCCGTTGCCGGGGAGGTCTACGCAAAAGTCAACATACCAAGTACTCATCACAAACCCTTATCTCCCGCGTTACATTATTTGCCATTTGCCTCTCGTTTTCCTCTCCCCCACTTCACCCTTGCCATTTTATTCGCCCTCTCTTTTTCGTTCGCCTCTCTTTCGCTTGCTTTTTGTTTTCTCGTGTGTTGGATTGCTTGTTTGTCACGATGGCTCAAGATAATACCAAATTATGTGACTTTACCAATACCAACAATAATGATTTCCTTAGCACTCCGATTGCTCCTCTTACCGATACTGAATCTTGTGAAATCAATCCTGCTTTGTTGAATCTTGTCATGAAAGATCAATTCGCCGGCCTTCCTAGTGAAGATGCCGCTACTCATCTAAATAGCTTCGTTGATTTGTGTGATATGCAAAAGAAGAAATATGTTGATATGATATTGTTAAATTGAAGCTATTTCCTTTTTCGCTTAGAGATCGTGCTAAAGCTTGGTTTTCGTCTTTGCCTAAAAATGGTATTGATTCTTGGAACAAGTGCAAAGATGCTTTTATCTCTAAGTATTTTCCTCCCGCTAAGATCATCTCTCTGAGAAACGATATTATGAATTTTAAGGAACTTGATCATGAACATGTTGCACAAGCTTGGGAGAGGATGAAGTTAATGATACGTAATTGCCCTACTCATGGTTTGAATTTGTGGATGATTATACAAAAAAATTTATGCCGGATTGAATTTTGCTTCTAGAAATCTTTTAGATTCGGCCGCGGGGGGCACTTTTATGGAAATCACTTTAGGAGAAGCTACTAAACTCCTAGATAATATTATGGTTAATTATTCTCAATGGCACACTGAAAGTTCTACTAATAAGAAAGTGCATGCGATAGAAGAAGTTAACGTTTTGAGTGGAAAGATAGATGAACTTATGAAATTATTTGCTACTAAGAGTGTTTCTTCTGATCCTAATGATATGCCTTTGTCTACTTTGATTGAGAATAATAATGAATCTATGGATGTGAATTTTTGTTGGTAGAAATAATTTTGGTAACAATGCGTATAGAGGAAACTTTAATCCTAGGCCTTATCCTAGTAATTCCTGTAATAATTATGGTAATTCCTACAACAACTCTTATGGAAATTTTAATAAGATGCCCTCTGAATTTGAGACTAGTGTTAAAGAGTTTATGAATTGGCAAAAGAATTCCAATGCTTTGCTTGAAGAAAAATTGCTTAAAGTTGATGAATTGGCTAGGAATGTTGATAGAATTTCTCTTGATGTTGATTCTTTGAAACTGAGATCTATTCCTCCTAAGCATGATATCAATGAGTCTCTCAAAGCCATGAGAATTTCCATGATGAGTGCAAAGAAAGAATCGCTAGGATGCGTGCTAAGAAAGATTGCTTTATGAAAGCGTGTTCTTCAAATTTCTATGAAAATAAAGATGAAGATCTAAAAGTTATTGACGTGTCCCCTATTAAATCTTTGTTTTGCAATATGAATCTTGATAATGATGGGACTGAATATGATCCACCTTTACCTAGAAGGCGTTCCAAAAATTCGGAGTTTTTATATCTTGATGCTAAATTTGATAAAAGTGGGATTGAAGAAATCAAAACCCTAGATGCTAATAAACCCACTATTTTGGATTTCAAGGAATTTAATTATGAAAATTGCTCTTTGATTGATTGTATTTCCTTGTTGCAATCCGTGCTAAATTCTCCTCATGCTTATAGTCAAAATAAAGCGTTTACTAAACATATCGTTGATGCCTTGATGCAATCTTATGAAGAAAAGCTTGAGTTGGAAGTTTCTATCCCTAGAAAACTTTATGATGAGTGGGAACCAACTATTAAAATTAAGATTAAGGATCATGAGTTCTATGCTTTATGTGATTTGGGTGCTAGTGTTTCCACTATTCCCAAAACTTTGTGTGATTTGCTAGATTCCCGTGATTTTGATGATTGCTCTCTAAACTTGCACCTTGCGGATTCCACTATTAAGAAACCTATGGGAAGAATTAATGATGTTCTTATTGTTTCAAATAGGAATTATGTGCCTGTAGATTTTATCGTTCTTGATATAGATTGCAATCCTTCATGTCCTATTATTCTTGGTAGACCTTTCCTTAGAACGATTGGTGCAATAATTGATATGAAGGAAGGGAATATTATATTCCAATTTCCATTAAAGAAAGGCATGGGACACTTCCCTAGGGAAAATAAAATTACCATACGAATCTATCATGAGAGCCACTTATGGATTGCCTACCAAATATGGCAATACCTAGATCTATCCTTGCTTTTATGCCTAGCTAGGGGCGTTAAACGATAGCGCTTGTTGGGAGGCAACCCAATTTTATTTTTAGTTTTTTTACTTTTTGCTTATGTTTAGGAATAAATCTTTGTTCTAGCCTCTGGTTAGATGTGTTTTTATGCTTTAATTAGTGTTTGTGCCAAGTTAAACCTATAGGATCTTCTTGGATGATAGTTATTTGATCTTGCTGTAATTTCCAGAAACTTTCTGTTCATGAAAACAATTGTAAAAAATCACCAGAACGTGATAAAATATTGATTCCAATTGCTGCTGATCAATAAACAAATTGCCTAGGTCTTCCTATTTTGGCTGATTTTTTTGGAGTTCCAGAAGTTTGCGTTAGTTACAGATTACTACAATATGTTCTATTTTTGACAGATTCTGTTTTTCGTGTGTTGTTTGCTTATTTTGATGAATCTATGGCTAGTAAAATAGTTTATAAACCATAGAGAAGTTGGAATACAGTAGTTTTAACACCAATATAAATAAATAATGAGTTCATTACAGTAACTTGAAGTGGTCTTTTGTTTTCTTTCGCTAACGGAGCTCACGAGATTTCTGTTAAGTTTTGTGTTGTGAAGTTTTCATGTTTTGGGTGAAAAGATTTGATGGATTATGGAACAAAAAGTGGCAAGAGCCTAAGCTTGGGGATGCCCATGGCACCCCCAAGATAATCTAAGGATACCAAAAAGCCAAAGCTTGGGGATGCCCTGGATGGCATCCCCTCTTTCATCTTCGTTCATCGGTAACTTTACTTGGAGCTATATTTTTATTCACCGCATGATATGTGTTTTGCTTGGAGCGTCTTGTATGATTTGAGTCTTTGCTTTTTAGTTTAACACAATCATACTTGCTGTACACACCTTTTGAGAGAGCCATACATGATGCTTCACTTATATCTTTTGAGTTATATAGTTTTGCTCTAGTGCTTCACTTATATCTTTTAGAGCACAGTGGTGGATTTGTTTTATAAAAACTATTGATCTCTCATGCTTCACTTAGATTATTTTGAGAGTCTTAAATAGCATGGTAATTTGCTTAAATAATCCTAATATGCTTGGTATTCAAGATTTGTAACAACTTTCTTATGAGTGTGTTGAATACTAAGAAAAGTTTGATGCTTGGTAATTGTTTTGAGATATGAAGATGGTGATATTAGAGTCATGCTAGTTGAGTAGTTGTGAATTTAAAGAATACTTGTGTTCAAGTTTGCGATTCACGTAGCATGCATGTATGGTGAACCATTATGTGATGAAGTTGGAGCATGATTTATTTATTGATTGTCTTCCTTATTAGTGGCGGTCGGGGACGAGCGATGGTCTTTTCCTACCAATATATCCCCCTAGGAACATGCACGTAATACTTTGCTTTGATAACTTGTAGATTTTTGCAATAAGTATATGAGTTCTTTATGACTAATGTTGAGTCCATGGATTATACGCACTTTCTTCCTTCCACCATTGCTAGCCTCTCTAATACCGCGCACTTTGCGCCGGTACCATACACCCACCATACCTACCTATCATGGCATTTCCATAGCCATTCCGAGATATATTGCCATGCAACTTTCCACCGTTCCGTTTATTATGACATGCTCCATCATTGTCATAATGCTTTGCATGATCATGTAGTTGACACCGTATTTGTGGCAAAGCCACCGTTCATAATTCTTTCATACATGTCACTCTTGATTCGTTGCATATCCCGGTACACCACCGGAGGCATTCATATATTCATATTTTGTTCTAAGAATCGAGTTGTAATTGTTAAGTTGTAAGAAAATAAAAGTGTGATGATCTTCATTTTTAGAGCATTGTCCCAAGTGAGGAAAAGGATGATGGAGACCATGATTCCCCCACAAGTCGGGATGAGACTCCGGACGAAAAAAAAGAGGCCAAAAAAAAGAGAAAAGGCCCAACTAAAAAAATGAGAGAAAAAGAGAGAAGGGACAATGTTACTATCCTTTTACCACACTTGTGCTTCAAAGTAGCACCATGATCTTCATGATAGAGAGTCTCTCATTTTGTCTCTTTCATATACTAGTGGGAATTTTTCATTATAGAACTTGGCTTGTATATTCCAATGATGGGCTTCCTCAAAATGCCCTAGGTCTTCGTGAGCAAGCGAGTTGGATGCACACCCACTTAGTTTCTTTTGTTGAGCTTTCATATACTTATAGCTCTAGTGCATCTGTTGCATGGCAATCCCTACTCACTCACATTGATATCTATTGATGGGCATCTCCATAGCCCGTTGATACGCCTAGTTGATGTGAGACTATCTTCTCCCTTTTTGTCTTCTCCACAACCACCATTCTATTGCACATATAGTGCTATATCCATGGCTCACGCTCATGTATTGCGTGAAGATTGAAAAAGTTTGAGAACGTTAAAAGTATGAAACAATTGCTTGGCTTTTCATCGGGGTTGTGCATGATTTAAATACTTTGTGTGGTGAAGATAGAGCATAGCCAAACTATATGATTTTTTAGGGATAACTTTCTTTGGCCATGTTATTTTGAGAAGACATGATTGCTTAGTTAGTATGCTTGAAGTATTATTATTTTTATGTCAATATTAAACTTTTATCTTGAATCTTTCAGATCTGAATATTCATACCAATTTTAAGAAGAATTACATTAAAATTATGCCAAGTAGCACTCCGCATCAAAAATTCTGTTTTTTATCATTTACCTACTCGAGGACGAGCAGGAATTAAGCTTGGGGATGCTTGATACGTCTCCAACGTATCTATAATTTTTGATTGCTCCATGCTATATTATCTACTGTTTTGGACAATATTGGGCTTTATTATTCACTTTTATATTATTTTTGGGACTAACCTATTAACCGGAGGCCCAACCCAGAATTGCTGTTTTTTGCCTATTTCAGAGTTTCGCAGAAAAGGAATATCAAACGGAGTCCAAACGGAATGAAACCTTCGGGAACGTGATTTTTAGGAAGAATATGATCCAGGAGACTTGGACCCTACGTCAAGAAACAAAAGAGGAGGCCACGAGGTAGGGGGCGCGCCTAACCCCCAGGGCGCACCCTCCACCCTCGTGGGCCCCCTGTTGCTCCACCGACATACTCCTTCCTCCTATATATACCTACGTACCCCCAAACGATCAGATACGGAGCAAAAAACCTAATTCCACCGCCGCAACCTTCTGTACCCACGAGATTCCATCTTGGGGCCTGTTCCGGAGCTCCGCCGGAGGGGGCATCCATCACGGAGGGCTTCTACATCAACACCATAGCCTCTCCGATGAAGTGTGAGTAGTCTACCTCAGACCTTCGGGTCCATAGTTATTAGCTAGATGGCTTCTTCTCCCTTTTTGGATCTCAATACAATGTTCTCCCCCTCTCTCTTGGAGATCTATTCGTTGTAATCTTCTTTTTGCGGTGTGTTTGTTCAGACCGATGAATTGTGGGTTTATGATCAAGATTATCTATGAACAATATATGAATCTTCTCTTAATTCTTTTATGTATGATTGGTTATCTTTGCAAGTCTCTTCGAATTATCAGTTTTGTTTGGCCTACTAGATTGATCTTTCTTGCAATGGGAGAAGTGCTTAGCTTTGGGTTCAATCTTGCGGTGTCCTTTCCGGTGTGATGAGGGGCAGCAAGGCACGTATTGTATTGTTGCCATCGAGGATAACAAGATGGGGTTTTTATCATATTGCATGAATTTATCCTCTACATCATGTCATCTTGCTTAAGGCATTACTCTGTTTTCATAAACTTGATACTCTAGATGCATCTTTGGATAGCGGTCGATGAGTGGAGTAATAGTAGTAGATGCAGGCAGAGTCGGTCTACTTGTCTCGGACGTGATGCCTATATACATGATCGTACCTAGATATTCTCATAACTATGCTTAATTCATCAATTGCTCAACGAAGAATTGTTCACCCACCGTAAAATACTTATGCTCTTGAGAGAAGCCACTAGTGAAACCTATGGCCCCCGGGTCTATCTTCATCATATTAATCTTCCAACACTTAGTTATTTCCTTTGCTTTTTACTTTGCTTTTATTTTACTTCGCATCTTTATCATAAAAATACCAAAAATATTATCGTATCATATCTATCAGATCTCACTCTCGTAAGTGACCGTGAAGGGATTTACAACCCCTTATCGCGTTGGTTGCGAGGATTTATTTGTTTTGTGTAGGTACAAGGGACTCGCGCGTAGCCTCCTACTGGATTGATACCTTGGTTCTCAAAAACTGAGGGAAATACTTACGCTACTTTGCTGCATCACCCTTTCCTCTTCAAGGGAAAACCAACGCAGTGCTCAAGAGGTAGCAGATATGACATCACCAGTGGTGACAGGAAGCAGAGGTTGCCGGAGATGAAGACGACGGTGACTAGAGGCGACACCAGGGGCTCCAACCGGGCGGAACGACACCACCGAGGCATGAGGAGGCCCTGGAAAGGTGGCCCGAGCCTGGGAGGGGCTGGAGCTGCAGAGACGACCCGAGGGGATCGCCGGCGAGCTCGAGCTCGGGGAAGGGGCCCCACGGCCTGCCCGTCGGGCTACGGCTTTGTACAAGATCGTGGAGTGTGTGTGAGCAGTGGATGATGATCGAGGAGGCTGGAGAGGGCTCTATTTATAGCCGAGCGTCGAGAGGGGATCGGGCTCCGCTGGAGGACACCCGGACACGGCGCCCGGCGACGAACGGCGTCAGTGAGCGAGGGGGAAGGCGACGCAGCTCACGCGGGAACTGTGGGCAAGCGGAGACGAGCACAGGGGCAAGAGGGTGACGACGAGCACAGTGTCCAGCGCACTGTTGCATTGGCCGGACCGCGCCCATGCTCGCTGCGGCGAGCTCCGGCGTCGGCAAGCGCCAGGAGGGAGTTAAGAAGATCGGGACGATGATTGTGCGAAGTTTGGCATGGTTTGGCAGGCGGGGAAGCGATCACGCGAGCAACAGAGGCGCGGGCGCGACGCAGAGCGCTGGCCGGCCAGATGCCAAGATGCTCGATTTAACGCGGTCACCGCGTGAACTCTGACCCCAGGCTGACCTAAGCCCAAACTTCATGTCTGGCGTGTAGTTTTTGGTAGGTTGAGAGGTTGCCACGCTTTGGTTTGAGTTTAGACGCAGTAGAATGGATTTCAACTGCCTGGTAAGTTTCTGGTCAGTAACTTTGAGAGATTACTGTGGTCAAACTACTGAGAGTTGGGAGCTGGGCTTTGGAGGTTAGCAATCAATCACTAAGGTGATGATGCACAAGGAAAACCAGCCACAATAGAGCAAGTAAAATGGTAGTTGCTGTAGAAACCACCATTTCTGTCCAGAACAGAAAATATTTTCTGTAGCAAAAATATTCCAAAAAGTGATGAAATATTTTTGCTCAGGAAGGTGCCCTAGGGTTCAAAGAATATTTGGGAATTTTCTCAGATTTTTGTGGGCAAGAAAAATTGGGGTTGCTTTGGAGCACATTGAGCTAGCTAGGGTTTAAGAGAAGGAAATGAATATTTTTCATTTAAGAAAAATATTCAAAATATTATTTTGAGGTGAACCAGAGAGAAAATTATAGTTAGAGATGGAAATGAGACACTTGGGTGAAAGTCAAGGGGTACCCAAGTGTTTAAGTCCATATGAAAAGATTCAAAATTCCAGATTTCAAAACCAAATCAAATGAAAATCAGACAAAAAGAAGAGGGCAAAAACCAGGTTGTCACAGACCTCCCCCACTTAGGATGAATCTCGTCCTCGAGATTCGTTTGCTTGGGAAAACCATTCTAGATAATGTGCCTTTAGAAATTCTTCTCATTCCCAAGTCGATTATGCCTCTGTGTGATGCTCCCACTGAACTTTGTAAAACTTCCTTGCTTTACTACGAGTGACCCTTTCCATCTGATCCAAAATTCTGACCGGTCTCTCTTCATATGTTAAATCCTTTGCCAACTCTATTTCAGTCATAGCAGTCTTTTTCTTAGGCGGCGATATGCACCGCCTCAACTGTGAAACATGAAACACATTGTGCACTTCCGACAATTCGAGGGGTAGTTCCAATTGATATGCAACAGTACCCACTCTAGACATAACCGGAAATGGACCAATAAATCTGGGTGCCAACTTTCCATGAGTCTTGAATCTCTTGACTCCATCCATAGGAGTGACTCGGAGGTATACGTGTTCTCCGGGTTCAAAACTGATCTGTCGGTGCTTTGCATCATAATAACTCTTTTGTCGCGATTTGGCTAATTGCAATCTTTCTCGGATTTCCTTGACTTGCTTCTCAGCTTCCATCATGAGATCCGTTCCGAAAATACGGCTATCTCCAGTTTGAGACCAATTTAAAGGAGTGTGACACTTACGGCCATACAGAGCCTCAAACGATGACATCTTTAGACTAGTCTGGAAGCTGTTGTTATAAGAGAACTCGGCATACGGCAGGCAGTCTTCCCATTTAGGTCCTTGGGCCAAAGCACATGCTCGTAGCATATCTTTGAGTATTTGATTTACCCGCTCAGTCTGTCCATCAGTCTGAGGATGATAAGCGGTACTATATTTTAGCATTGTCCCCAAGGCTTGATGGGGACGTGACCAAAAAGCGGAGGTAAAAAGTGACCCCCGGTCAGAAGTGATTGTTCGGGGTACTCCATGCAGACTGACTATTCTGGATACATATAGTTGTGCAAGTTGATCCACTCGATATGTGGTTCTAATCGGGATAAAGTGAGCTACCTTGGTTAAGGTGTCCACTATGACCCAGATTGCATCATTGCCTCGCTGAGTCTTAGGTAGCCCTGTGATAAAATCCATGCAGACATCATCCCATTTTCATTGTGAAACTGGCAGCGGTTGGAGAAGTCCGGTTGGCTTCTCATGCTCTACCTTCATCTTGTTGCATATGTCGTAACAGGCCACAAAATAGGCAATGTCTTTCTTCATTCCATCCCACCAGAATATTTTTCGAAGGTCTTCATACATTTTAGTACCTCCAGGGTGAAGAGAATACGAAGATTCATGCGCTTCCGACAGGATTTTCCTCTTTAAATCTGCCTGACTCGGTACACAAATCCTTCCACGAAATCGGAGGGTACCAAGTTGATCCTTGGAAAAATCTGAAGTCTGTCCTGCTATCATACGTTTGGCACGTTTCTGCAGGACAGTGTCATCTGGCTCGTCCTTGCGGATCTCTTCCTCAAGTGTAGGTGCAATTTCTGAAATATTAGCAAGACCAGCATCAACTACGACCATGTTGAGCTGAGCAATCTCCTCTTGAAGTTCAGGAGGCAAGGATTTCATTATGACATTCAGGCTGACAGGCTTTTGACTGAGTGCATCGGCAACCACGTTGGCCTTACCCGGGTGGTAATTTATTCCAAGGTCATAATCCTTGACTAACTCAAGCCATCTTCGTTGACGGAGATTTAAATCTGGCTGAGTAAATATATACTTGAGACTTTTGTGGTCGGTAAAAATTTGGCACCTCTTCCCGATGAGGTAGTGTCTCCAAATTTTAAGAGCATAAACCACCGCGGCCAATTCCAGATCATGAGTAGGATAGTTTCCCTCGTGGGGTCGTAGCTGTCACGATGCATATGCTACTACCTTGCCGTCTTGCATAAGTACGCATCCAAGACCTTGTCTGGAGGCGTCACAATACACATCAAAATTGCGGTAGATATCTGGAAGAGTCAACACAGGTGCGTTCGTCAGCCGTGTCTTTAGCTCATTGAAACTTTTCTCACAGTCCTCAGTCCATTCAAACTTCTTATCCTTCTTGAGCAGCTCCATCATGGGTTTGTCAATCTTGGAAAACCCTTCAACGAAACGTCGGTAATATCCAGCTAATCCAAGAAAACTCCGGATCTGTGATACGGTTGTGGGTGGCAACCAATCGAGCACATCCTTTACTTTGCTCGGGTCCATGGTTATACCTTCGGCAGATAGCACATGTCCGAGAAATCCAACTTGCTTGAGCCAAAACTCGCATTTACTAAATTTGGCATATAGCTGATAGTCGCGGAGTCGTTGTAGCACTGCTCGGAGGTGTTCTTTGTGCTCTTCTTCACTTTTTGAGTATATAAGTATGTCATCGAAGAAGACTACCACAAACTTATCGAGGAAGTCCATGAATAGTTTGTTCATCATATGCATGAAGAAGGCAAGAACATTGGTGAGACCAAAGGACATAACTGTATATTCATAAAGACCGTACCGAGCAGTGAATGCGGTCTTAGGAATATCTTCCTTTTTAATCTTGAGTTTATGATATCATGTCCTTAAATCAATCTTGGAGAATATCTTGGCCCCACTGAGCTGATCAAACAAGTCATCAATCCTAGGAAGTGGATATTTTTTTTTTATGGTAACATCATTCAGCTGACAGTAATCCACACACATGCGGAGGCTGCCATCCTTCTTATCCATGAAGATAGCAGGTGATCCCCATGGTGAAGAGTTGGGACGGATATATCCCTTCTGGAGCATTTCATCAAGCTGCTTCTTTAGCTCCACTAATTCTGATGAGGGCATCCGGTAATACTTCTTGTATAACGGCAAGGTTCCGGGCACAAGATCTATTGCAAACTCAAGCTCTCGATCAGGTGGCATGTCTGCCAGTTCTTCTGGAAATACATCAGGAAACTCACTAACCACAGGAATTAATTCCAACTCACCAGCCACAGCGGTGAAGACCATTTCTTTCTTGGGTATGCTTCTGCGAGCATAGAATTTGGTAGCCTGCCCCTTCTGACTAGTCAAGGTGACTTCTCGGGCCGCGCAATTTATGCATACTTGATATTGGGTCAACCAATTCATACCCAAGATAACATCCAACTTTACAGACTCAATGATTATCAAGGAAGTTGGAAAATAGACTTCATTGACATTGATTTCCAGATTACGGCAGACCAGATTGCTTCTGATTAAAGATCCCGGGGATTGTACCAGCATATTCTTGCCCAAAAGCGAACAAGGAAATTTGTTTTGGGCAACAAAACTCCGCGAAATAAAAGAGTGGGAAGCCCCAGAGTCAAATAAAATTACGGCAGGTATGTTATTAACAGAAAACATACCAATGACGACTTCGAGGTTCTCTTGGGCTTCATCTGCGGAGAGGTGATGAACGTGCCCAGTGATGTTTTGCTGGGTAGGGCATGAATCCATAAAGTTGACTTGCGGCCTGAATAGGGCATTTGCCTTGCCGTTCTTGGGACACTGGCTGGCATAATGTCCGGTTTGCCCACAACTGAAGTTGTTGCGCTGGCACTCGTCTCGCACCGGGTTGGTCACGACATTCTTGACTTGTGTGGTGGTCTTGTTAACATTTTGTTGCCAATTGGGCTTGTATTCCACCTGAGTATGCTGCCAGGTACGAGCCTTATGCATTGGCTTCCCTTCCTTCCTTGGCTCGAACTTGCGCTTGTGCTCTTATTGGCAGGCCTATTGCCTGATATGAGCTTGTGCTCCCTTTCAGCAATGAAATCCTTGTTTACCAGAGTTTGGAAATCTGGGAAATCAAACATATTGAGGGTACATCGGAGTTGTGGGTTTAATCCCCCAAGAAATCTGTCAATCTTTCTTTCTTCGGTGGCCACGTCATAAAGGGAGTAACGGGCCAAATGATTGAACTTTTGCAAATATTCACCCACAGACTAATTTCCTTGAAGGAGCGCAAGAAATTCACGTTGCTTAGCCTTCATAATTCCAGTAGGAATATGATATTTCCGGTACTGATCCTTGAATTTTGCCCAGGTGATATCTTCATCAGCAGGCCACGTGGCTTTTGCATTTTCCCACCATATGGCAGCAGCACCTTCAAGATAATGAGTTGCAAATTGAACTTTATCATATTCTTCTGTACGAGCAATCTCAAGCTTCCTCTCAATGATTCGCAACCAATCGTCTGCATCCAAGGGATCAATAACCTGACTGAAACTGGGAGGCTTGGTCCTCTAAAAATCTGACAGCTTGGAGTGATGACTGTTCTGATTTCCATTCTGTCCAACCACAGCTTGCACACTTCTTAATATTTCAATCAGATCATTATTCCTCCTTTCCTCAAACATACGCAGAATTTGCTCGGTGGAGGCGGTGGTGGAACGTACGGCTCGGGGAAGTGCCCTGCCTGTCGTGCGGAACGACGAACAGGAGCGTCCTCATGAGCGTCGCTACTGCTACCTCCCCGCGTCATCCTATTGTGGATTTTTTCCAAGACAACGCAACCGAGATGAGAAACATCCAAAAATAAATTGGGTAAAAGCCAGCAACAAAGCCTGAGAGAAACCGAAATAACGAAGAAAACACAGCGAATAAAATAGAGTTCCAACATAATTATACACAATAGACTCATACATGAAAGATAAACATCATGCCAGGTTCAACTACTCTCATACAGGAAACAAAACATCAAGACTCGTACGACTACACCCGTACATCATCCTGACAACTGCGGGTACTCAGAAGCTCTACTGCTCTGCTGGTGCTGCGAGGTCCTCTCCTGAAGCGGGCTCGGATCATGAACTGACGTGGTTAACTGAAACCTCCGGGTTAAAGGTAACACGACGACGCTGCCTCGAGGGCTCTCCCTCCGGGGCAGGTGCAGGGTGAAGCATCAGGGATACAAGAGTAGTGAGAAGTGAAACCCACTCAGCAGAAGCACTGGGAGGATTCACGGTCGAGGTGCCCAAGCTACTCGGAGGAGTAACCGGTGAAATAGGGGAACTAGAACTGGATGGAATATAAGGAGTAAATCCCGTAGAAGATGGAGCAGTGACAGATCTAGTAGAGGCTAAAGCAGTACAGGCACGAGTCAGCTCTCGAGCCAGCTCGTGGATCATAAGATAGCTAGCAGTGATATAACGGGAAAGGTGTCTAGCAACACTATCAGACTCCAGATCAATGATAGGGAAACGGACACGACCATTGTCGTGCAAAGAGGGATAGTAGTAGAAACCTGGGTGGTTCTGCATCCGGACCTCGTGATAACGAAGCTCGACAAGGACCTCGAATGCAGCAAACTGTACAGCCTAAGAAGCGGTAGAAGCAAAACCGCTCCGGGAGGTACGAGTGTAAGTGCTGGAATCGGAAATGGTGCGCAGAGTAACCACTGCGTGATACTCATACACTGAGTCTGCTAGACGCTCCGGGTACACACGATAGACTGGGTCTTCACTGAGGGGGCTAGAGCCGACGCCACACGTTACGAACGAGATGCAGCGACGTGAACGGCATCAGCTGCAACTGACACAGATACGACACTGGAGCCATCTACACTCACAACCATTACCAGGTTAGCATAAAAATAAAAAGAGTGCATACATTGCAACAACCAGCTACAAATGCTACCGGCACTCAAATAAAACTCGTAACTAACGTCTGGTTAACACGTCGTAGTCTAGCGTGGCCTACAGTCAGCGCAGCTCTGATACCAAGTGTTGTGGCACCCCGGCTCAGAGCAACCGATTTACCATGCATTGCCAGCCCAGAGACCATGTCTTCTGGCAACACACAACATCTTGGTACAGAAAACAACCGCTTTATTGATGCTATCGGATCATAGTTTATATTAGAACAGGTGGCGAGGCCAAGTGGTACACACGGTGCGGCTGAACAATATGTACATTATTTAGTGAACAAAAGGGGCCTCGATCAGAACAACTACGTGGTAGCGGAACAACATCGTAGCGGAACTCCATAGCACAGGGACACCGATGTGGACACGATCTAGACTCGGACAGCACTCCTTTCCAACGAGACTTTCCTGAAATCTGGCATGACACGGCAGGTCAGTACATTGAATGTACTTGCAGTCTCACAACAAGCATAAACATAATGAAAAACAATATCATGATATTTAACCAATTGTTTAATAATGCAACAATATATCCAACATGTTGTGATCAGGCTCTTGTGATATAAGCCCCTCGGACTTGCTTACCAACGGTGATCGCTCTCGGATCACAAACGGACCAACCTCGTGGTCTTAGATCGGGTTACCTCGTAACCAAACGGTGATCTTTCCGGCGATCACAACCATGACCAACACTTGGTTTCAAATGGTGATCTTTCCGGCGATCACAACCATGACCAACACTTGGTCTCCAACATCAAGATGGTCTACCCACCATCATCAAAAGTGCAAAGTTCATAACTTAGTGTGCAAAATTTATTAAACGTTGACCCATGGTGTGACCTACTTTCGAGCATGTCCGTAACCGTGGACTCGGCTATCGATAGATTTAATACACTCTGCAGACGTAGCGCACTGTACCCACACCACGGAACCCATGGCCTCGCACTCCCATTCGGGTGGACCAACGGCATTCCGACGAAACCCCTCCACTGCCATGACACTCTCTCGGCCACTCTGACTCACTCCCCACTCGGCTAGTCCTGGGTGGCCCCGTGTCTACCAAAGACACCAACGGCCACCGTCGTGGCAAAACATAAACGGTCCCAAATGGGGACAAGGTACCATAACATCAACAACGGGCACACAAGGTTATGTCTGCTTACCGGGCCAGGGTACCGCACGCGCATAACCTTCCCTCGTTGGAGGCACCGACCAGAGGCATGACAATAGACCGAATAAAGGCCTTCCCATAAAGGCAAATGTGGTTGCACTGGGAAAACTCGATTTAGTGGCACCATGACCCGGTCAACGATATATTCAAGTTGAGTTATTATCAGGTTCAACTTAAAGTGAAGGTCACCAGTGTCATAATATGCCATGAAAATACCTATATCCACACTAAGCATAAACATCACAACTCATAACACTTCTCTGGTTATGATTAATCATCACTTTAAACAGAATCTTTACTTAGCAAATTTATACTTTTTCTCCTCCAAGAAAATAACTCAAAATAATTACTTATATCCATAACCATATTACTTCTTCATAACAACTATTTCTTCTAGTTATTTAACCAACTTAGTTAGCTTCAAATTTATGTAAACTAAGCATATCAACTTAAACAAGCAACCAAACAGAATATAAATAATATACTAGTGATTTAAATGCATGGATTAAATCATTAATTCAAGTTGAAAAATCACAAATATTGCAATGGCACCATGAAAATGTTGTTGTGGCTTGCCTTAGTGCAGATGAGGTTCACAATCCTCCTGGTGATCCTCAAGACAAGCTTCACTCTCTGAAAATAATTATAAACACCAAAAGAAAACATCAAGAACCCTTCTGAAATTCACCAGAAAATCTAGACAGGAGAGAAAATTCTCATTTTTGGTGGGCTGCTAGATTTCCTCATAAAGAACACAATGCAAAAAGAATCAATTCATTTGGACTTATGGTTAAAAAGTTTTGGCTGTTTGAAGCTCTCTGGAAAGAATTAAATTTGAAATTAAATAAAACAGAACTGGGGGGGGGTGACGTTGAAGGCGTAAACCTCGCGGACGCCACCACTTGTACCGCTTTGCACGCGTACAGAATGGCTGACTAGCGGTCCCCGCTAGTCAGGTGAGAGGGAAACAGAGGGCGGCGCGGCTTCGCCGGAGCGCACGCCGGCGAGGAGGGCTTCTTGGCCCGAACTAGAGGGAGGGATCGAAAGAGGAGACGGAGGCGTACCTGCCCTTACCCGTAGGTTAGCTAGGGGTGGTCGGACGGTGTCGGAAACGACCTCTCCAGCAGCGACAGGAAGTAGAGGTCGCCAGAGATGAAGACGACGGCGACTAGAGGCGACACTAGGGTCTCCAACCGGGTGGAACAGCACCACCGAGGCACGGCGGAGGCCCTGGAAAGGTGGCCCGGGCCTGGGAGGGGCTGGAGCTACGGAGACGACCCGAGGGGATCGCCGGCAAGCTCGAGCCCGGGGACGGCGGCCCGCGGCCTGCCCGGCCGGGCTACGGCTTTCTACGAGATCGTGGAGTGTGTGTGAGGAGTGTATGATGCTCGAGGAGGCTGGGGAGGGCTCTATTTATAGCCGAGAGTCGAGAGGGGATCGGGCTCCGCCGGAGGACACCTGGACACGGCCCCCGGCGACGAACGGCGTCACTGAGCGAGGGAAAGGCGACGCAGCTCACGCGGGAACTGTGGGCGAGCGGAGACAAGCACAGGGGCAAGAGGGTGACGACGAGCACAGTGTGCAGTGCACTATTGCATTGGCCAGGAGGGAGTTAAGAAGATCAGGACGACGATTGTGGCGAAGTTTGACAAGGTTTGGCAGGCGGGGAAGCGATCACGCGAGCAACAAAGGCGCGGGCGTGACGCAGATCGCATCGGCCGTATGCCAGCACGCCTGGACGAACGCGGTCACCGCATGAACACTGAACTCAGGTCGAACTAAGCCCAAACTTCATGTCTGGCGTGTAGTTCGTGGTAGATTGAGAGGTTACCATGTTTTGGTTTGAGCTCAGACGCAGTAGAATGGATTTCAACTGCCTGGTAAGTTTCTAGTCAGTAACTTTGAGAGATTACTGTGGTCAAACTACTGAGAGTTGGGAGCTGGGCTTTGGAGGTTAGCAATCAATCACTAAGGTGATGATGCACAAGGAAAATCAGCCACAATAGAGCAAGTAAAATGGTAGTTGATGTAGAAACCACCATTTCTGTCCAGAACAGATAATATTTTCTGTAGCAAAAATATTCCAAAAAGTGATGAAATATTTTTGCTCAGGAAGGTGCCCTAGGGTTCAAAGAATATTTGGGAATTTTCTCAGATTTTTGTGGGCAAGAAAAATTGGGGTTGCTTTGGAGCACATTGAGCTAGCTAGGGTTTAAGAGAGGGAAATGAATATTTTTCATTTAAGAAAAATATTCAAAATATTATTTTGAGGTGAACTGGAGATAAAATGATAGTTAGAGAGGGATATGAGACACTTGGGTGAAAGTCAAGGGGTACCCAAGTGTTTAAGTCCATATGAAAAGATTCAAAACTCCAGATTACAAAACCAAATCAAACGAAAATCAGACAAAAAGAAGAGGGCAAAAACCAGGCTGTCACAAATACTTGGTGTTGGCATCCCCCTTGAGCGTCCACTTGAGGCCGCCCCTGCGCCTCCAATATTCCTCCTCAGAGCAAAGCAGCGCTTCGACTTGCCCTTCCAGGGCGTAACGGTGAGCCCATTCTTGCTCAGAGAATGGTCTCGCATCGGCCTGAGCATCAAGGTGCGCGATTTCGTTGACGAGACTCGCCCTGAGTAGCTTGTCGTCGCGCCCTTGGTTCGTGCCCCACCCTTTGAGGCTCACACGAAGACGGCCCCCAACCGCATTCCAGAACTCCAATGGGCCACGTTGATGGCCGGTGAGTTGTATGTATCTGAACCATTTCTCCCTGAAGATGGTATCGAAGCCTGGTACCTCAAACCAAGCTATTTCAAAAAAGAAACGGGGGTTGCGACGAATCATGTCCTCCCCTGAAGACAAGATCAAGGGAACATGGTCCGACCCAATCCTCGTTTCGACGAGGAGCGAGCACAACGGGTACACCACTTCCCAATCCGGAGACATGAACACGCGGTCCACAACAGAGCGCACCGGGGCAAGCTGTTTATTAGTCCAAGTGTACTGAGCCCCGGTTCTGGTCACTTCCCTAAGTGCCATAAGTACATCAGTGAGAGGAGAAGGAGATACACACGCACTCTCTAACGGAATACAACAATCGATCCTAGCTAGATCGATGGGCAGTTGTGCTGCATGCGCCATGCAATGTCGGCGGGATAAGGCACTCTTGACCAGCTCAAGTCGGTAGCGCCGGAGACCAACACAAGTAGTCTAACAGCCCCCCAAGCAGTCTCATGTGTGAAAGTAGCAGTAGGCAGTCCTTTTGTGAAGATATCTGCATACTGTGAAGAAGTAGGAACATGCAACATGCACAGTTCTCCCAAAGAAACCTTATCACGAACGAAATGAATGTCAATCTCGATGTGTTTCATCCGTCGGTGCTGCACGGGGTTAGCCGACATATAAACCGCATAGACATTATCACAATAAACCACAATAGACTTGGCGATGGGTTGATGAAGCTCATCCAATAACTACCGCAGCCATGTCGTCTCAGCGACGATGTGGGAAACGGCCCGGTACTCCGCCTCAGTGCTAGACCTGGAAACAGTAAGTTGTCGCTTTGAAAACCAAGATATCAAATTATCCCCGAGAAAAACGCAAATCCCAGAGGTAGAACGTCGAGTGTCGGGGCAGCCAGCCCAGTCTGCATCGGAGTAGGCAAGAAGAGTGGTGGGTGATGATGGGTAGATATGTAAGCCATAGTCTAGGGTGCCTTTGAGATAACGTACGATGCGCTTGACAAGGTTGTAGTGAGAGGAGCGAGGGGCGTGCATGAAAAGATAGGCCTGTTGAACAGCGTAGGACAAATCAGGACGGGTGATCGTCATGTACTACAAGGCGCCGGTGAGACTGCGGTAGATAGTAGGGTTATCGAGGAGGTCACCGTCTGATATGGAGAGTTTGGCGCCCGGGTCGATAGGAGTACGAACAGGATGACAGTCGGACATACCGGCTCGTTCGATGATGTCCAAAGCATACTGTTGCTGAGAGAGGTGGAGACCCGAAGACAAGTGGGAGTCGGCAACGCCGAGGAAGTGAGAGAGAGGGCCAAGGCCTGTCATGGAGAACTCGCGACCGAGGAGAGAAATAACATAGTCGAGAAACGTCGGAGATGATGCAGTGAGAATGATATCATCAATGTATAGGAGGAGGTAGGCTGTGTAGGTAGTGGATTTGTAGATAAAAAGAGAAGTGTCGCATTTAGAGGCAACGAAGCCAATGGATGCGGCATAGGTGGTAAAGCGAGTGAACCAGGCACGAGGGGCTTGCTTAAGTCTGTAAAGAGATTTCTTAAGAAGACAAACGTGCGAGGGGGCGGTCGGATCTTCAAATTCGAGGGGTTGCTGACAATAAACTGTCTTGGTAAGGTTTCCATGGAGAAAAGCGTTTTTAACGTCTAACTGGTGAATGGGCCACGAGTGAGAAGTAGCGAGAGAGAGAATGACACGAATGGTGCTCGGCTTAACTACTGGAGAGAAGGTCTCGTCGTAGTCGATGCCTTCGGTTTGAGAAAACCCGCGGACGACCCATCTCGCCTTGTAGCAAGCTAGGGATCCGCAAGAATTATACTTATGCCAAAAAACCACTTCCCACTAATGATCGGAGCCGTGGATGGTCGAGGAACGAGCGACTAGGTCTCGTTCTGAAGGAGGGCTCGGTACTCATCACCCATGGCACTAGACCAGCGTGGGTCGGCCAGGGCTGCGCGGTAGGTGTGGGGAAGTGGCGAGGCACCCTGAAGATCGGCGAGAAAATTGAGTCGACGAGAGGGTATGTGGAAACCTGTTTTGGCCCGGGTGCGCATGTTGTGAGGGTTAGCTGGAGGCGCGACAGCGAAATCGCGGGGTGGAAGCGGTCGTGGGGTGGAAGGACTGCAGGAAGAAGTGGAGGCAGGGCTGGTGGACGGCGAGCTGCTGGAAGAATCGGGGGTGGGAGGGTTCGAGTGCGGGGTAGAGTCCGTAGATGTGGAGGCCGTAGATGTGGCAGGGTGCGAGCGCGGGGAAGAAGCTCTTGGGGCGGTGGTCGCATGGGGCGAAGGGACTTCTAGGGCAGCGTTCTGGTCAGGTGAGACGGCTGCCGTGGGAGCGGTTGGACCAACACAGAATGGTGCCATGGCAAGGGCCGGCGGTGGGATAGCGGCTATATGAGAGAAGTCGATTGGCGAGGGGTCTTGGGGGTGCGAGAGAAGGGAAAGACAAACTCATCGAAGTTGACGTGCCGCGAGACGTAGATGCGACCTGTAGAGGGATCGAGGCAACGATACCCTTGTGATCACGGGGGTAACCTATGAAGACACAAGCGACCAAGCGCGCGGCAAGTTTGTGAGGGGCGGTGGCTTCCATGTTAGGGTAGCACAGGCACCTAAAGACACGGAGGTGAGTGTACGTGCGTGATGTTTTGTGAAGGATCTCGTGAGGTGTGACGAGAGAGAGAGACGCTTGGTGGGGCGAAGGTTAAGGAGAATGGTGGCGGCGGTGAGTGCATCAGCCCAGTAGCGTGGTGACATGGAGGCTTGGAGCAGAAGGGTGCGTATTACGTCATTGGTCGAGCGAATAGCACGTTCAGCTTTAGCGTTCTGGTAAGATGTGTATCTCTACTACCTAAAAGAAACGTAAGGTTCCCTCTCCCCTCTTACGTCCCCCTCGCTTCGTCCAACCTGTAGTACGACCCCCTTCTCCCCTCAATCGATTTTCTTTTCTCCCCACCGGTTTTCTCCCTGCCGGTTTTGTCCTTGGTTTTCTATTCCTTTCTTTGATAAAAACAAATAATTCACGTATGGTAACCAAATGCAATCAATTCATGCATGGTAATATAAAATCTGATTTGATAACACAATAACTCATGATCAATCTCCTTCCTTCTTTAGATCAATTCCTTTCTTCTATCTCCTTCCTTTCTTCTACACCGTGGTACAAATTCCTTTCTTCTATCACCGTAGTTTACCCGGCCGAATTCACGCTCATGAGTTATGTCGACCCCGCCACTACTTTGCACAGGCATCAACAAGCAAGTCCGACGCACCCATGAGATGCGCTTGCAAGGACAGACTCGTGACGGAGGCATTGAGAAGATCATGCATTGGGAGAGCGGCACACGCGATGGAGTTGGCTGCAGGGCGCGATGGGTGCTGGTTGGCCTTACATGCCATGTGCTGTGTGTGTGTGTGTGTGTGTGTGTGTGTGTGTGTGTGTGTGTGTGTGTGTGTGTGTGTGTGTGTGTTGGGGCTTGGTGGGAGGCATGTGATGATGTAGAAGGCAAGTGAGCAGAGGGACTCGGTGGGAGAGAAGCTGGGCTCGGTGATCGACGACGGTCGAGAGATGTTGTGGAGGAGTTGGCGGCGCCTTGGACGAGTTCGATGCGTGCATGACCTGTGTCACGGGGAAAGCGAAGCAACAACGTTAGTCCTCCTTTGCCCTTCTCTTTCAATGTTATAAGTAGTCTTGGGCTATCAAGGTTTGACTAGCTAGCTTTTCATTGCCAGTTTAGAAATTAGTGGATTGTTTGAGCAACAGATCATATCGCGAGATTAGACCTTCGACGATCAAAGAAGTAAGTAGGTGCTTAATGGATGGGTGGATGCTGGCTTTAAATCGACTCTCACCTTAGTCTTCCTTATCACTGATAAGCGAAGCAGTCTACCTTTACTCTCTTTAATCTGATATATATGTTTTGTTGTGGTATGGTATTGGCGTCAGTTAATTTTCCATGGTTCTTTAGTAGGTGTTAAATAAAAGAGATATTTAAGAGCGTAAAACAGATATTTGCTTATATGGGCGGAGGAAGATCTTTTTTTGTGGAGGAGGAAAGATAAGGCGTAGTCAGGATTGACTCTGACTCGACTCTATGTGTTAATAAATCAGACACTCTGTATCATCACGATAATAGATGCAGTGTTTTACCAGTTCTTAAGATCATATATGTGTGTTAAATCATGAACATGTCATATAACCACCTGTAATACATTCAAGCTTTTCATCCGTGCTATGTATTATTAATAGGCTACAATTTATGCTCTCCATCAGCATTGTTGTTTGTCTTTCCTTCTTCACGGGGGAGACATGTGGCATATCTCTTTCCATTCTATACCATTCTCGTTGATTTTACGATTAGTCAACTGGGTTCGCTTACAGTTACGGAGATCTTTCTTATGCACATGGTATTTCAATGACAACGTCCCATACTGCTATTCAGTTTTTATTTGTCATATCAGTGCTAAATGATTTATTTAATTCATGTATCTATATTGTTGCCCGGAGCAACGCACGGGCATTTAGCTAGTGGGAAAGAAAAACGCATCACCGTACCGAAGGGAAAAAAGAAGTTGCGACTTTGTGCGCTATCAAACTCACGCCCGTTGTCGCATTAGAGAGTCCGTATGGTCCCAAAGTGAGTGCGAACATAAGAACGAAAGAATCGAAAAATGGCAGGAACGTCAGACTTGGGTTTTAGAGGAAAAGTCCAATGGTAGCATGAAAAATCATCAATAAGCAGGAGATAATACTTGCTCCCAGAGGCGCTAGACAAAGGAGCAGTCCAAACCTGCGTTTTGATTTTCGGATTGGGTTTTTTTTCGCCCCTGAACGAGATGGCCGAATTTCGGTCATTTCAAAAAAATCGGCAAAATTCTGACGAAATTACAAAAACAAAATTTGAATATTTGAATGAAATTTAACCAAAATCTGGCCGAAATTTGAGAGAAATTTTGAAATCAACAAAGGAAAAGCATAGCAGATCGAGCTCTAGGGATTAATAAATCTGAATCAGTCCAATAATATGCATCAGAGAAGCAACGAAGAAGTAAGCGTCCTGATGCTACCTGCGCATCAGTCCAAGATATAAAAATAATCCTCACTGCCGCAAACATCAAGCACCTGTCGTGGCCTTGGAGAAGCAACGGAGAAGAAGCTAGATGTGGTGGAGGAGGCGCGAGGTGGCCCATGATGGAGGCTGCGCACGGGCACGCGCACGGACGCAAGCGAGCGAGCGGAAGGCACCAGTCACCGAGGCGGCTTGATGCAGCGGCGGCGTGGGGATTCTTCACCGGAGGAGCTCGCGATGGGCGTGGGAAGGCAGCAGGCGGGCGGCGGCGGCGCCGCACAGGGAAAGACAGAGAGGAAGCGAGAAGTTTAGGGCACGCGCGTTCAGTTTCGTCGTGTTTTCTCAGCCGAAGCCTTGTAGAACTTGGGCCGGCCCAAAGCATTCAAATCGGGCCGAAAAATTTGAGCGAGAGGTACATATTCCGGGCCCAGGCGAGATGACCGAAATTCGGCCGAAATTGGATTTTTTTCGGCCGAAAATCAAAACAGAGGTCCAAACATCACAATGTATAAGGTCAAACGGGGCAGTAGTTCGACTAGTGGAGGAAGTAGAAGGGAGGCGGACGTGCTTTCCAGTCTGACAAGCATCACACAAGCGTCCATCCGAAATAGGTTTATTACAATGTTCTAAATTTTTATTTAAACGAAAAGTAGCATCGCCGGGGTGGCCCAAACGCCAGTGCCAAAGGTCGGTGAGGCGGGAGACGGTGACGGTGAGGGAGGTGGGTGCAACCGGAGGGAAGATGTCATACAGTTCGCCGTTACTGTTGCATCAAAGAAGCTCCACCTTGGTTGGATAGTCCTTCACAGAGAGACCATAAGGATCAAATTCAGCGGAGCAGTTATTATCAGTGGTTAAGCGACGAACGAAAAGGAAATTTTTAATGAGATTAGGGGCAACTAGCACGTTGTTGAGGTATAGGGTCGATTAGGGTTAGGAAGACATGAGGAACCAACGTGACTAATAGGCATAGCACTACCGTTTCCGACAAAAACAGGGGGGATAATTTGATAAAGTGGCGATGGAGGAAATCATACCGGGATCAGCCACTAGATGAGAGGAGGCGCCGGAGTCCGCAACCCAGCCACCGCTGGGCGACTGGATCGACAGGTTGTGCAGAGTGCTCATCAGGGCGGAGTGGTCAACGGTGTTGGAGGCGGCGGCCGTCGACGGGTCGAAGTACTGTTGCGCCTGGTAGTGCTGCGGAAGAGGTGGCGCTGGCGGGAACTGCTACTGATGAGGAGGCGCCGGCAGGTACTGCTGCGGTGGCGGGTAGCCCATCGGGACGGCTGTTGAGGTGGCAAGGCGGCGCGTGGCGTCTTGGCGACGCGGACCAAGGATCCGGCGCCGGGCGAGGTTGAGTGGGAGGCCATCGGTGGCGTGACGCGTGCCGCCCACGCGGCGTAGCCGCAGCCCCCTGATACCCGCCGTTGTTGGTGTAGCGGCAGCGTTTGTTGTGCCCCTGGTTGAGTGAGGGAGAGGAGGGTTTGCCGCCGCCGAGGCCAGGAGCGGGCAGCCGAGCCTGGCCGCCGGAGGCCCCAACTGAGGGTGCGGGTGATGGACCCCTCTGCTGGACAGCGAGGGCACTGTGATGGGTGGAGCCGGCGAAGTTGTTGCCGATCTCGTCGTGGTGAAGCATGCCGACGGCGACGTCAAAAGGGACGGGAGTTGGGGACTTCTCTATAATCTTGGCGGTGGTCTGATGACAATCCTTGTTGACGCCGCGCAGAAGTTGGATGACCAACTCGTCATCATCCAGAATCTTGCCGGCGTCGCGCAGCGCGTCGGAGATGGACTTGAGGCGAGCGAAGAAGGTGGAGATGGAGGAGTCCCCTTGACGAGTTTCGGAGAGCTCCTTCTGGAGCTGGAACCGCTGCGCCCGACGGTTGTTGACGAAGAGAGCCTCGACGGAGGCCCAGGTCTGGGCGGCGGTGGCCTCCCGGTCGAGCAAGAAGGCGGCGAGCTCCGTCACCATCGCACCGAGGAACCACCGCTTTATTAGATTGGATCGATGGAAGCGTTCCTACTCCTCCGTAGAGGAGCCGCGTGGGTATTTATTGATTGGGGGCAGAAACTGGCCTTGGAGTACAAGAATACGCCGATCGCTAGGATTGCAGCGAGAGAGGTTTACACGGGAGGAGAAGAAGAGATAGAATAGGGTAGTTGAGATTACATGACGTAAATATCTCTAAGTCTAACACCCTCCCTTAATCTGAACTACCTTAACCTAAATTAAGATTGTTCTTGAAAGCTTCAAACGGCTTGTATGGTAGAGCTTTAGTAAACCCATCAGCCACTTGATCTCTTGAAGGAATGAAGCGAATCTCTAGCTTCTTTTACGCAACCCTTTCACGTACAAAATGAAAGTCTATCTCAATATGCTTGGTCTGGCATGGAAGACAGGATTGGCACTTAAATAAGTAGTACCCAAGTTATCACACCATAAGCATGAAACACGATGTTGCTTTACTCCCAATTCTTCAAGCAAAGATTCAAGCCAAATAATTTCAGCAATAGCATTGGCCAAAGACTTATACTCAGCTTCAAGACTTGATCTTGACATCGTTGCTTGTTTCACGGCACTCCATGAAATAAGGTTAGAACCAAAGAAAACAGCAAAACCACTGTTGATTTTCTATCATCTTTGCAGCCTGCCGATCGCATCGAGAAAGCACTAACAAGTGTAGAGTTGGACTTTACGAACTGAAGTCCCAAACTTACGATGTGCTTTACATACCGTATAATTCTCTTGACAGCTGTCCAATGAGCGAAGTGGGAGAATGTAAGTATTGACATACTTTGTTGACAAAGAAAAGAGATATCTGGCCGTGTTAAGGTTAAATCTTGCAAGGCACCAACAACACTTCGTATTTGGTACTTTCTTCTTCCTTAAGTGGCTCCCCTTCATATCTTGACAATTGTTACGATGAAGATAATGGTGTAGGTGATACCTTACAATCCTTCATTCCCATCCAAGCCAAGAGTTCATTTGCATATTTTTCTTGTTTCAATACTATACCATCCTGAACCTTTTTAACTTCGATGCCCAAGAAGAAACTCAGATCACCAAGGTCTTTTAAAGCAAATTCTGAGCTTAAATCATGCAGAAGAGCATCAGTAGCTCTTTGAGAAGAGCTTGCAACTATAATGTCATCTACATATATGAGCAAAAAGATAACAGTGTTTGCCTTGTTATATATAAAGAGAGACGTGTCAGCCTTTGATGCAATGAAACCAAGACGTTTTAACTCCATACTTAACCTAGAGTACCATGCTCTAGGTGCTTGTTTCAGAACATAAAGAGCTTTGTCAAGCTTGCATATATAATGAGGTTTTTGTTTGTTTTCATAACCTGGTGGTTGCCTCATATAGACCTCCTCTTCCAGAACACCATGCAAAAACGCGTTCTGCACGTCTAGCTGCCTTAGGCTCCATCCCCTAGACACGGCAATAGCAAGTACAAGTCTGATTGTCGCAGCTTTAACCACAGGGCTAAATGTATCCTCATAATCAATACCGTAGCGTTGCTTAAAACCTTTAACCACGAGACGTGCTTTATACCTGTCAATGGAGCCATCTGCCTTTTTCTTGATCCTATACACCCATTTGCAATCAATAATATTTTTACCTTTCTTGTTTGGCACCAGATGCCATGTCTTGTTTCTCATCAAAGCTGTGTATTCCTCATCCATAGCCTTTTTCCACTTTTTATCCCCAAGTGCATCATCCAACTTTGTTGGCTCACCTGAAATATACAACATGCCATACCGAATAGTGCCATCAGTTCTGATTTTTGGTTTCTTAATACCTTTTTGTAGTCGAGTTGCAACTCTTGAAGTGGTTTGTGGAAGCTGCTTTGTACCTTATTGGCGCCTTTGCATTGCTGTTCGCAGAAGATCACGGGAGGAATCAAGATGCCGCACGGATCCGAAGTACACGGATGTGGCTTCTTCACTTTGCGCCTCACCGCCTATTGCCGCAGAGGATCCTGCATCAGTTGGGCCAGGCGGACGCGCGCGCGAGTCACGTCTCGCGATTGGCTGCATGCACACGCCAGCCGAAGGAGATTCCCCGCGTGGGGACGTGTCGGGCACTGCCCGCACCTAGTTGACCGGCTCCCGATCCGAGGCGGATCGGATCCGCGCCTGATCCGAGGCGGATCGGCGCAGAGGAGGAGTTGCAGGCGCCGCCAGATCCTCCTCGTTCGCCGCGCCAACTTCGTCCTCTTCCTCCACATGAAATACAGCCTCATTTGAATGGGATTTTGATCATCTTGATCGTTTTGAACGCCATTTTCTTCAGGAACCTGCACACACGGAAGACAAGGACTGGCTCCAATAGGAATACTATCGTCATGTTGATTATTGCAATTGTTTCCCCCGTGATCAAAATCTCGAAGTGTAGATGGAAGAAGTAGAATCTCTTGACGAAGGAGGGCGCCGGCATTAGGATGAAGAGTTTCAAACGGAAAGATTGATTCATCGAACACAACATCACGAGATATATAAACTCGTCCTGTGGGAACATCTAAACATTTTACTCCTTTGTGCATGGGACTATACCCCAAAAATACACATTTTTTTGAACGAAGCGCAAGTTTGCGTGTGTTGTATGGTCTTAGGTTGGGCCAACATGCACAACCAAATACTCGAAGCGATTTGAAGTCTGGTTTAGTACCAAAAAGACGAGTGATTGGACTTTCAAGTTTGATGACTTTTCTTGGTCGAATATTTATGAGATATGTGGCAGTGAGAAAGGCTTCATCCCAGAATTTTAGGGGCATGGAAGCATTGGCTAGCAGAGCTAGTCCTACCTCAACAACATGACGGTGTTTCCGTTCAGCTGACCCATTCTGTTGATGAGCATGGGGACAAGAAACATGGTGAGAGATTCCAATCTTTTGAAAGAAGGAGTTTAATTTTTCATACTCACCACCCCAGTCTGTTTGCATGGCAAGAATTTTTGAGTCTAGTTGGCGTTCAACAAGATTTTGGAAATTTAGAAACACTTGGAAAACATCAGATGGTTTCTTTAGCAAATATATCCAAGTGAACTTGCTATAATCATCAATGAAACTAACATAATAAGAAAATCTGCCAACTGATGTGGGAGCTGGTCCCCATACATCTGAAAAAACTAACTGTAATGGAGCAGTGGACACACTTGTAGATATGGGATAAGGTAGCTGATGACTCTTAGCTTGCTGACAAGCATCACAAATTGACTCAACACTAGACTCATAGGGAAGATTATTCTTGCTAATGACATGCTTAACTATGATCAAGAGGGATGACCAAGACGACTATGCCACTTTGTCAAGAGGGTTTGGTGACACTCCATGCTTGTTTATTCGACCATGATGAAGATGAAGATGATATGAGTGGATATAGGCCTCCCTCACACTTTCCTCTAAGTATGACCTTCCTCGTTGCCAAGTCCTTGATCACAAAAGAGCAGGGATAAAAGATTATAAGAACATTGTTGTCAAGAGCAAAGCGATGAACTGAAACGAGATTTTTTGAAGCATGTGGAACATGTAGGACATTATTAAGATGCAAATCTTTTACGGGGGTTTTAACAACTGAATTACCAACATGAGTGATATCCATACCAGTTCCACTTGCCGTGTGTATCGATCACCGCCATGATACCTTTCTCGCATCGTCGACTTGTCAAGTTCCCGGTGATGTGCTCAAGAGCACCGAGTCGGCATACCGTTAGTGTCAATGCCGTAGTTGTTGGTGACGAGGTTGGCTGCCTTCTTTTCCTCATGATCATCATCATAGCGATGCCAGCACGCTTTTGCACCACCAGCATGGAACTTATAGCAGATTTGGCACTCTGGGTAATCACCTTCCTGCTGCTGCTGTTGTTGTGGTTGGGGACGAGGTCGTTGCTGCTGGTAGCCGCCGCGACTAGGAGCTGAAGCAGTGCGGTTCCCTCGACCGCGCCTTCCTCTGGTGCTTCGGCCGCGTCCTCCCCTGCCATGGGACTGTCTGTTGGTGAACGTAGTAATTTCAAAAATTTTCCTACGATCACGCAAGACCATGGTGATGGCATAGCAACGAGAGGGAGAGTGTCCGCCCACGCACTCGTGAGACCGAAAGCGAAGCGTTATATTAACGCTGTTGATGTAGTCGACGTCTTCACGATCCGACCGATCCAAGCACCGTTACTCCGGCACCTCCGAGTTCTTGGCACACGCTCAGCTCGATGACGATCCCCGAGCTCCGATCCAGCAAAGCGTCGGGGAAGGAGTTCCACAAGACGACGTGGCAGGACGATCTTGATGTTCTACCGTCGCAGGCTTCGCCTAAGCACCGCTACAATATGACCGAGGTGGAATATGGTGGAGGGGGCACCGACACGGCTAAGGAACGATCCGTAGATCAACTTGTGTGTTCTAGGGTGCCCCTTGCCCCGTATATAAAGGAGCAAGGGGAGGGCGGCCAGCCCTTGGGGCGCACCAAGGGAGGGGGAGTCCTCCTCCTAGTAGGAGTAGGACTCCCTTTCCTAGTCCTACTAGGAAGAGGAAGGGAAGGAAAGAGAGGGAGAGGAGAGGGAAGGGGGGCGCCCCTCCTAGTCCAATTCGGACTCCCCATGGGGGCGCACCACCTCTGGTGCAGCCCTCTCTCTCCCTCTTGGCCCAATAAGGCCCATAACTTCCCCGGGGTTCCGTAACCCTCCGGCACTCCGGTTTTCTCCGAAACTTCCGGAACCTTTCCGTGTCCGAATATAACCAACCAATATATCAATCTTTATGTCTCGACCATTTCGAGACTCCTCGTCATGTCCGTGATCACATCCGGACTCGAACTCCTTCGGTACATCAAAATACATAAACTCATAATAACCGTCATTGAAACCTTAAGCGTGCGGACCCTACGGTTCGAGAACTATGTAGACATGACCTAGAACTATTCTCGGTCAATAACCAATAGCGGAACCTGGATGCTCATATTGGTTCCTACATATTCTACGAAGATCTTTATCGGTCAAACCGCATAACAACATACGTTGTTCCTTTGTCATCGGTATGTTACTTTCCCGAGATTCGATCGTCGGTATCCAATACCTAGTTTAATCTCGTTACCGGAAAGTCTCTTTACTCGTTCCGTAATACATCATCTCACAACTAACTCTTTAGTTGCAATGCTTGCAAGGCTTTATGTGATGTGTATTACCGAGAAGGCCTAGAGATACCTCTCCGACAATCGGAGTGACAAAACCTAATCTCGAAATACGCCAACTCAACAAGTACCTTTGGAGACACCTGTAGTACTCCTTTATAATCACCCGATTCGTTGTGACGTTTGGTAGTACCCAAAGTGTTCCTCCGGTAAATGGGAGTTGCATAATCTCATAGTCATAGGAACATGTATAAGTCATGAAGGAAGCAATAGCAACATACTAAACGATCGTGTGCTAAGCTAACGGAATGGGTCATGTCAATCAGATCATTCAACTAATGATGTGACCTTGTTAATCAAATAACAACTCCTTGTTCATGGTTAGGAAACATAACCATCTTTGATTAACAAGCTAGTCAAGTAGAGGCATACTAGTGACATCTGTTTGTCTACATATTCACACATGTATTATGTTTCGGTTAATACAATTCTAGCATGAATAATAAACATTTATCATGATATAAGGAAATAAATAATAACTTTATTATTGCCTCTAGGGCATATTTCCTTCAGTCTCCCACTTGCACTAGAGTCAATAATCTAGATCACATCACCATGTGATTAACATCGATAGTTCACATCATCATGTGATTAACACCCATAATTCACATCGCCATGTGACCAAGACCCAAAGGGTTTACTAGATTCAGTAATCTAGTTCACATCGCTATGTGATTAACACCCAAAGAGTACTAAGGTGTGATCATGTTTTGCTTTGTGAGAGAATCTTAGTCAACGGGTTTGCCACATTCAGATCCGTATGTATTTTGCAAATCTCTATGTCAACAATGCTCTGCACGGAGCTACTCTAGCTAATTGCTCCCACTATTAATATGTATCTAGATCGAGACTTAAAGTCATCCAGATCGGTGTCAAAACTTGCATCGACGTAACCCTTTACGCATTTAACCTTTATCACTTCCATAATCGAGAAACATATCCTTATTCCATTAAGGATAATTTTGACCGCTGTCCAGTGATCTATTCCTAGATCACTATTGTACTCCCTTGCCAAACTCAGTGGTAGGGTATGCAATAGATCTGGTACACAGCATGACATACTTTATAGAACCTATGGCTGATGCATAGGAATGACTTTCATTCTCTTTCTATCTTCTGCCGTGGTCGGGTTTTGAGTCTTACTCAATCTCACACCTTGTAACACAGGCAAGAACTCTTTCTTTGACTGTTCCATTTTGAACTACTTCAAAATCTTGTCAAGGTATGTATTTATTGAAACACTTATCAAGCGCCTTGATCTATCTCTATAGATCTTGATGCTCAATATGTAAGCAGCTTCACCGAGGTCTTTCTTTGAAAAACTCCTTTCAAATACTCCTTTATGCTTTGCATAATAATTCTACATCATTTCCGATCAACAATATGTCAATCACATATACTTATCGAAATGTTGTAGTGCTCCCACTCACTTTCTTGTAAATACAGGCTTCACCGTAAGTCTCAGATAAAACTATATGCTTTGATCACACTATCAAAGCTTTTATTCCAACTCCGAGATGCTTGCACCAGTCCATAGATGGATTCTGAAGCTTGCACATTTTGTTAGCTCCTTTAGGATTGACAAAACTTCTGGTTGCATCATATACAACTCTTCTTTAATAAATCCATTAAAGAATGTAGTTTTGACATCCATTTGCCAGATTTCATAAAATGTGGCAATTGCTAACATGATTCGGACAGACTTAAGAATCGCCTGAGCTTGAGAAAATCTCATTTGTAGTCAACACCTTGAACTTGTCGAAAACCTTTTTGCGACAAGTCGAACTTTGTAGATAGTAACACTACTATCAAGATCTGTCTTCCTCTTGAAAATCCATTTATATAATATGGCTTGCCGATCATCGGGCAACTCCATCAAAGTCCACACTTTGTTCTCATATATGGATCCCATCTCAGATTTCATGGTCTCAAACCATTTCGCTGAATCTGGGCTCATCATCGCTTCCTCATAGTTCGTGAGGTTCATCATGGTCTAGTAACATGACTTCTAGAATAGGATTACCGTACCACTCAGTGCGGATCTTACTCGAAGACCTACGAGGTTTGGTAGCAACTTGATCTGAAGTTTCATGATCATCATCATTAACTTCCTCACTAATCGGTGTAGGAATCATGGAACTGATTTCGTGATGAACTACTTTCCAATAAGGGAGAAGGTACATTTACCTCATCAAGTTCTACTTTCCTCCCACTCACTTCTTTCGAGAGAAACTTCTTCTCTAGAAAGGATCCATCTTAGCAACGAAAAACTTGCCTTCGGATCTGTGATAGAAGGTGTACCCAACTTTTCCTTTTGGGTATTCTATGAAGACGCACTTCTCGATTTGGGTTCGAGCTTATCGGTGAAAACCTTTTCACATAAGCATCACAACTCCAAACTTTAAGAAACGACAGCTTAGGTTTCTTGCTAAACCATAGTTCATACGGTGTCATCTCAACGGATTTAGATGGTTGCCCTATTAAAGCGTGAATGCAGCTGTCTCTAATGCATAACCCCAAAACGATAGTGGTAAATCGGTAAGATACATCATAGATCGCACCATATCAAAATAAAGTACGGTTACGACGTTCGGACACACCATAATGTTGTGGTGTTCGGTGGCGTGAGCTGTGAAACTTATTCCACATTGTTTTCATTGAAGACCAAACTCGTAACTCAAATATTCATCTCCACGATCAGATCGCAGAAACTTTATTTTCTTGTTACGATGATTTTCCACTTCACTCTGAAATTCTTTGAACCTTTCAACTATTTCAGACTCATGTTTCATCAAGTAGATATACCCATATCTGCTCAAATCATCTTGTGAAGGTCGAAAATAACGATACTTGCCACGAGCATCAACACTCATTGGATCGCATACATCGGTATGTATTATTCCCAATAAGTCAAGTAGCTTGTTCCATTGTTCCGAGAACGGAGTTTTAGTCATCTTGCCCAAAAGGCACGGTTCGCAAGCATCAAATGATTCATAATCAAGTGATTCCAAAAGTCCATCGGCATGGAGTTTTCTTCATGCGCTTTACACCAATATGACCTAAACGGCAATTGCCACAAATAAGTTGCACTATCATTATTAACTTTGCATCTTTTGGTTTCAATATTATGAATATGTGTATCACTATGATCGAGATCCAATGAACCATTTTCATTGGGTGTGTAACCATATAAGGTTTTATTCATGTAAGCAGAACAACAATTTATTCTCTTACTTAAATGAATAACCGCTTTGCAATAAACATGATCAAATCATATTTATGCTCAACACCAAATAACACTTATTTAGGTTCCACACTAATCCCGAAAGTATAGGGAGTGTGCGATGATGATCATATCAATCTTTGGAACTACTTCCAACACTCATCGTCACTTCCCTTCAACTAGTCTCTGTTTATTCAGAACTCCTGTTTGAGTTACTAATCTTAGCAACCGAACAGTATCAAATACTCGGGGCTACTATAAACACTAGTAAGGCACACATCAATAACCTGTATATCAAATATAACCTTGTTCACTTTGCCATCCTTCTTATCCACCAAATATTCAGGGGTAGTTCGCTTCGGTGACCAGTTCCATTGCAGCAAAAGTACTCAGTCTCGTGCTTAGGTCTAGACTTGGGCTTCTTCACTCGAGCAGCAACTTGCTTGCCGTTCCTTTTGAAGTTCCCTTCTTCCCTTTGCCATTTTCCTTGAGACTAGTGGTCTTGTCAACCATCAACACTTGATGTTTTTCTTGATTTCTACCTTCGCCGATTTTAGCATCGCCAAGAGCTCGAGAATCTTTTTCGTCATCCCTTGCATACTATAGTTCATCACGAAGTTCTACTAACTTAGTGATGGTGACTAGAGAATTCTGTCAATCACTATCTTATCCGGAAGATTAACTCCCACTTGATTCAAGCGATTGAAGTACTCGGACAATCTGAGCACATGCTCACTAGTTGAGCGATTCTCCTCCATCTTTTAGCTATAGAACTTGTTGGAGACTTCATATCTCTCAACTCGGTATTTGCTTGAAATATTAACTTCAATTCTGGAACATCTCATATGGTCCATGACGCTCAAAACGCCTTTGAAGTCCCGATTCTAAACCGTTAAGCATGGTGCACTAAACTATCAAGTAGTCATCATATTGAGCTAGCTAAACGCTCATAACGTCAGATCGCTCATATTGAGCTAGCCAAACGCTCATAATGTCTCGCATCTGCTCCTGCAATAGGTTTGTCACCTAGCGGTGCATTAAGGACATAATTCTTCTGCGCAGCAATGAGGATAAACCTCAGATCACGGATCCTATCCGCATCATTGCTACTAACATCTTTCAATACAATTTCTCTAGGAACACATATAAAAACATAGGGAAGCAACAACGCGAGCTATTGATCTACAACATAATTTGCAAAATACTATCGGGACTAAGTTCATGATAAATTTAAGTTCAATTAATCATATTATTAAAGAACTCCCACTTAGACAGACATCTCTCTAGTTATCTAAGTGATCACGTGATCCAAATCAACTAAACCATAACCGATCATCACGTGAGATGGAGTAGTTTTCAATGGTGAACATCTTATGTTGATCATATCGCTATATGATTCACGTTCGACCTTTCGGTCTCCGTGTTCCGAGGCCATATCTGTATATGCTAGGCTCGTCAAGTATAACTCGAGTATTCTGCGTGTGCAAAACTGGCTTGCACCCATTGTAGATGGACGAGAGCTTATCACACCGATCATCACGTGGTGTCTCGCACGACGAACTTTGGCAACGGTGCATACTCGGGAGAACACTACTTGATAATTTTAGTGAGAGATCATCTTATAATGCTACCGTCAATCAAAGCAAGATAAGATGCATAAAGGATAAACATCACATGCAATCAATATAAGTGATATGATATGGCCATCATCATCTTGTGCTTGTGATCTCCATCTCCAAGCAAATCATGATCACCATCGTCACCGGCGCGACACCTTGATCTCCATCGTAGCATCGTTGTCGCCTCGCCAACTATTGCTTCTACGACTATCGCTACCGCTTAGTGATAAAGTAAAGCAATTACATGGCGTTGCATTTCATACAATAAAGCGACAACCATATGGCTCCTCGCCATTGCCGATAACTCGGTTACAAAACATGATCATCTCATACAATAAAATATAGCATCACGTCTTGACCATATCACATCACAACATGCCCTGCAAAAACAAGTTAGACGTCCTCTACTTTGTTGTTGCAAGTTTTACGTGGCTGCTACGGGCTGAGCAAGAACCGTTCTTACCTACGCATCAAAACCACAACGATACTTCGTCAAATAGACTCGTTTTAACCTTCTCAAGGACCGGGCGTAGTCACACTCGGTTCAACTAAAGTGAGAGAGACAGACACCCGCCAAGAACCTTTAAGCAACGAGTGCTCACAGCGGTGAAACCAGTCTCGCGAAGCGCACGCGTAATGTCGGTCCGGCCGCTTCATCTCACAATACCGCTGAACCAAAGTATGACATGCTGGTAGGTAGTATGACTTGTATCGCCCACAACTCACTTGTGTTCTACTCGTGCATATGACATCAACGCATAAAACCAGGCTCGATGCCCTTTGTTGGTGAACGTAGTAATTTCAAAAATTTTCCTACGATCACGCAAGACCATGGTGATGGCATAGCAACGAGAGGGAGAGTGTCCGCCCACGCCTCGTGAGACCGAAAGCGAAGCGTTATATTAACGCGGTTGATGTAGTCGACGCCTTCACGATCCGACCGATCCAAGCACCGTTACTCCGGCACCTCCGAGTTCTTGGCACACGCTCAGCTCGATGACGATCCCCGAGCTCCGATCCAGCAAAGCGTCGGGAAGGAGTTCCGTCAAGACGACGGCGTGGTGACGATCTTGATGTTCTACCGTCGCGCAGGCTTCGCCTAAGCACCGCTACAATATGACCGAGGTGGAATATGGTGGAGGGGGCACCGACACGGCTAAGGAACGATCCGTAGATCAACTTGTGTGTTCTAGGGTGCCCCTGCCCCGTGATATAAAGGAGCAAGGGGAGGGCGGCCAGCCCTTGGGCGCACCAAGGGAGGGGGAGTCCTCCTCCTAGTAGGAGTAGGACTCCCTTTCCTAGTCCTACTAGGAAGAGGGAAGGGAAGGAAAGAGAGGGAGAGGAGAGGGAAAGGGGGCTGCGCCTCCTAGTCCAATTCGGACTCCCCATGGAGGGGGGCGCACCACCTCCTGGTGCAGCCCTCTCTCCCTCTTGGCCCAATAAGGCCCATAACTTCCCGGGGTTCCGTAACCCCCCGGCACTCCGGTTTTCTCCGAAACTTCCGGAACCTTTCCGTGTCCGAATATAACCAACCAATATATCAATCTTTATGTCTCGACCATTTCGAGACTCCTCGTCATGTCCGTGATCACATCCGGACTCGAACTCCTTCGTACATCAAAATACATAAACTCATAATAACCGTCATTGAAACCTTAAGCGTGCGGACCCTACGGTTCGAGAACTATGTAGACATGACCTAGAACTATTCTCGGTCAATAACCAATAGCGGAACCTGGATGCTCATATTGGTTCCTACATATTCTACGAAGATCTTTATCGGTCAAACCGCATAACAACATACGTTGTTCCCTTTGTCATCGGTATGTTACTTTCCCGAGATTCGATCGTCGGTATCCAATACCTAGTTTAATCTCGTTCGGAAAGTCTCTTTACTCGCTCCGTAATACATCATCTCACAACTAACTCTTTAGTTGCAATGCTTGCAAGGCTTTATGTGATGTGTATTACCGAGAAGGCCTAGAGATACCTCTCCGACAATCGGAGTGACAAAACCTAATCTCGAAATACGCCAACTCAACAAGTACCTTTGGAGACACCTGTAGTACTCCTTTATAATCACCCGATTCGTTGTGACGCTTGGTAGTACCCAAAGTGTTCCTCCGTAAATGGGAGTTGCATAATCTCATAGTCATAGGAACATGTATAAGTCATGAAGGAAGCAATAGCAACATACTAAACGATCGTGTGCTAAGCTAACGGAATGGGTCATGTCAATCAGATCATTCAACTAATGATGTGACCTTGTTAATCAAATAACAACTCCTTGTTCATGGTTAGGAAACATAACCATCTTTGATTAACAAGCTAGTCAAGTAGAGGCATACTAGTGACATACTGTTTGTCTACATATTCACACATGTATTATGTTTCTGGTTAATACAATTCTAGCATGAATAATAAACATTTATCATGATATAAGGAAATAAATAATAACTTTATTATTGCCTCTAGGGCATATTTCCTTCACTGTCCGCGCCCCCTGTAGACGGAGTTGGCAGAGGAGCGAAAACTTGATGGCCCGTCCCCGAGCATCTCCATGCGCTGATCAAACGCAGAGATTTGCGCGAACAGATTGTCGACGCTGATGGATTTCTTGATTGCGTCGATTGCTGCCACAACAGGATCGTAGTCCCGATCGAGGCCAGCCAATATGTAGTCCACCATCTCAGGATCGGTGACCGGGCGCCCAGCTGCAACTAGCTCGTCACCGAGGTTCTTCATCTTGGCGATGAAGGCATTGCTCGACATGCTGCCCTTCTTGGTGTTGGAGATGGCCATCCGTAGATTTGTTATGCGAGATTGCGACTGTGCGGTGAATATTGTGGTGAGAGCAGTCCACAAATCAAAGGTGTTATCCTTACCGATTACTTGCGCAAGGATCTCCCGGGTGAGAGAGTTCAGCAGGTAGCTCAGAACCTGCTGATCCTTCGACAACCACGGGCCATACAGAGGATTGATTTCAATGGCCGTGGTTTTATCCGCCTTGGTGACTTCAATTGTCTTCGGCGGTGCGGCGTCGCTGCCGTCGAGGAGGCCGGTCACTTGCGCTCCTCGCAGTGTCGGCATGACCTGCGCCTTCCATAGGAGGTAGTTCCCCCTTGCGAGCTTCTCTGTTGGTGGAGCTCCTAGGTTGAGGCCGACGGCGCTTGAGCTCGTGGCCATGGCTATGGAAGGGTGTTTAGGGTTCTGATTTTGCTAGACGATAGGAAGAGACTTGGCTCTGTATACCATATTAGATTGGATCGATGGAAGCGTTCCTACTCCTCCGTAGAGGAGCCGCGTGGGTATTTATTGATTGGGTCAGAAACTTGCCTTGGAGTACAAGAATACGCCGATCGCTAGGATTGCAGCGAGAGAGGTTTACACGGGAGGAGAAGAAGAGATAGAATAGGGCAGTTGAGATTACATGACGTAAATATCTCTAAGTCTAACACGCTTCACCGCCTTGTTGACGATGTTCCAGCTCGCGTCGCCGGCGTGGTCGGCGAAGTCCCGCGCGATCCAAGAGGCGTCGTCATACTGATCGATGACGTCCAGCATCATCCCCCGCCAGACAGTGTAGTTGGCGCCGTTCATGGCGAGGCAGACAGGGAGATTGATGTGAGCGCCCTCGACATGCATGGCGTGCACATACGCAGTCGTCGGGTAGAAAGTGGGTGGCGACGCCGTCTGGAGAAGGAGGGGCGCGAGAGTGACACTCAAAGATGGGGTTGCGGGAGGGAGGGTGAGGTTTGGCAGGGGAGATGTAGTGGGAGGAGAAAGATGGGAGGAGGTAGCCGAAGAGGAGGCCCCGGCAGAAAAGAAAAATAAAAAAACAAATAAAGAAGCAGAAAAAAAAAAGAAAACTGGTTGAGGGAACCTTCTAGAAGTTTCCCAAAATTAGAAAAAAAAATGGCTGGGAAACTCTAGAAGTTTCCCAAAACCGGAAACGCGTTAATGGCCGGCTCTGTGCGCGCAGGGACTCTTTATCGCATTAAGCGAGCGATTCCACAAGGACCTCTCGAGACGTGAACAGTGACGGACCTGCCCATTTAGCGCGCACATATATTCAAGAAAGAAAGGAAAAAATAGCTGGCTGCCGCGGGGATCGAACCCTGGTCTTCAGGCCTCTCAGCTGCGTAGCGATACACTCCACCTACGCATGTTACTAGTTATTAGTAGGATCGAGGTATGCTGCTATCGAGCCGGTCTTCTTCATTTTTTCTTTTTCTTTTTCCTTTTTCTTTTGTTTCATTTTTTCCTTCTACCCTTTTTGCATTCTTTCTTCTTTATTCTCAGATTTGTTTCATTCTTTTTTGTCTTCTTTTTTCTCTCCATTTTTTGTTCGGTTTTCTTTTTTCTTCTTTACATTTTTTTTCTCGTGTGTTTTCTAATGTTTTTTTGTTTTCACTCTACATTTTCGTACATGTTATAAATAGTTTGTAACAAGTGGTCAACAGTTTTTGTATATAAGTTCAACATTGTCAAAACGTTTTTCAACCCATTTCAAATACTTCTTCAACATTTTAATAGTTATTCCACATTTTTAAATACTTGCTCAACATTTTTAATACTCATTCAAAATTTTCCAACTAATTTTTCAACATTTTTAATATTATTCAACATTTTCAAATACTTGTTCAACATTCTTTTTATCATTTTGCAAATACTTATTCAACATTTTTCATATACTTGTTCAATATTTTTAATACCTAATCAGATTTTTCAAATACTTGTTAAGTATTTTCAATATTTATTCAACTTTTTTAAATACTTGTTCAACAATTTTAATATTTATTTACATTTTCTAAAATTTGTTTTTGAAGTGTTTTTGTAATACGTAAATATATATTGGTAGAAAATTTTAAAGTATAAAGAAAAATACAAAAACAACAAAAAAAGGGAACAGAAAATAGAAAACAAATAGGCTGTGATCCCGCGTGGCTGGGTCGGCTGCCTGCGGCCCAGTCGGGCGATTCCTTCAGCGAAGGAACGCTCCTGGCTCGCGTTAGGCGAGACATAGGGCACTCCGTGCCTCTGTGCGAAGCGTCGACTGTTTAAGGCACAATGTGATAAATAGGATATTTATAGTCTTGTACTCTGGGCTTTCAGGTTGTTTCGGTTGTTTGTTAGTCGACCTGGGCCTTTGATGCAGTTTCTGCTGTCAGTGTGTACGTAGCGATGGTTTAGTGCTTTTCTTTTAGATAGCCAGCGATGGTTTAGTTGGCTTCATTCGATGGCCGATTAGTGTTGCTGTTGCTGAGCTGTAAATTGACACTCTTTGTCGATACCTGCTATCACGGAACCTGCTATTTAAGCATTCCGTGGCTCATGGCCAAAAAGCATGGAACTAAAACAGCTTGTGAATAGCAAGTTACGTGCCACCGCGAAAAAAGGAAAAAAGAAAAAGGAAAAACTTACGTACCATTGCCACACATGCCTTCCAGTTAGCAGGTTACAATTGAAGAAAGCAGGAGCTAACTTAATTTGAAAAATGACCGTGGATTCAAAAAATGTTTTAGATTTCAACAACTGTTCATGATTATGAATAAATATTCATGAATTTGCAAAATGTTCAAGAATTCCAAAAAATATTCACGGATTTGAAAAATATTCATCCTTTAAAAATGCTTCCAAATTCAAATAATCGCTGGCTAAACAATGTTCACTAATTTAAAAAATGAAATGATTTCAAAACAATGCTTGTACATTTTAAAAAAACATTCGGGGATTTGATAAATGCTCATGCTTTCATTAAATGTTTGTTAATTAAAAAATTGTTCGCTAATTTTAAAAATGTTTGTGAATTTGAAAACTGTTCACAAGTTGATAAATTGTTTTACGATTTTTCTAAAAATTCAGCAATTCAGAAAAGTTCATGATTTTGAAAAATGTTCACAATTTTGAAATGAATAGCAGATTTAAAGATTGTCCGTGAATTAAAAAATTATTCTGTTATTTCCAAACATGTTCATGGATTTGGAAATTATGCCTGTATTTCTAAAAGTGTTCCAAATTTGCAAAAAAATTGTTTACAATATTTGATTTTCCTCCCTATATTTCAAAAATTGTTCTTGACTTTTAATACCATTCTCGTATTTAAAAAAAGTACATGTATTTGAAAAAATTGTTCATGAATTGGATTTTTTTTTAGTATTTCTAAAAATCATGTCTTAAAAAAGTATTCTCCTCCGAGTTGTGAGTCGATGGTGGGCATGTTACCGGGATGAAAACAAACTACAGACGTAGTTGCAAGTCGAGGGTGGACTTGCAACTGGGGCAACTACAACTACAAACTTCACTTGTGAGTTATGGGTGGACTTGCAACTGGGCCAACTTCTACTACAAGCCTAGTTGTGAGTCACAGCTGGGACCCACCAGTTATATCTCCGCACATAAGTAAGTCTCCTTATCCTCCCTGACAACTGGGACCCGCCCGGTCGAAGCATACATAGCGTTGTCTGTCTGGTCGAGAACATGTACGTACATACAGGTCGATCGGTCTCTCTGCAAGGATGAACCGTGGCCGAGTAATGAATGGTAGCAGTTCAGGCAGTCCCGTCTAAATCGTGTACACATACGAATAGCCACGCTGTAAAAAAGATGGCCACGTAGGTACATACGGGCGTGGTCTCCAACGCGTACAGCGAAGGTGTCCTCTTCATCGGCAGCCAACCAGCTATGTCAGAACGGAGGAAACAACGTCATGTTCATCGATGGGTCGGAATGTGTCCTGTTCATCGGCAACCAACCTGCTTGGGCGGAACAGCCGAAATGGGGTCTTGTTCATCGACTCGAGGTCTGGCGGACCGCAAAACGGAGAAAACGGAGTTCTCTTCGACCGTCTATGGTCGAAACGGGGTCCTATTCACCGGGAAGGGTCTAGTGTATAGTAAAACGGAGGAAACGGACTTCTCTTCGAGCGCCTATGGTTGAAACGAGGTCATGTACATCGAGAGGGGTGTCGCGTACCGCAAAAGGAGACTCCACGGGCTACTGTTCATCCATCGTCGAGTTCCTCCAGCTTCTACGAGCTACTGTTCATCCATCGACTTATATTCACCCATGCCCAACAACGTCTAGGGTTCATACTTTCACTAGTGCAAGTTCTCTCAACAATAATAACATGGATAGATCATATAACAATCCCTCAACATGCAACAAAGAGTCACTCCAAAGCCACTAATAGCGGAGAACAAACGTAGAGATTATGGTAGGGTACAAAACCACCTCAAAGTTATTCTTTCCAATCAATCCGTTGGGTTATTCCTATAAGTGTCACAAACAGCCCTAGAGTTCATACTAGAATAACACCTTAAGACACAAATCAACCAAAACCCTAATGTCACCTAGATACTCCATTGTCACCTCAAGTATCCGTGGGTATGATTATACGATATGCATCACACAATCTCAGATTCATCCAACCAACATAAAAGTACTTCGAAGAGTGCCCCAAAGTTTCTATCGGAGAGTCAAGAACGTGTGCCAACCCCTATGCATAGGTTCATGGGAGGAACCCGCAAGTTGGTCACCAAAACATACATCAAATGGCACATGATATCCCATTGTCACCACAGATAAACACGACAAGACATACATCAAGTGTTCTCATAAAAGACTCAATCCGATAAGATAACTTCAAAGGGGAAACTCAATTCATTACAAGAGAGTAGAGGGGGAGAAGAAACATAAGATCCAACTATAATAGCAAAGCTCGCGATACATCAAGATCGTATCACCTCAAGAACACGAGAGAGAGAGATCAAACACATAGCTACTGGTACATACCCTCAGCCCCGAGGGTGAACTACTCCTCCTCGTCATGGAGAGCGCCGGATGATGAAGATGGCCACAGTGAGGGTTCCCCCCTCCGGTGAGTGCGGAACAGGTCCCGATTGGTTTTGGTGGCTCGAGGCTTGCGGCGGCGGAATTCCCGATCTAATCTCTGTTCTGGAAGCTTTATGATACATAGGTATATATGGGTGTAGGGGGTACGTCGGTGGAGATGCGGGGCCCCACGAGGCAGGGGGCGCGCCCCCACCCTCGTGAGCACTTCCCGTATCTTCTGACGTGGAGTCCAAGTCCATCAGGTGGGTTTCCTTCCAAAAATAACTTCTCCAGTTGATTTCGTTCCGTTTTGACTCCGTGTGATATTCCTTTTCCTCAAACACCGAATAGGCATAAAACAAAAATCTGGGCTGGGCCTCCGGTTAATAGGTTAGTCCCAAAAATAATATAAAAGTGGATAATAAAGCCCGATATTGCCTAAAACAGTAGATAATATAGCATGGAGCAATCAAAAATTATAGATACGTTGGAGACGTATCAAGCATCCCCAAGCTTAATTCCTGCTCGTCCTCGAGTAGGTAAATGATAAAAAAGATAATTTTTGATGCGGAGTGCTAGTTGGCATAATTTCAATGTAATTCTTCCTAATTGTGATATGAATATTCAGATCCTAATGAATACAAAATAAAAGTTCATATTGATAAAAGAAATAGTAACACTTCAAGCATACTAATCAAAGTAATCATGTCTTCTCAAAATAGCATGGCAAAAGAAAGTTCATCCCTACAAAATCATATAGTCAGGCTATGCTTCATTTTCGTAACACAAAGATGTTCCCAACTTTTATACCCCCGATGACAAGCCAAGCAATTGTTTCGTACTTAAATAATCTCAAACTTTTTCAACCTTCACGCAATACATGAGCGTGAGCCATGGATATAGCACTATGGGTGTAATAGAATATGATGATGGGGATTGTGTGGAGAAGACAAAAAAGGAGAAACTCTCATATTGACGAGGATAATCAACGGGCTATGGAGATGCCCATCAATTGATGTCAACATGAGGAGTAGTGATTGCCATGCAACGGATGCACTAGAGCTATGAATGCTCAACAAAATAAAACTAGTGGGTGTGCATCCAACTTGCTTGCTCATGAAGACCTAGGGCATTTGAGGAAGCCCATCATAGGAATATACAAGACAAGTTCTATAATGAAAAATTCCCACTAGTATAAAAAGACAACTTATGAGACTCACTATATGAAAAACTTGGTGCTACTTTGAAGCACAATATATGAGACTCACTACATGAAGAACAAGGTGCTACTTTGAAGCACAAGTGTGGAAAAAGAGATAGTAACATTGCCCTTTTTATTTATTTTCTTTTTTTGGGCCTTTCTTTTATTTTTATTTTTGGCCTTTCTCTTTTTTTTGGGCAATGCTCTAATAATGATGATCATCACACTTCTATTGATTACAACATAAGGATTACAACTCGAAACTAGAACACGATATGACTCTATATGAATGCCTCCGTGTGTACGGGATGGTGCAATGAATCAAGAGTGACATGTATGAAAAATAATGCATGGTGGCTTTGCCACAAATACGATGTCAACTACATGATCATGCAATGGCAATATGACAAAAGTAAAGTATGTCATGATGATGATGAACGGAACGGTGGAAAGTTGCATGGCAATATATCTCGGAATGGCTATGGAAATGCCATAATAGGTAGGTATGGTGGCTGTTTTGAGGAAGATATAAGGATGTTTATGTGTGATAGAGCGATCATATCACGGGTTTGATGCACCGCGAAGTTTGCACCAACTCTCAAGGTGAGAAAGGGCAATGCACGGCATCAAGAGGCTAGCAAAGGCGGAAAGGTAAAAGTGCGATAATCCATGGACTCAACATTAGTCAAAAGAACTCATATACTTATTGAAAAATTTAGAAGTCATCAAAATCAAGTACTACGCGATGCTCCTAGGGGGATAGATTGGTAGGAAAAGACCATCGCTCGTCCCCGACCGCCACTCATAAGGATGCACAAGCCAGGTACACTTCATGTTACAAATTTGTTACACAACTTTAACCATACGTGCATGCTACGGGACTTGCAAACTTCAACACAAGCATTTCTCAAATTCAAAACTACTCAACTAGCACAACTTTAATATCACTAGCTCCATATCTCAAAACAATTATCAAGCATCAAACTTTTCTTAGTATCCAACACACTCATAAGAATTCTTACAAATCTTTTTTGCTTAGCATATTAGGATTATTTAAGCAAATTACCATGCTATTTAAGACTCTCAAAATAATCTAAGTGAAGCATGAGAGTTCAACTATTTCTTCAAAATAAAACTACCACCATTGTGCTCTAAAAGATATAAGTGAAGTACTAGCGCAAACAACAAACTACTCCAAAAGATATAAGTGAAGATCAATCAGTAGTCAGATAATTATGCAACTAAGTGAAGACTTTCTAACATTTAAGAATTTCAGATCTTGGTATTGTATCCAAACAGCAAGCAAAACAAAATAAAATGACATTGCAAGGATAGCACAACTCATGTGAAGAAGCAAAAACTTAGGCTCAACCGATACTAACCGATAGTTGTTGAAGAAGAAAGGTGGGATGCCTACCGGGGCATCCCCAAGCTTAGATGCTTGAGACTTCTTGAAATATTATCTTGGGGTGCCTTGGGCATCCCCAAGCTTGAACTTTTGTGTCTCCTTAATTCCTCTCATATCATGGTTTCTCTTTTTATCAAAAGCTTCGTTCACAACAAACTCATCAAGAACTTGTGAGATAGGTTAGTATAAACCAATGCAAAACCTTATCATTTTCTACTGTAACAAATCACTAACATTATTATTCAACATTGCATACTAAATGCCTCTGCATATTTAATACTCCTATCCTTAAATAGAATCATTAAACAAGCAAACATATGCAAACAATGCAAACATAACAGCAATCTGCCAAAACAGTACAGTCTGTAAAGAATGCAAGAGTATCAATACTTCCCTAACTCCAAAAATTATGAATCAAAATTCCCACTGTAATAAATTTATCAGAGCTCATTATGCAAAAGGTTTCAACATTATATCATTCTCTGACTTTTCTAGGGAATTTTTGCAACAGCGGTAAACTTTCTGTTTTCAAACAGCAACATGTATACTAGCAAAATAAGCATGGCAAAGGCTATCCTTGACTTTTTTATTGAAACTAAAGATGCAAAACATTATTATAAATGACACCAAGCAAATACTAACAAAATAAAATGACGCTCCAAGCAAAACACATATCATGTGGTGAATAAAAATATAGCTCCAAGTAAAGTTATCGATGAACGAAGACGAAAGAGGGGATGCCTTCCGGGGCATCCCCAAGCTTAGGCTCTTGGTTATCCTTGAATATTAACTTGGGGTGCCTTGGGCATCCCCAAGCTTAGGCTCTTTCAACTTCTTATTCCATAGTCCATCGAATCTTTACCCAAAACTTGAAAACTTCACAACACAAAACTTAACAGAAAACTCGTGAGCTCCGTTAGCGAAAGAAAACAAAACACCACTTCAAGGTACTGCAATGAACTCATTATTTATTTATATTGGTGTTAAACCTACTGTATTCCAACTTCTCTATGGTTTATAAACTATTTTACTAGCCATAGAGTCATCAAAATAAGCAAACAACACACGAAAAACAGAATCTGTCAAAAACAGAACAGTGTGTAGTAATCTGTAACTAACGCAAACTTCTGGAACTCCAAAAATTCTAAAATAAATTGGTGGACATGAGGAATTTGTCTAGTAATCGTATGCAAAAATAATCAACTATATAGCACTATCCAGTAAAAAGTTCTAGCTAATCTCGTGAGCGCTAAAGTTTTTGTTTTTTACAGCATGATCATAAAGACTTTACCCAAGTCTTCCCAAAGGTTCTACTTGGCACAAACACTAATTAAAACATGAAAACACACCTAACCAGATGCTAGATGGATTATTTATTCCTAAACGGAACCAAAAAGAAAGAAACTAAAATAAAATTGGGTTGCCTCCCAACAAGCGCTAACGTTTAACGCCCCTAGCTAGGCATGATGATTTCAATGATGGTCACATAAAAGATAAGAATTGAAACATAAAGAGAGCATCATGAATAATATGACTAGCACATTTAAGTCTAACCCACTTCCTATGCATAGGGATTTTGTGAGCAAACAACTTATGGGAACAATAATCAACTTGCATAGGAAGGTAAAACAAGCATAACTTCAAAACTTTAAGCACATAGAGAGGAAACTTGATATTATTGCAATTCCTAAAAGCATATATTCCTCCCTCATAATAATTTTCAGTAGCATCATGAATGAATTCAACAATATAACCAGCACCTAAAGCATTCTTTTCACGATCTACTAGCATAGAAAATTTATTACTCTCCACATAAGCAAAATTCTTCTCATTCGGAATAGTGGGAGCAAACTCAACAAAATAACTATCATGTGATTGAAGATTAAGATCAAGATGACAAGTTTCATGGTTATCATTATTATTTAAAGCATACGTGTCATCACAATAATCATCATAGGTAGGAGGCATGCTTGCATCATAGTAAATTTGCTCATCAAAGCTTGGGGGACAAAAAATATCATCTTCGTGAAACATAGCTTCCCCAAGCTTGTGGCTCTGCATATCATTAGCATCATGGATATTCAAGGAGTTCATACTAACAACATTGCAATCATGCTCAACATTCAAAGATTTAGTGCCAAACATTTTAATGCATTCTTCTTCTAGTACTTTGGCACAATTTTCTATCATACTCACGAAAGATATTAAAAAGATGAAGCGTATGAGACAAACTTAATTCCATTTTTTTGTAGTTTTCTTTTATAATATAAACTAGTGCTAAAACAAGAAACAAAAAGATTCGATTGCAAGATCTAAAGATATACCTTCAAGCACTAACCTCCCCGACAACGGCGCCAGAAAAGAGCTTAGTTGACGGGGTGTGAGTGAGTGCCACTTACCTAGCCTCCCCGGCAACGGCGCCAGAAAAGAGCTTGATGTTTACTACGCAGCCTTCTTATTATAGACGTTGTTGGGCCTGCAAGTGCACAGGTTTGTAGGACAGTAGAAAATTTCCCTCAAGTGGATGACCTAAGGTTTATCAATCCGTGGGAGGCGTAGGATGAAGATGGTCTCTCTCAAACAACCCTGCAACCAAATAACAAAGAGTCTCTTGTGTCCCAAACACACCCAATACAATGGTAAATTGTATAGGCGCACTAGTTCGGTGAAGAGATGGTGATACAAGTGCAATATGGATGGTAGATATAGGTTTTTGTAAACTGAAAATATAAAAACAGCAAGGTAGCAAGCGATAAAAGTGAGCGTAAACGGTATTGCAATGATAGGAAACAAGGCATAGGGTTCATACTTTCACTAGTGCAAGTTCTCTCAACAATAATAACATGGATAGATCATATAACAATCCCTCAACATGCAACAAAGAGTCACTCCAAAGCCACTAATAGCGGAGAACAAACGTAGAGATTATGGTAGGGTACGAAACCACCTCAAAGTTATTCCTTCCAATCAATCCGTTGGGCTATTCCTATAAGTGTCACAAACAACCCTAGAGTTCGTACTAGAATAACACCTTAAGACACAAATCAACCAAAACCCTAATGTCACCTAGATACTCCATTGTCACCTCAAGTATCCGTGGGTATGATTATACGATATGCATCACACAATCTCAGATTCATCCAACCAACATAAAAGTACTTCGAAGAGTGCCCCAAAGTTTCTACCGGAGAGTCAAGAACGTGTGCCAACCCCTATGCATAGGTTCATGGGCGGAACCCGCAAGTTGGTCACCAAAACATACATCAAGTGGCACATGATATCCCATTGTCAGCACAGATAAACACGGCAAGACATACATCAAGTGTTCTCATAAAAGACTCAATCCGATAAGATAACTTCAAAGGGGAAACTCAATTCATTACAAGAGAGTAGAGGGGGAGAAGAAACATAAGATCCAACTATAATAGCGAAGCTCGCGATACATCAAGATCGTATCACCTCAAGAACATGAGAGAGAGAGAGAGATCAAACACATAGCTACTGGTACATACCCTCAGCCCCGAGGGTGAACTACTCCCTCCTCGTCATGGAGAGCACTGAGATGATGAAGATGGCCACAGGTGAGGGTTCCCCCCTCCGGCAGGATGCCGGAACAGGGTCCCGATTGGTTTTTGGTGGCTCTGGAGGCTTGCGGCGGCGGAACTCCCGATCTAATGTCTGTTCTGGAAGGTTTACGATACGTAGGTATATATGGGTGCAGGGGGTACGTCGGTGGAGCTGCGGGGGCCCCACGAGGCAGGGGGTCGCGCCCTCCACCCTCGTGAGCACCTCTCGTATCTTCTGACGTGGAGTCCAAGTCCATCAGGTGGGTTTCCTTCCAAAAATAAATTCTCCAGTTGATTTCGTTCCGTTTTGACTCCGTCTGATATTCCTTTTCCTCGAAACATTGAAATAGGCATAAAACAGCAAATCTGGGCTGGGCCTCCGGTTAATAGGTTATTCCCAAAAATAATATAAAAGTGGATAATAAAGTCCAATATTGCCTAAAACAGTAGATAATATAGCATGGAGCAATCAAAAATTATAGATACGTTGGAGACGTATCAATCGGCTTCGGTAAGTAGCATGCAACAGTGATCGATCGCGCGGGTTCAGTTAATAGCATCAACGAAGGAATCGCTCGGATTTAGTTAGCAGCAAAGGGATCGATCGGCTTTAGTACGTAGCTATAGTGTGATCACTCGGGTCCAGTAAGTGAACACCTTGCTCGGGTAACGCCTCCCACACACGCGTGTACGAGGGAAACACACAAACTATACTGCATCGCTCGGCCCCGACCACTCATTATAACCGGGAACTCCCCGAAAAATTCCTCGCCCTCATTATTTTTTACATCATGGACGGCCCAAAGAATGTCATGCAGGTGCGTCTCTGGCCCGCCCATGACAAAAAGCTCATTTTCTGTCATAATTTTTAGTCATAGAAGTAGGAGTCCACCACATCTATGATGATACGTATTTTTATCACAATTATCATCATAGAAGTGTCATAACCATGAAAGAAAAAGTTTTCGTTCGGGCCATAATGTCAGGGATATGTCTTTTTTATATAGTGTACGCCATGTGTCACTCCTTACATGGGCATGGTTCATGAGAATGTTCGACCAGTATGTGCGTACATGTTTGCGACTAGACAGATAACGCTACGTACGCTTCGACCTTGCGGGTCCCAACTGGCAGGGGAAATAAGGAGGCACTACCTTTCGTGCGAAAATATAGCTGGTGGGTCCCAGCTGTCATGTGGAGGATTTGATTTTTTTTGCATAATAAGGGGCACTTCGTTGCGTGCGAATATGTAGTTGATGGGTCCTAACTGTCAGGGGGAGGAATCGTTTTTTCGGGTAATAAGGAGATACTTCCTTCCATGAGAAGATATAGCTGTTGAGTCTCAGTTGTTATGGGGAGGATTCAATTTTTTCACGTACTAAGGAATCACTTCCTTGCGTGCGAAAATGTAGCTGGTGGATCCCAGCTGTTGGGGGGGGGGGGGTCATTTTTCTGTGTAATACGGAGGTAGTTGCATGCGTGCTTCCATCGACCTGTGCGTCCCCACTATCAGTCTCACCATGTACATGTCTCTTCTGATGACTTTCGTTTGTTGACCAGGCCGCACCGAGCGCACCAATGCGGTGGACGATGGTGAGGCCCTGGACGGGAACGACCCGAAGATGGGGAAGATGCGGTAATGGAGTCGCAGATGGAGAGGAGTAGGACATACGAGGGTTGACTGGTTCGGGTGCGGCCTGGGGCTGCAGTCGGTGGAGAATAACAGGAGGGGTGGAGGGATGTCCTGACCGATGGTGGGGTATCGCTTCTAAGCGAGGCGTGCGGAGTGATACGTCTCCAACGTATCTATAATTTTTATTGTTCCATGCTATTATATTATCAATCTTGGATGTTTTATATGCATTTATATGCTATTTTATATGATTTTTGGGACTAACCTAGAGCCCAGTGCGAGTTTCTGTTTTTCCTTGTTTTTGAGTATCGCAGAAAAGGAAAACCAAACGGAGTCCAATTGACCCGAAACTTCATGGAGATTATTTTTGGACCAGAAGAAGCCCACGGAGCATCGGAGATGGGCCAGAAGAGTCCCGAGGCACCCACGAGGGTGGGGGGCACGCCCTACACCCCTGGGCGCGCCCCCTGTCGTGGTTCTAAGCCTGACAGTAGAATGGGGGGTAGGTATGGAGAGGCAAGATCCTAGCTATGGAGTAGTTGTATACGCATGAGTTTTACGAGTTCAGGCCCTTCTCGGAGGAAGTAATAGCCCTACGTCATGGAGCCCGGAGGTGGTCGACTGGAATATGCGTGTATGAGTTACAAAGGTGCGAACCCCTGGCACTAAGGAGGGGGTGGCTTATATAGAGTTCGCTGCACCCTCCGCCCTCGCTATGCAGGTTAAAGGTACATTAAGGTAGGGGGTTACTGGTAACGCCCACATAAAGTTCTATGATGACCATAAAAGCTACTTAATGACCGACAGTTTGCGTGCAGACTGGCTTTAGATCTCCTGGTGGTCGAGTGGTCTGGCTTCATGGTCGAGTGTCTTCCAGTTGGTCGAGTGGAACCCTTCCTGGTCGACTGAAAGGTAATTTCTTCTAGAGATGTCCTTGAGGAGGGTGTCTTAGACAGGTCCATGACCCTACCCTAGGTACATGACTTCATCATTAGCCCCCGAATGGATCGAGGTTTGAGTGGGGAAGGAGTTGAACATACTCCCGACTCATTCTTGTGCTGCAATAGTGTCTTGTCTTGGATCAAATGGACTTTAAGTGACAACATCAACTTCTTTTTCAGTCGCCTTGATCCATTCTTTGTATCCGCCGAGTGCGTTTTCCGTACTTGGTGATTTCCGAATGACAGGACGGAGGAAATCTTTTGTCTGACGATTTGCTCTGCGGCGTGCGGATTTGGCGGAATTTGAATCTTCGGGAAACGAGCGGGACGGAGAGAGAGCCGCAGTAATCAGACGGGATAAGGCAAGGGTGCCTCGATCTCCGCGCCACCTTATTCGCCACGTATCGCGCGGGCGACTATTGCGGGATTTGACAGGATCGCCTGGGCCTACCGGTCAGTCACTCGGAAGTAACCTCATATAAGGTCCAGGGCTGAGGTTTTTTGAACAGTGCGTTCCCCTTTCTCCCTTTCTTCCTCAGATTCATCCGCCGCGCCTGCCTCCACCTCCGAACCGCTGCTCCTCGCGCGTTCCGCTGGCGACAATGGTGAAAGAAAAGACGGAGGCTTTGGAACGGGCGAAGAAGGCAACGGCGAAGGTGAAGGGGAGGGCGACCAGTCGGGGCGGATCCTCGTCGCGGGCCGGTTTGCCATAGGGCTGGATCTAGGGTGACTGGATTCGCTCGACCATCCGCCAGGTAGATCTCGACAACCTGGCCAACGAAGGACTGATCCCTCACGGATCAGCGAGGCTTCCAGGGATGGAATGGCAGCCGCAGCCTCAGGAGGGTGAGTGCGTCCTCTTAGCCACTCACGTCGACCGCGGGTTTTCTTTGCCGCCCCACCCTTTCTTTCGAGGGTTTCTGAACTTCTTTGGGGCACAAATCCACCACTTCACGCCCAACTCTATCGTGTATCTCGCCGCTTTCGTGTCTTTGTGTGAGAATTTTCTGGGTTGTCGGCCGCATTGGGGCCTCTTGAAACACATCTTCACCTATCGCTCTCAAACGGTGAAAAAGGCCAACCCGAGTGATGAGAGAACCCAAGTGATTCAGATGTGTGGGGGTCTTGGGGTCCAAATGAGAGGTAAGAGCTCTTTTCCAGCCATGATCCTTGCTGAGTCGGTTCGAGGGTGGCGGTCGACCTGGTTCTATCGCTAAGACCAGCCGACGCCTGTGAGCGGCCGATTGGACTCCTCCTTTCTCCATGGACCGAGTGAGCAAGCCATCCTCTCTGAAGGTGATCCCGGAGGAGAAGGCTTAGGTCAAGGTTTTGGTCGAGCGTGTAGTCCAGCTCATCCGTGACGGGGTGAGTGGTATGGATCTTCTAGAGGTTTTTCTTCGACGGCGCATCCAACCACTTCAGTATCGAGACCATCCGATGTGGATGTATTCTGGTACTGAAGACACCACTCAGGTCCACCCGGAGGAGGTCGAGGATGCCACACTTGAGAGATGGATGGCCGCCATCACTGGGAACAAAGATAACCCCCGAGGAGCCCGGAGGATCCCTCCACTCGACCAATCGTACGAGCCTGACAAGGTTCAATCCCGTATCTTTGACTCCGACTCTGCTTACCCCATCTTGTTCGCTTAAATTGATCGACTGACTTTCATCTTGTTTGTCCTCTCCTAGGTCACCACTGAGATGTACTCGATGCCCAACGGGGTGCAGGAACCAGTTGAGGAGGAAGAAGGGAGCGGAGGTGAAAGCCAGGAGGAATGGCAGTCTGACGGTGGGGGAGACGAAGATGACGACAGTTCCGATGAAGAGGAGGAGGAGGAAGAGGAGGGAGAAGTCGACCCTCCTCGTACGGAAAGGTGGTCCAAGCTCACCCATGACCCCGCGGTCGAGCGCGGCAAGGCTATCGCGCCTGTCGGGCAATGATTTAAACGCCCCAGACGCCCTCTCAATAGCCGATCGAAAAAGCGCCGAAGCAACCTCGAGTGACACCGTCGAAGCCGACAAAGGTTTTTCCCAAGATGAATATGGTTATCCCCACTATTTCCGGGTACAGCAGAACTTGAGCTTTTTGTTCAGCGCGAATCATACTTTTGGTCGACTTGTTGACTGATCAACTGATTTCTGAACTCTGCCACCTCCGAGACCTCAGTCAGGAATGAAGTCCAGGAGATGGAAGATGCTGCTACCTCTAACCTTGGTACGATCGCTGCAATTTTGCTTTTGGTCGATTGGATTTCTGTCTTTAACTTAGAATCTTTCCTGTAGTCCCTCCTCATGTCATTGATCTCCCTGATGATGATGATGACGAGCCGTTGAGGCAGAGGAGGACTAAGAAGGCACCTGCTGGCAGCACTGCTCAGGTTGCATCGATGCCTAAGACGCTGGTTCATGAGGGTGGTAACACCACTCGGACTTCTGTGTCTTCCGCTGTGCCGCTGACGAGTATCCGGCCTTCAACGTCGACTGCTGATCCGCCTTCCCTTTTCGCCACGCACCACGTCCCGGAGGACCAAGTGGGTGCTGCTAAGGAGGCTATACGCCAAGCAGGGCTCATGATGGAGCAGATGAAGGTTGTCCGGGAAGCCAGCCAAGCGGCCTATGATGCCAGTTCATCTCTTCAGAGCAATGTCCAGGTTAGTTGATCACCACTTGTCTTGTTAGGATATGCTACCTGAAAAACACTTCTTTCTGAAGACCTTCAGTGTCTGTACACCCTTTGGGTGTGTTGAGTGAATTTTCAACCGGTGGGGCACGCTGAGTGCACCCACCGGGTGTAGTCCCGAGGCTATGGTGGATCTGGCGGCAATCGACCGTAGTCTTTGTACTTTGTATCTCTTTGACAACTTCTTCACTCGGTCTGGTCGGACCATGTCGAGTGGAATCTTGAAACCGTGGGGCACGCTGAGTGCACCCACCGGGTGTAGTCCCGAGACTATGGTGGACTGTTGGCGGTCGATCGTAGTCCAAGAACTCCTTTCTTCTTTTTTGTATCTTTTGGTCGATCGATCGAACCGAAGTTGGTAGGATCGGTGGGGGCACGCTAAGTGCACCCAGGGGTGTAGTCCCGAGACTACCGTCAATATTTTGATTCGGCCGTAGTCTTAGAAACACATAATTTTTCTTGGTCACCGGAAGTAACCCATCCGTGACGCCCGTCGACTAATTCTTTGCAGAAATCTTGCGAGCTTGTGGCTCGATACACTGAATTGGAGAACAAACAGATCCAGCTCAACCTTGACTTGAAGCTTGCACAGGAGAACTTGCAGAAGGCGAGAGACGAAGCAAAAGGTATGGCTGGTGAGATCTTGACGACTGTTTTTGTTTTTCTGTCCCTTCCTAATTCTGACCTCACTATTATTTTGCAGACAAAATGGAGGAGGCTCTGAAGAAGAAGGATCATGACCTTGCCGAGGCGCAGCAAACGGCTTTGAACAAGACCAAGCTCGCGGAAGAGAAGCTGTCTTCAGTCGAAAAACTTGAAGAAGAGAACACCAATCTGAAAGCTGCTCTTGATGCGGCTAACAAGGAGGTTAGCCGACTGAAGAACGACAAGATAGCTCTGAGCGACTAGGCTGGTGAGCTGGCGGGGAAGAAGAATGATCTAGAGGCTTATCTGGGAGGGCTCGCCAAGAAGCTATTCCTCATGCTTGAAGGTAATTCCTCTTATCTGATTGACTTGTGATCATCGACTCATCATAGAGCCATTAGCTTGAACTCGAGTCGTATTTGCAGAATTCTGTCAGAATTTCGAGGAGGAGACTAGTCGAGTGGAGACAAGTCTAGACCCCTTTAACTCCCCCGTGAAAGACGAAGCTGCTATGAACATGCTCTGACTGGAATCTCGCGTTGCTGCTGTGGTGGACTACCTTGCTCGTCTGAAGGTTGCGGTGTCGCGGATCGACTCAACACTCTGGCCAGGCAAAACACTTCAAAATGACCTCGAGTCTTTAATGACTCGACTGAATGATATTCCAAGTCGAGTGCAGGAATGGAAGAAGTCTTCTACCAGATGTGGTGCTGATGTGGCTCTGTCCCTGGTCCGCGTTCATTGCAAGGAGGCGCGAGAGGAAAGGTTGGCGTCCATCAAAGTTGCCAATACCAAGAAGTACGACTTCCGATCTTTCATGGAGACCTTCATTGGTGCTGCCACACGAATCGCTAATGGGATTGACCTAGACCAGTTCGTCGCGCCTTCCAGTCCTCCGCCTGAGGAGTAAAAAACTTCTATGACTCGTCTTAAATTTGCCTCGGAATGCCGAGTGATTCTGTAACCGATAAACTTTAACAGGCTTGAGGCCTTGGTACTTCTGCATCCTTAGGATGCTATCCAAACTTTACTTATCGTTGAAATATGCTTTTGTTTGCCTTCGAGTGAACTTTGCTCTTCACTCGGATTATGCTTGAATGCTTGAGATGTAGCTCTGAGGTGGATCCAGTCGACCTACACTTTGTTGCTCTTGCAGGCGCAGGAGAAGGAAACAGTCGACCTGTACCTCGTCGTCCTTGCGGATCGGGATGGAGCGACGTTGTACTTGTGGCGCAGCTCAAGGAGAAGGCAGCAATGACCTGCACCTCGTCAGTCCTTACGGATCGGGATGGAGCGCATGTTGTACTTGTGGCGCAGCTCAAGGAGAAGGTAACAATGACCTGCACCTCGTCGTCCTTGCGGATCGGGATGGATTTCAGACTTAGGCGTAGTACTGGCTGCAGCTAAGCCCCGAGTGGGAGGTTTGCTCTCCACTCAAGAGGATTTTTCAAACTTAGGCGTAGTCTTGGACTGCAGCTAAGCCCCAGTGGGAGGTTTGCTCTCCACTCGGTAGGATTTTTCAAACTTAGGCTAGTATTGGACTGCAGCTAAGCCCCGAGTGGGAGGTTTGCTCTCCACTGTAGGATTTTTCAAACTTAAGAGAGTCATGGACTGCAGCTAAGCCCCAAGTGGGAGGTTTGCTCTCCACTTGGTAGGATTTTCCAAACTTAGGCGTCTTGGACTGCAGCTAAGCCCCGAGTGGAAGGTTTGCTCTCCACTAGGATTTTTCAAACTTAGGCGTAGCATGGACTGCAGCTAAGCCTCCAAGGAGGATTTTTGTGTCATAGCTTTGAAGGGAAGGCAACAATCGACATGTACCTCGTCGTCCTCATGAAGTGCACATTGTATTAAATACTTAGGCGAGTACTTGGACTGCAGCTAAGCCTCCGAGTGGGAGGCTGGCTCCTCACTCGGTAGGATTTTCAAATACTTAGGCGAGTACTTGGACTGCAGCTAAGCCCCCGAGTGGGAGGCTAGCTCCTCACTCGGTAGGATTTTCAAATACTTAGGCGAGTACTTGGACTGCAGCTAAGCCCCCGAGTGGGAGGCTGGCTCCTCACTCGGTAGGATTTTTCAGATACTTAGGCGAAACGGATTTGCAGCTAAGCCCCCGAGTGGGAGGCTGGCTCTCCACTCGGCAGGGATTTTTTTACAAACTTAGGCGAAATAGGTTCGCGGCTAAGCCACCCACTGGGGGAAATTTCTTATGTAAACAAAAAAGTAATAACAATCACTGGGAAAATTATAACATTCTTATCTTTGATAAACAAAGTACAGAGGTATTTTTATTACATCTCACCCGAGTGAGTTCTTAAGTGTAAAAGGGGCGGAGCAGCTCCGCATTCCAGGCTCGAGGCTCATTGATCTGGCGTTCGACGTTGTAGAGATGATAAGCTCCATTGTGGAGAACTCTGGTGACGATGAAGGGACCTTCCCAAGTGGGAGCGAGCTTGTATGGTTTCTGCTGATCCACTCGGAGGACCAAGTCCCCTTCTTGAAAGGCTCGGCTCTTCACATTTCTAGCATGGAATCGACGCAAGTCCTGCTGATAGATGGTCGAGCGGATCAGGGCCATCTCTCTATCCTCTTCAAGGAGGTCGACTGCATCTTGCTGGGCTTGCTCCGCTTCAGCTTCAGAGTAGAGTTCGACTCGGGGCGCATTGTGGAGTAGGTCGCTCGGCAGAACTGCTTCAGCTCCATAGACCATGAAGAATGGAGTTCTCCCAGTCGACCGATTAGGAGTGGTCCTTAATCCCCAAAGAACCGACGGAAGTTCGTCGACCCACGCTCCTGCTGCATGCTTGAGATCACGCATCAGTCGAGGTTTTATTCCTTTGAGAATTAGACCATTTGCTCGTTCTGCTTGTCCATTCGACTGAGGGTGAGCAACTGAAGCATAGTCGACTCGCGTGCCCTGAGAGGCGCAAAAGGCTTTGAACTTGTCAGAATCGAAGTTTGATCCATTATCAGCTATGATGCTGTGTGGAACTCCATATCTGAATATCAACTCCGATGAAACCGATAGCGGCACGATCAAGATTCTTGATAGGTTTAGCTTCGATCCACTTCGTAAACTTGTCGACTGCCACAAGCAAATGAGTGAAACCGCTCCTGCCAGTTCTCAGGGGTCCAACCATATCCAATCCCCAAATAGCGAAAGGCCAGACGAGTGGAATGGTCTTCAATGCTGAGGCTGGTTTGTGTGACAAATTGGAGTAGAACTGACATCCTTCACACTTGTCGACTATTTCTTTTGCCATTTCATTTGCCTTCGGCCAATAAAATTCCGCTTGGTATGCTTTAGCCACGATGGTCCGAGAGGACGCATGGTGACCACATGTCCCCGAGTGGATATCATCAAGAATTATCTGACCTTCTTCTGGCGTTATGCACTTCTAGCTGACTCCAGTCACACTTTCTCTGAACAATTGTCCCTTGATCACAGTAAAGGCCTTGGATCAGCGGACGATCTATCGAGCCTCTTCTTCGTTCTCTGGGAGCTCTTTCCTCAGGATATACGCAATGTATGGTACTGTCCAGTCGGGAGTGATGACCACGACTTCCATGACCAAGTCGACCACCGCTGGAACCTCAACTTCAGTCGGATCAGTGGCACTTTTTGGCTGTGGAGCTTCTTCAGTGAAAGGATCCTCTTGAATCGACGGTGTGCGAATGTGCTCCAAAAACACATCACTGGGAATGGCTTCCCTCTTGGACCCTATTTTCGCCAAATCATCAGCAGCTTGATTTTTCAGTCGGGGTATATGATGGAGCTCTAACCCCTCAAACTTCTTCTCTAGCTTCCTCACTACATTACAGTAGCCAGTCATGGCTGGACTTCTGACGTCCCACTCCTTCATCACCTGATTAACCACTAGATCTGAGTCGCCATAAACAATGAGGCGACGGACGCCGAGTGAAATGGCCATACGCAACCCATACAACAGTGCTTCATATTCTGCTTCATTGTTGGAAGAATCAAAGTGAATCTGGAGCACATATCTGAGCTTATCTCCTCGGGGGGAAACCAATACTACCCCAGCACCGGAACCATTCATCATCTTGGAACCGTCAAAGAACATAGTCCAGTTGTGACGCCCCAAGACCGGAGCTTCAAGTGCCTTCCAGGGTTTCCGAGTTTTGTCGTGTGATTTGTTTTGTTTGAGCATTCATCTTGTCATCTCTTGCATTGCATCATGTCATCATGCCATCATATCGTTTATTTTTTTTTCAAAACTCATCTAAATAAATCGTATGGATTTTTCGGTCCATTTAAATCGAGGGGATTCACATGGTGTTTTCTCTTTATAACATATCCTCCCAATATTAGGGAGCTATATTAAAATATTCCATTAATTGGAATTCACCATAACCCACTTGCATAATAAATCCCATGCCCTTCTACTTCAAGTTTGCATACCTTGCCATTATTATTCTATCATTTTCCGGAGTTCCACCAAAAATCCTCGGGCCATTTTTGTTAAATTCCTCATATTTTTGTGAGTCCGGGAAAATTATCCCCATGTCCAACTTCTTCCTCTAACCTCTCTTTCTTTTCTTTCTTAATCTTTGTTTTTTTTCTTTTCTCTTTTCTTTTTAGTGAGAGAGGGAGTGGAGAGCCCAACAGCCTCCCTCTCCTTTGGGCCGGCCTCCCAAGGCCCGTCTTTTCCCCCCAGCCCACCTAACCTTTTCCTAACCCTAGCCCGCAGCCATCTCTCTCCCATCTCCCTCCTGCGCCCGATCCCACCAGCGCCGCCTCCCCATCGCTCCCTGCCCGATCCCCTCATCCCTCGATCCCATCTCTCTCCCTCGACCCCCTCCTTCTTCCACACATCGCCAGGGATAGGAGCTCCCCTCGCCCGATCCCCTCTGCCTCCTCCTCGTCACCTCACCGCCCTCAGACCATGTCGCCTCTGCGCCATGGCCGTGGCCTCGAGCCGCCCGTCGCTGCCCGCTGACTCGCTTTGCACCCGCCGGCTCCGTCGCCGCCCTGCTTGTTTGTCACCGAGAACGTCGTCCTCGCTGGATCCAGCAAGTCCGCGCCTCCCCAAGACCCATGGCGCCCCCGTCGGCGCTTCCTTCCTCCTTCCGCGCCGTGCAGCGCCCGAGGGAGCCGAGCTCCTCCCGATCCAGAGCTCCTCCATCCTCCTCGCTCGCGTCCACAGCCACGAGGCAATGCCTCCTCGCGCGCCCGTACTCCTCCCGAAGTCCGCACCGCTTCCACAACCACCGAACCAGGAACGCTAAGACTGCCATGTTGCTGCCCCGTGTGAGACCGACAAGTACCACGACGACCGTCGAGACCGCCAAGTTCGACCGCCGATGAACGGTTTGGACCGTCAAGTTCGGCTACACGTGGATGCGACAAGTACCACGACTACCCTCGAGGTCATTCGGTTCCGTCAAGATCGACTACGGGGATACCACCAAGTACCCCTTCGGAATGTACCAAGTTCGACTACGTGATGCGTCAAGTACCACTACCGTCGACCCCGGAGACATCGGATTTCGCCAAGTCCCTCTCCGAACATCTACGAAAACGTGTGTACCACTACCATCTCCGAAGACCCGTGTACCACGAGCGGCAAGTTCAACTCCAAAACGTGAACAACTACTTCCGTGGTTAACGACAAGTACCCCTACGCGCGAAGACGCCAAGTCCGTTTCGGGATTCACCAAGTACCACTACCGTCGACCCTCGAAGACCCGTGGACCCGAACATCCACGGGACTTGAACAACTACTTCCGATGACGAGATGTACCACTACCATCGAACGAGAACGTCTACTTCCCCTACGCGTGAACGACTACCATCGCCGAGATCGCAAGTACCACGACAACCCCGAAGGGTTTCGGACCCGTCAAGTACCTCTTCGAAAACGAACGTGAAACACTACTTCCTCTACCGTCGCCGTGTACCACTACTTCCCTCAGCGATCATCGCGAGAACGACTACTTCCTCTACTTCCCTCGACGACCCGTGAACGTCTACTTCCCTCTACGAAACTCGACCCGTCCCGTTTGAACGTTCCGAAGGTATAACCCGTGACGACCGCCGTGATCGAATCATCCTTGCGATGCCCCTCTTTTGCCATGCCACCGTTCCGTGGGAACCCGGAATCCGGGATCACCCCACCATCCTTTGCATGACTCGCTTCCGCCCATTTTCTTTTGCACCGACATCTCGATGAGCTGTCGGAACCGATGTGTTGCCGTGGCACCATTTTCGGATTCGTTGCCGTGGCCCCCTTTCTTCCACCACGGTGACATAATGCTTCATATCATGCTCATGTTAACGTTTTCATAAAATTGCATAAAACTTGCACATGTCATCCGCATCATGATAACAACATTTAAAATGTTTATAATTGTTGTTTGCATTAATTTGCATAATGCCATGCTAAAATGATTTATTTCATAACTAAATAACCGTAGCTCCATTTTAAATAAATTATATATGTAAATGGGGTAGAAAAAATGCCTAGTTTTACATGGTAGCATTACTTTGCATGTTTAACAACTCTAAAATATGCTTTAGGTCAGATCTGTTCCAAATCCATAGTTTGCATATGGGGATTTTCCGGAATTGTTGTTGTTATTTCCGGCCTCATTTAATCTTGCCTAAATAGTTAGTTTCATTTGCTTCACCTCTTGCCATGTTTAATAACATTTAATATTGTTGAGTACCTAATCGGGAGAGAACTAAATAAGTGATGTGGTGTTCCGTCAATATGCAACTCGTTGCATATTGAGCTCCACTTAATTTGTAGGATTGTTTGTGCATATTGCCATGCCATGCTATTTAAACCGGTCATGCATCATACTTGATTGTGCATCATGCCATGTTTATGTGATGGTTGTTTACTATGTTGTTTGTCTCTTTCCGGGTTGCTTTTCTCGTTAGCTTCGGTTTCGTTCCGGAGTTGTGAGGATTCATTCGACCTCGTCCGTTTGTCTTCTTCATGGACTCGTTCTTCTTCCTTGCGGGATTTCAGGCAAGATGACCATACCCTCGAAATCACTTCTATCTTTGCTTGCTAGTTGCTCGCTCTTTTGCTATGCCTATGCTACGATGCCTACCACTTGCTATATCATGCCACCCACATTGCCATGTCAAACCTCTAACCATCCTTTCCTAGCAAACCGTTGTTTGGCTATGTTACCGCTTTGCTCAGCCCCTCTTATAGCGTTGTTAGTTGCAGGTGAAGGTGAAGTTTGTTCCTCGTTGGAACATGGAGATGTTGTTCCTTGTTGGAACATGTTTACTTGTTGGGATATCACAATATATCTTATTTAATTAATGCATCTATATACTTGGTAAAGGGTGGAAGGCTCGGCCTTATGCCTGGTGTTTTGTTCCACTCTTGCCGCCCTAGTTTCCGTCATATCGGTGTTATGTTCCCGGATTTTTGCGTCCCTAACGCGGTCGGGTGATTTATGGGACCCCCTTGACAGTTCGCTTTGAATAAGACTTTTCCAAAGAAGGCCCAACATTGGTTTTACCATTTGCCTCACCTATGCCCTTTTTCCCTTGGGTTTCCGGAGCCCGAGGGTCATCTTTATTTTAGCCCCGGCCAGTGCTCCTTCGAGTGTTGGTCCGAACCGAGCAGACTGCGGGGCCACCTCGGGGCAACTCGAGGGCTGGTTTTACTCAGAGGCTGACTTATCCGGTGTGCCTCGAGACCGAGGTACGTGCGACTCCTATCAGGATTTGTCGGCACATCCGGCGGCTTTGCTGGTCTTGTTTTATTGCTGTGAAATGTCTTGTAGCCGGATTCCGAGACTGATCGGGTCTTCCGGGAGAAGAATATCCTTCGTTGATCGCGAGAGCTTATCATGGGCTAAGTTGGGACACCCCTGCAGGGTTTGAACTTTCAAAGCCGTGCCCGCGGTTATGTGGCAGATGGGAATTTGTTAATGTCGGTTGTAGAAAACCGAAGTTGATCTTAATTAAAATACACCCACCGTAGCGTAACGTGAGTGTCTCTTTTCGGGTTGATCGAGAGGAGAACACGGTTTCGGGTTATGTCTCGACGTAAGTAGGAGTTCAGGATCACTTCTTGATCATAGTTGTTCGACCGTGCTTTGCCTCCTCTTCTCGCTCTCTTTTGCGTATGTTAGCCACCATATATGCTAGTCGCTTGCTGCAGCTCCACCTCACTACTCTGTCCTACCTTTAAGCTTATATAGTCTTGATCTCGCGGGTGTGAGATTGCTGAGTCCCCGTGACTCACAGATACTTCCAAAACCAGTTTGCAGGTGCCGATGAAACCGTGCAGGTGACGCACTCGAGCTCAAGGCGGAGCTCGATGAAGATCTTGTTCATTATGTTGTTTCGTTTCAGTTGATCAGTAGTGGAGCCCAGTTGGGACGACCGGGGATCTGTGTAGCATTTGGGGTAGTCTTCTTTTATTTTGGTTCCGTAGTCGGACCTTGGTTGTACCTGTATGATGTAATGTTTTCCCATGTATTGTGTGAAGTGGCGATTCTAAGCCAACTATGTATCTCTTTCCCTTATGTATTACATGGGTTGTGTGAAGATTACCTCACTTGCGACATTGCTTTCAATGCGGTTATGCCTCTAAGTCGTGCTTCGACACGTGGGAGATATAGCCGCATCGAGGGCGTTTCACCAGTGCTCCGAGTGAACTTGAGTCGGTAACTGTTGTTCAATCCACTCGGCGATGAACTCTGCTATTGCTGGGGACTTGATGCCTTTCTTTGCCTCAAACTTGATATCAAGGGGAAGAAGTTCAATCGCCCATTTCGCCACTCGACCAGTTGCATCTCTGTTGTGCAGAATCTCTGATAATGGGGCGTCGTTGACGACTGTAATGGAATGATCAGAGAAGTAGTGAGCAACCTTCTTCTCCGTCATATAAATCCCATACACAAGCTTCTGATAATGAGGGTATCTTTGCTTCGACGGGGTTAATACTTCAGAAAGATAATATACTGGGCGCTGAACTTTGAAGGCCTTTCCTTCCTCTTCCCGCTCGACCGTAAGTACTGTACTGACGACTTGTCCTGTGGCTGCAATGTAAAGCAGCAACTACTCCTTGCTGATTGGGGCAGCAAGCACCGGCTGGGTGGAGAGCAGAGCTTTGAGCTCTGCAAACGCTGCATTAGCTTCAGGAGTCCACTCCAATTTTTCTAACTTCTTCATCAGTCGGTAAAGAGGCAATGCCTTTTCACCGAGGCGAGAGATGAATCGACTTAAAGCGGCCAAGCATCCAGTAAGCTTCTGTACATCGTGCACACGCACAGGGCGTTTCATTCGGAGTATAGTGCCAACTTTTTCTGGGTTAGCGTCGATTCCTCGTTCAGAAACGAGGAAACCGAGTAACTTTCCGCCAGGAACTCCGAATGTGCACTTTGATGGATTAAGCTTGATATCATACCTCCTGAGATTGACAAATGTTTCAGCAAGGTCAGTCAACAGGTCGGAACCCTTCCGTGACTTGACCACAATGTCATCCATGTATGCTTCCACATCCCGACTGATTTGAGTGAGTAAACACTTCTGAATCATCCTCATGAACATGGCTCCGACATTCTTGAGGCCGAATGGCATGGTGGCATAACAGAAGCACCCGAATGGAGTGATGAAAGCTGTTTTGATCTCCTCGGGTCCATACAGACGGATCTGATGGTACCCGGAATATGCGTCTAAGAAAGACAACTGCTCACATCCTTGATCGAGTCGACTATTTGGTCGGCGCGGGAGAGAAAATGATCTTCGGGCAGGCCCGATTGATATGTTTGAAGTCGATACACATGCGCAGTGAATTTTCCTTCTTAGGGACCATGACAACATTGGCGAGCCACTCGAGTGGTAAATCTCTCGGATAAACTCTGCTGCTAAGAGCCGAGCCACCTCCTCACCAATGGCCTTTCTCTTCGGACGGCGGACCGTCAAGATGTTCTTTGACAGGTTTAACTTTTGAGTCGACTTCAGACGATGCTCAGCCATCCCCAGGAACACCGGCATGTCAGCAGGCTTCCATGCAAAGATGTCCCAGTTCTCACGGAGGAACTGGATGAGCGCTTCTTCCTATTTGGAGTCGAGTGTTGTTGAGATGTGAGTCAGAGCAGCATTGGGATCAGTCGGATGAATATGAACCGGTTTTGTCTCTCCGGACGATGAAATGCCGACTCCGTGGAGGCTTCTTGGCTCGCAACAAATCACCCGGTCTGCAGTTTTCGGTACTCTTGTAGTTCGACCACGCCATCCGAGCATCAGCGATCTTAGAGCCTTCTCGAAACACTCTTACGCTTTTTCCGATTGCGGTGATAGTGATCACACCTTTGGGACCTGGCATCTTCAGTTTGAGGTACACATAACATGGTCGAGCCATGAAACGCGCATATGCCGGTCTCCCCAGGATAGCATGATAAGCGCTCTGAAAATCCACAACCTCAAAGGTCAACTTTTCCTTACAAAAATTCTTGTAGTCACCAAAAACCACATCAAGAGCAATTTGGCCGAGTGACTCAGCCTTCTTTCCAGGAATGACTCCATGGAAGCTCATGTTCTTTGGTCTTGAGTCGGACATCGGAATACCCATCCCTTTCAACGTCTCTGCATACAAAATGTTCAGGCCACTGCCACCATCCATCAAAACCTTAGTTAGTCGTGTGCCTTCTATGACTGGGTCGACCACCAACGCTTGCCTCCCAGGGGTGGCTATGTGTGTTGGGTGATCAGACTGGTCGAACGTGATGGCAGTCTGCGACCATTTCAGGTAACTGGGTGTCGCCGGAGCGACCATATTCACTTCGCGGTTGATAAATTTCAATTGACTTTTGCTTTCAGCGTCAGCAAAAATCATCAGAGTGGAATTGACTTGAGGGTACCCACCGTCACTATCTTCCTTGTCCTCAACTTTGTCCGACTCCTTTTCCGTGTCCTTGGGCTGCTTCCCTTGGAACTACTGAATCAAGAGCCGGCACTGTCGAGTGGTATGCTTTGGGTAAATGAGTTTACCCTCTTCATCTTTCTTCGTGTGAATGTGACATGGCAAGTCCAACACATCATTTCCATCTTGGTCTTTAACTTTCTTGGGGTTCCAAGGCCTCTTTGGTTTCCCCTTGAACTTTCCTGGAGTCACGGCCAAGGCTTCTCCAGGAGCGACCGGCTCGGCTTTCCGCTTCTGTTTCCGACTGGAGTTCCCTCCCCCGGTTTCATTAGCGGCTGACTTGTACTTGCCACTCCGGAGCCGATCCTCTTCTTCACCATTGGCCTACTTGGTGGCAATATCCATCATTTGACTCAGGGTCATGTCTCCTGTCCGACCGAATTTCAGACTCAATTCTCTGTTCTTGACTCCTTCCTTGAAGGCATAGACTGCCTGATGATCAGATACACTCTCTACTGTGTGGTGCAAAGTGATCCATCTCTGGATGTAATCCCTTAGAGTTTCATTCGACTTCTGCACACACGACTGCAACACTGTCAACCCTGCTGGTCGCTTGCAAGTCCCTTCAAATGTCCTGACAAACACTCGGGCTAGATCTTCCCAAGTGTAAATGCTGCTGGGTGCTAACTGATTCAGCCATGCTCTGGCCGATCCCTCTAACATAAGAGGCAGGTGTTTCATGGCCACTTCATCGTTGCCGCCGCCGATCTGAACAACCACTCGGTAGTCCTCAAGCCAAGTATCTGGCTTAGACTCACCGGTGAACTTACTGACTCCAGTCGCCAACCTGAAGTTGGGAGGAATCACCGCGGCTCTGATGGCTCTGCTAAAACACTCTGGTCCTGAGACGTGTACTCTGCTGCTGATGGGTGCATTTCTGTCATGACCTCCACGGTTAGCTCTGTTCCTGTCGACCAGACCTTGAATGATAACGAATCTCGCATCAAAGCCTAGTTCCCTGGGGTCGACTGGAATCCTTCGCCCAACACTGTGCTGGCGTCTGTCATCTTGCTGCTGAGGTGCATATGACCCACCCCTTGGGGGAGGAGTGGGCACTCGACGTTGATCATCATGATCGAATCGGTCCTCATACTGATCACGCCGGCCTCTATGTCCCTCACGCCTCGGGGGCGATCTTGGGCTATGTGCCGACTGGACTGTATTCGCAGTGACGGATCTGCTGTGAATCCCGTTCCGTGACTGTGATACAGTTGAATTTTGATCTCCTGCTGCCCGAAGCAAATCTCGATCCGAGTAAGCCCTACCAGCCTCCATCGGGAAGGCTGAATGGACTCTGCTATACGGGCTGCAGCTGCAAGATTCTGAATGGGAGTTCGGTATACCTGAGTCGGTTGTGGAAAGTGTTGACGTCGACTGGACGACGGGGCCTGTTGTCGCGCTCGTTCATCGAGCACTCGTTGGGATTTTCCAGTCGAGTGCGCTCAGCCAAGTTGGCCAAACGCGCATCTTCTAAGGCACGGGCCTCGGGGGTTTCTCCAACGATAGGAGTGTGAAGCGCATCCATGTTCCGGCGGCGGAGCTCCTCCCTCTGCAGCGAAGTGAGGGGCTCGGGTTGGTACTCTTCGTGAGCTTGCGCCGGCTCACCTCCACCAATGCCTTCGTCGGTGCGGGGGAAACCAGGAGGACTGCGTGGTCCGTCGACCATCAGAACCTCCATCACTGGATCGCTGCTATCGCACTCAGATGCAGTCTCTGCGGAGCCAGTCGACAGATCGACAGGCCGTAGAGAGATTCGTCGAGCTCGATTTCCGCGACTTGTGGAGTGGCCGACTGGTGGGCCACCGCGTGCCTCACCCACCGCTGAAGTCTCGATCGACCGGAGCGCTTGCGCCGGCGCGAGACCGGGAGGGAGGACGGCACAAGAGTCGACCAATACTGGGTCGACGGCTGCCGCAGGAGGACGCCGCGGATGCACGCGCGAAAGTGCGTCGCCCCGCGGACGGGGAGTGCGTCAACGTCGAGTGGAGCCTCCTGCAACCAAGCAGAGTCATCGGCGATGAACGTGAGTGCTACGAGTCGGATCTCGCGGCCCTCAACCAAAACTCCGCCTGAAACCATGATGAATGGGATCGAAAAAAATGCAACTTCTCCAACAAGTCGCTAAGACACCTGCCCCATGATGGGTGCCAACTGTCGTGGTTCTAAGCCTGACAGTAGAAGGGGGGTTAGGTATGCAGAGGCAAGATCCTAGCTATGGAGTAGTTGTATACGCACAAGTTTTACGAGTTCAGGCCCTTCTCGGAGGAAGTAATATCCCTACGTCTCGGAGCCCGGAGGCGGTCGACTGGATTATGCGTGTATGAGTTACAAAGGTGCGAACCCCTGGCACTGAGGAGGGGAGTGGCTTATATAGAGTTCGCCAGACCCCTCCGGCCCTCAGTTATGCAGGGTTAAAGGTACATTAAGGTAGGGGGTTACTGGTAACGCCCACATAAAGTGCTATGATGACCATAAAAGCTACTTAATGACCGACCATTTGCGTGCAGACTGGCTTCATGGTCGAGTGGTATGGCTTCATGGTCGAGTGTCTTCCAGTTGGTCGAGTGGAACCCTTCCTGGTCGACTGAAAGGTAATTTCTTCTAGAGATGTCCTTGGGGAGGGTGTCTTAGACAGGTCCATGACCCTACCCTAGGTACATGACTTCATCACCCCCCTACCTCGTGGCCGCGTTGGAGACTCCCCTGACTTGTTCCCGACGCCAAAACCTCTTATATATATACCCAAACTTCCAGAACATAACCTAGACCGGGAGTTCCGCCGCCGCAAGCCTCTGTAGCCACCAAAAACCAATCGGGGCCCTGTTCCGGCACCCTGCCAGAGGGGGATCCCTCACCGGTGGCCATCTTCATCATCCCGGTGCTCTCCATGACGAGGAGGGATTAGTTCACCCTCGGGGTTGAGGGTATGTACCAGTAGCTATGTGTTTGATCTCTCTCTCCCGTGTTCTTGATTCAACACGATCTTGATGTATCGCGAGCTTTGCTATTATAGTTGGATCTTGTGATGTTTCTCCCCATCTACTCTCTTGTAAAGGATTGAGTTTTCCCTTTGAAGTTATCTTATCAGACTGTGTCTTTAAGGATTTGAGAACACTTGATGTATGTCTTGCATGTGCTTATCTCTGGTGACAATGGGATATCACGTGATCTACTTGATGTATGTTTTGGTGATCAACTTGCGGGTTCTGTGACCTTATGAACCTATGCATAGGGGTTGGCACACGTTTTCGTCTTGACTCTCCGGTAGAAACTTTGGGGCACTCTTTGAGGTTCTATGTGTTGGTTGAATAGATGAATCTGAGATTGTGTGATGCATATCGTATAATCATACCCATAGATACTTGAGGTGACATTGGAGTATCTAGGTGACATTAGGGTTTTGGTTGATTTGTGTCTTAAGGTGTTATTCTAGTACGAACTCTATGATAGATCAAATGGAAAGAATAGCTTCTTGTTGTTTTACTACGGACTCTTGAATAGATCGATCAGAAAGGATAACTTTGAGGTGGTTTCGTACCCTACAATAATCTCTTCGTTTGTTCCCCGCTATTAGTGACTTTGGAGTGACTCTTTGTTGCATGTTGAGGGATAGTTATATGATCCAATTATGTTATTATTGTTGAGAGAACTTGCACTAGTGAAAGTATGAACCCTAGGCCTTGTTTCAACGCATTGCAATACCGTTTACGCTCACTTTTTTCTTTAGTTACCTTGCTGTTTTTATATTTTCAGATTACAAAAACCTATATCCACTATCCATATTGCATTTGTATCACCATCTCTTCGCCGAACTAGTGCACCTATACAATTTACCATTGTATTGGGTGTGTTGGGGACACAAGAGACTCTTTGTTATTTGGTTGAAGGGTTGTTTGAGAGAGACCATCTTTATCCTACACCTCCCACGGATTGATAAACCTTAGGTCATCCACTTGAGGGAAATTTGCTACTGTCCTACATACCTCTGCACTTGGAGGCCCAACAACGTCTACAAGAAGAAGGTTGCATAGTAGACATCAAGCAGTTTCTGGCGCCGTTGCCGGGGAGGTTAGTGCTTGAAGGTATATCTTTAGATTTTGCAATCGAATCTTTTAGTTTCTTTTTTTACCACTAGTTTAGTTTATAAAACAAAACTACAAAAAATGGAATTAAGTTTGCCTCATATGCTTCATCTTTTTAATATCTTTCGTGTAAATGATGGAAAGGAAAGTTGTGCTCAAGTACTAGAAGAAGAATTACATAAAATTCTTGGCATAAAATATGTGAATGATGAGCATGATTGCAATGTTGTTAGTATGAATTCTTTGAATATTCATGATGCTAATGATATGCAAATCCACAAGCTTGGGGAAGCTATGTTTGATGAAGATGATATTTTTTGTCCCCCAAGTTTTGATGAACAAATTTATTATGATGAAAGCATGCCTCCTATTTATGATGATTATTGTGATGACATGTATGCTATAAAGAATAAAGATAACCATGAAACTTGTCATCATGATTTTAGTTTTCAATTGGATTATGCTTCACATGATAGTTCTTTTGTTGAGTTTGCTCCCACTACTATTGATGGGAATAAATTTGCTTATGTGGAGAGTAATAAAAATTCTATGCTTGTATATCATGAAAAGAATGCTTTATGTGATGGTTATATTGTTGAATTCATTCATGATGCTACTGAAAATTATTATGAGAGAGGATCATATGCTTCTACATATTGCAATAATATCAAGTTTCCTCTCTATGTGTTGAAAATCTTGAAGATTTGCTTGTTTTACCTTCCTATGTAGTTGATTATTGTTCCCATAAGTTGTTTGCTCACGAAATACCTATGCATAGGAAGTGGGTTAGACATAAATGTGCTAGTAATATTCTTCATGATGCTCTCTTTATGTTTCAATTCTTATCCTTTATGTGAGCATCATTGAAATCACCATGCCTAGCTAGGGGCGTTAAACGATAGCGCTTGTTGGGAGGCAACCCAATTTTATTATTGTTCTTTGCTTTTTGCTCCTGTTTAGTAATAAATAATTCATCTAGCCTCTTTTTAGACGTGGTTTTATGTTTTAATTAGTGTTTGTGCCAAGCACAACCTTTGGGAAGACTTGGGTGAAGTCTTTATGATGTTGCTGTAAAAAACAGAAACTTTAGTACTCACGAGATTAGCTGCCATTTTTTACTGGAGATTAATAGACAAATTACTCACATCCAACAATTTATTTCAGAATTTTTGGAGTTGCAGAAGTATTCGAATGATTCAGATTATAATAGACTGTTTTGTTTTTGCCAGATTTTGTTTTCATTGTGTTGTTTGCTTATTTTGATGAATCTATGAGTAGTATCGGAGGGTATGAACCATAGAGAAGTTGGAATACAGTAGATATTACACCAATATGAATTTAGAATGAGTTCAGAATAGTACCTAAGTGGTGGTTTTATTTTCTTTCGCTAATGGAGCTTACGAGTTTTCTGTTGAGTTTTGTGTTGTGAAGTTTTCAAGTTTTGGGTAAAGATTCGATGAACTATGGAATAAGGAGTGGCAAGAGCCTAAGCTTGGGGATGCCCAAGGCACCCCAAGGTAATATTCAAGGACAACCAAGAGCCTAAGCTTGGAGATGCCCCGGATGGCATCCCCTCTTTCGTCTTCGTTCATCGGTAACTTTACTTGGAGCTATATTTTTATTCACCACATGATATGCGTTTTGCTTGGAGCGTCATTTTATTTTCTTTTCTTTTGCTTGCTGTTTGAATAAAATACCAAGATCGGAAATTCTTAAATGTTAGAGAGTCTTCACATAGTTACATAATTATTAAACTACTCATTGATCTTCACTTATATCTTTCGGAGTAGTTTTTCGTTTGCTCTAGTGCTTCACTTCTATCTTTTTAGAGCACGACGGTGGTTTTATTTTGAAGAAATAGATGAACTCTCATGCTTCACTTATATTATTTTGAGAGTCCTAAACAGCATGGTAATTTGCTTTGGTTATGAAATTAGTCCTAATATGATAGGCATCTAAGATGGGTATAATAAAAACTCTCATATAAAGTGCATTGAATACTATGAGAAGTTTGATTCCTTATGATTGTTTTGAGATACGAAGATGGTGATATTAGAGTCATGATAGTGAGTAGTTGTGAATTTGAGAGATACTTGTGTTAAAGTTTGTGATTCCCGTAGCATGCACGTATGGTGAACCGTTATGTGATGAAGTCGGAGCATGATTTATTTATTGATTGTCTTCCTTATGAGTGGCGGTCGGGGACGAGCGATGGTCTTTTCCTACCAATCTATCCCCCTAGGAGCATGCGCGTAGTACTTAGTTTCGATAACTAATAGATTTTTTCAATAAGTATATGAGTTCTTTATGACTAATGTTGAGTCCATGGATTATACACACTCTCATCCTTCCACCATTGCTAGCCTCTCTAATAGCGCACCTTTCGCCGGTATCATACACCCACCATATACCTTCCTCAAAACAACCACCATACCTACCTATTATGGCATTTCCATAGCCATTCCGAGATATATTGCCATGCAACTTACCACCGTTCCGTTTGTTATGACACGTCTCATCATTGTCATATTGCTTTGCATGATCATGTAGTTGACATCGTATTTGTGGCGAAGCCACCTTCATAATTATTTCATACATGTCACTCTTGATTCATTGCACATCCCGGTACACTGTCGGAGGCATTCACATAGAGTCATATTTTTGTTCTAAGTATTGAGTTGTAAGTAAATAAAAGTGTGATGATCATCATTATTAGAGCATTGTCCCAAGTGAGGAAAGGATGATGGAGAATATGATTCCCCCATAAGTCGGGATGAGACTATGGACGAAAAATAAATAAAAAGTAAAAAAAGAGGCCATAAAAATAAGAAGTCCAAAAAAAAAGAGAGAAAAAGAGAGAAGGGGCAATGCTACTATTCTTTTACCACACTTCTGCTTCAAAGTAGCACCATGATCTTCATGATAGATAGTCTCCTATGTTGTCACTTTCATATACTAGTGGGAATCTTTCATTATAGAACTTGGCTTGTATATTCCAATGATGGGCTTCCTCAAAATGCCCTAGGTCTTCGTGAGCAAGCGAGTTGGATGCACACCCACTTAGTTTCTTTTTGAGCTTTCATACACTTATAGCTCTAGTGCATCCGTTGCATGGCAATCCCTACTCACTCACATTGATATCTATTGATGGGCATCTCCATAGCCCATTGATGCACCTAGTTTATGTGAGACTATCTTCTCCTTTTTGTCTTCTCCACAACCACCATTCTATTCCACCAATAGTGCTATGTCCATGGCTCACGCTCATGTATTGCGTGAAGATTGAAAAAGTTTGAGAACATCAAAAGTATGAAACAATTGCTTGGCTTGTCATCGGGGTTGTGCATGATTTATATATTTTTGTGTGATGAAGATAGAGCATAGCCAGGCTATATGATTTTGTAGGGATAGCTTGCTTTGGCCATGTTATTTTGTGAAGACATGATTGCTTTGTTAGTATGCTTGAAGTATTATTGTCTTCATGTAAATATTTAACATTTGTCTTGAATCTTATGGATCTGAATATTCTTGCAACAATAGAGAAGATTACATTGATAAATATGTTAGGTAGTATTCCACATCAAAAATTCTGTTTTTATCATTTACCTACTCGAGGACGAGCAGGAATTAAGCTTGGGGATGCTTGATACGTCTCCAACGTATATATAATTTTTGATTGTTCCATGCTATTATATTATCAATCTTGGATGTTTTAATGCATTTATATGCTATTTTATATGATTTTTGGGACTAACCTATTAACCTAGAGCCTAGTGCCAGTTTCTATTTTTTCCTTGTTTTTGAGTATCGCAGAAAAGGAAAACCAAACGGAGTCCAGTTGACCCGAAACTTCACGGAGATTATTTTTGGACCAGAAGAAGCCCACGGAGTATCGGAGATGGGCCAGAAGAGTCCCGAGGCACCCACGAGGGTGGGGGGCGCGCCCTACCTGAAGGAAATATGCCCTAGAGGCAATAATAAAGTTGTTATTTATATTTCCTTATATCATGATAAATGTTTATTATTCATGCTAGAATTGTATTAACCGGAAACTTAATACATGTGTGAATACACAGACAAACAAAGTGTCACTAGCATGCCTCTACTTGACTAGCTCGTTGAATCAAAGATGGTTAAGTTTTCTAACCATAGACATGAGTTGTCATTTGATTAACGGGATCACATCATTAGAGAATGATGTGATTGACTTGACCCATTCCGTTAGCTTAGCATTTGATCGCTTAGTATATTGCTATTTCTTTCTTCATGACTTATACATGTTCCTATAACTATGAGATTATGCAACTCCCAACTACCGGAGGAACACTTTGTGTGCTACCAAACGTCACAACGTAACTAGGTGATTATAAAGGAGCTCTACAGGTGTCTCCGATGGTACTTGTTGAGCTGGCATAGATCGAGATTAGGATTTGTCATTCCGATTGTCGGAGAGGTATCTGTGGGCCCTCTCGGTAATGCACATCACTATAAGCCTTGCAAGCAATGTAACTAATGAGTTAGTTGCAGGATGATCCATTACGGAACGAGTAAATAGACTTGCCGGTAACGAGATTGAACTAGGTATTGAGATACCAACGATTGAATCTCGGGCAAGTAACATACCGATGACAAAGGGAACAACATATGTTGTTATGCGGTTTGACCGATAAAGATCTTTTTAGAATATGTAGGAACCAATATGAGCATCCAGGTTCCGCTATTGGTTATTGACCGGAGACGTGTCTCGGTCATGTCTACATAATTCTCGAACCCGTAGGGTCCGCACGCTTAACGTTTGGTGACGATCGGTAATATGAGTTTATGTGTTTTGATGAACCGAAGGTAGTTCGGAGTCCCGTATATGGTCATGGACATAACGAGGAGTCTCGAAATGGTCGAGACCTAAAGATCGATATATTGGATGACTATGTTTGGAGTTCGGAAGGGTTCCGAGTGAGTTTGGACGAATACCAGAGTACCGGGGGTTACCGGAACCCCCCGGGGAGTGTAATGGGCCTCATGGGCCTTGGTGGAGAGAGGAAGGGGTGGCCAGGGCAGGCATTGCGCCCCTGCCCCTCTAGTCCGAATTGGACAAGGGGGGGTGGCGCCCCCCTTTTTCCTTCCCCCTCTCTCCTCCTTCCTTTCCTCCTTCTCCTACTCTTGGAAGGGGTGGAGTCCTACTCCCAGTGGGAGTAGGACTCCCCTTGGGGTGCGCCTAGGAGGCCGGCCTCCTCCCCCTCCTCCACTCCTTTATATATGGGGGAGGGGGGCACCCCATAGACACACAAGTCGATCATTGATCTCTTAGCCGTGTGCGGTGCCCCCCTCCACCATAATCCACCTCGGTCATATCGTAGCGGTGCTTAGGCGAAGCCCTGCATAGGTAGCATCATCATCACCGTCATCACGCCGTCATGCTGAAGGAACTCTCCCTCGAAGCTCTACTGGATCGTGAGTTCGTAGGACGTCACCGAGCTGAACGTGTGCAGATCGCGGAGGTGCCGTACGTTCGGTACTAGGATCGGTCGATCGTGAAGATGTATACTACATCAACCGCGTTGTCATAACGCTTCCGCTTACGGTCTATGAGGGTACGTAGATGACACTCCCCCCTCTTGTTGCTATCCATCCCATGATCTTGCGTGTGCGTAGGAATTTTTTTGAAATTACTACGTTCCCCAACAGTGGCATCCGAGCCAGGTTTATGCGTAGATGTTATATGCACGAGTAGAACACAAGTGAGTTGTGGGCGATACAAGTCATACTGCTTACCAGCATGTCATACTTTGATTCGGCGGTATTGTTGGATGAAGCGGCTACCGGTAGGAACGACACCTATGGGATCACGAGGATCCCTACTGCGGTTGCGGGGCGCGGGGTTGAGAGAAGAGCAGATCTGACAGAGAGTATGTGGTTCGTTTATCCAGGTTCGGGCCGCGAGGATGCGTAAAACCCTAGTCCTGCTTTGATGGATGTATTCTGAGTTCTTGAGCTAGCTACGGGGTGTAATGAGCTCCAAAAAGCCGAATCCTTCTCCTGGTTGCCTCGGGCCTCCTTTTATAGGAAAAGGGTCGCCATACAGTGTAGCGGGAGGTGGAAAAAATATGATGCAGCGAGTTATACCTCGTATTACAGGAAAAGATGCATTTAATGCATCACTTAGGTGTCCCTTCACTTTATGGGGGACGGGAGCGAGGCCCGTCCCATCCGTCGCCGCTCCTCCTTGCTTCAACACGCGCCCTGGCCAGCGATGCATGCGGTGCCATGTAGGTAGGCAGGCAGCTGAGGTGGCGCGGTGGTGGAGCCTCTACGAAGGGTTGCATGTTGCCACGCAGGTGCCTGCCCAGCTGGTTGGGTCGGCAGCTGCATGCGGACGGTGGTGGAAACTTGGTTCGTGCGGGCCTGGCAGCGGCCCTGCTGGTGCGCCTGGCGAGGGCCTTGCCGGGTGGCCCGGCAAGGGTCTTGCCGTGGCGCGTAGGCGTCCCCGGCAAGGATCTTGCCGGGGGTCTTGTGGGTTTCTTCGGTGAGGATGATTGCCTTCCTATCCTCACTTGATCTTGACTATTCTTTGTCTTCACAAAGATCTGCATGCCTCCACGGAGGTGCCTCCTGAGCCCTGTCCCAATGCGTCTGTTGAGCGTTGGTGGGCTCAAGGGTGGCTCGCTTAGCTGGCATGGGCGAGCTGCCCCGGCAAGGGTCTTGCCAGGGCCGCTGAGGCTGCCCCGGCAAGGGTTCTTGCCGGGAAAACCTGCTTCGCCCATCCGATCCGTGTGGCCTTGTTCCTTGTCGTTGCTTTATTCCTCTTGTGCCTTCGGCTTCTCTTCGGCTTCCCTTCCCTGCCGGGTGATGCGTGGCCGTGGCGAGCGGCTCTGACTGCCCGTGCACAAGTAAAGGGGTAAAAAGGAGAGCCCCTACTTTTGTACACCGACAGGAGCCCCTGGGCCATACATAAGAGCGACACGTTGTTGGGCCAGGCCTAGAATGGTGCGCGGGCAGGAGGGGCGGATTTTACTACGGTAACTGGTCCATCCACCGCGTTTCTCCACGACCTGCGTCGAATGCACGACGTGGGGGTCATGCGCGCGCGCGTGACGGAAGCATGCTGGCGTCACCTCGCGGTGGATAGTAAAGAGGCGGCTTGCGTGTCTCTTTGAGACTGTAGGGCCGCCTCCCATTTACTACCCCCGCTTGGGAACCGTCGCTCCACGCGTCCCACTACGCCTGCCCCTTGCGCCACGTTCGCTGCATGCACAATGCAGAGCAAATGACAGGCGCGCGGGACGTGGGAAGTCATGCGCGCGCGTGGGTCAATTCCCACGTGCCTTCAATGGATCGGGGAGGGCGGTCAATGGCCCCGCTCGTTATCACTTCAGCGGGTCGGATTGGCTGGGAGGGGGCGGCTGAGTCTCGCCCCCACTCCTTTATAAAGAGGGGAGCGGGAGGAACGGTGCCTCTCAACTCTCCGCCATCTGCCTCTCCCCATTCTTGTTTCTTCCTTCCTTCTGCCATGGCGAGGGGGCGTGGCGACGCTTCATCGGTGGCAGCGAGGGTTTCGGCCAGACAATGCGTCGCTCCTCCCTAAGAGCTTGTAGCGGCGGAGCCGACCGCTAGAGGAAGGGGGAGGGGGCGAGGTCGAGGCCGTCGTGGTGCTCGAGGGAGAGGAGGACGGGGCGGCAGACCAGCCTCGCCTTCGCCAGCAGCCCCTCCTCCGATGGAGGGCCACGCCGGGGACAACCCTTGCGAATTTTTTGTCAGGCTGCGCCGGCCACCGCGTCGTCGCCTTCGCCTCCCGACCCCATTCGCGCGGGAGATGGAGCTGGATCCACCGCAGGCGTTGCGGCTGCATATGAGGGGTTGCGGGAACAGCGGCACATTGGCCGACGTCGAGTTCCTCGCCCCTCACGTCATGTATCTTCATCGAGGGTGGAAGACCTTCGCTCGCCTCCACAGCTTGACGGATGGGCTCACTCTCCATTTCAATCTAATGGAGGGTGGCCTCCTCTCCGTCAAGATCTTCGGGCACTTTGGGACTCGCTTAAGGTGCTGCGTGGAGAGCTCTTCTGATGATGAAGACTCCTCCTCGAGCGAGAGTGACGAGGAGGACAACAATAGCGACGGCAAGGCCAGTGGGCGGTAGGATGACAGGTCTGACTAGGCGTCGGGCGCCGCTCCGGGCGGCACCGGCGGCCCCATCATCCATGTTGCCGGCTCCTTGAACTTCTCGGGGTCGTCTCCTTGGGCGGCTGGCGTTGGGAGGCTATGGAAGAGGAAGAGGGTGGGTGGCAAGGCCGTCAAGTCGGAGTACGCGGGCACTAACGCCTTCGTCGCGTACTGACATCCTGTCGACTCGTCTTCGAGCTCTGCCTCCGGCGCCGCCATCACCATCCAGCCCTTGGACGGCCACCAAGATGTTCTCTTGGTGTCTTCTGCCACCCGTAGCTCGCTTAGGCGCCCCTTTTGCCCTCCTGCTTTTCTTATTCCATTTCCTGAGGAGAGGGACAAGAAAGGGATTACGGGCACCTTATCTCTTTTTAGTTTGTAAGTGAGGGAGTCCTGGATTAGGTGGTGTCCGGATGGCCGGACTATAACCTTTGGCCGGACTCTTGGACTATGAAGATACAAGATTGAAGACTTCGTCCCGTGTCCGGATGGGACTTTCCTTGGCGTGGAAGGCAAGCTTGACGATACGGATATGTAGATCTCCTCCCATTGTAACCGACTCTGTGTAACACTAGCCCTCTCCAGTGTCTATATAAACCGGAGGGTTTTAGTCCGTAGGACGAACAACAATCATACCATAGGCTAGCTTTTAGTGTTTAGCCTCTCTGATCTCGTGGTAGATCTACTCTTGTACTACCCATATCATCAATATTAATCAAGAAGGAGTAGGGTTTTACCTCCATTGAGAGGGCCCGAACCTGGGTAAAAACATCGTGTCCTTTGTCTCCTGTTACCATCCGCCTAGACGCACAGTTCGGGACCCCCTACCCGAGATCCGCCGGTTTTGACACCGACATTGGTGCTTTCATTGAGAGTTCCTCTTTGTCGTCATCTTTAGGCCCGATGGCTCCTCCGATCATCAACAACGATGCGGTCCAGGGTGAGACTTTTCTCCCCGGACAGATCTTCGTATTCGGCGTCTTTGCACCGCGGGCCAATTCGCTTGGCCATCTGGAGCAGATCGAAAGCTACGCCCCTGGCCATCAGGTCAGATTTGAAAGTTTGACCTACACGGTTGACGTCCGCGGAGACTTGATCTTTGACGGGTTCGAGCCACAGCTGAGCGCGCCGCACTGTTACGATGGGCATGATCTAGCTCTGCCGCCGAACATTGCCCTAGAGGCCGCACCCGTGTCCACTCCGACCCTCAGCTCGGAGCCGACTCCGCCAATCGAGGACGGGTGGCTGGACATCGCCTCGGGGGCTGCAATCTCTACGGCGATGGAACCGAACACCAGTCTTGTCCTTTGCAAAGCTTGTGACTCCAAGGTGCCGGACTCCCCTCCGGACTCCGAACCTTCCGCGCCCCTGCCAATCGAATCCGATTGGGCGCCGATCATGGAGTTCACCGCCGCCGACCAAGAACCATCGCCTACAGGGCACTGGAAGGCCACCTCGTCGTATGACATATACATGGTGGACACCCCAAAAGAAGGGAACGACGATGGAACAACGGAGGATGACCCCTCCAAGAAGCAGCCTAAGCGCCGGTGTCAGCGGCGCCGCTCTAAATCCCGCCAAAGCAAAAACGGTGATTCCGTCACTGGAGACAATAACACCTTGGACAGTGCCGAAGACAACCCCCTCCAGCAGGATTCAGCGCAGGAGGATGGAGAAACCAACCCTCATGAGAGAGCGGCAGACAGAGAGGTAGAGGATGATAATTACATGCCTCCCTCCGAAGACGAGGCAAGCCTCGACGACGACGAATTTGTCGTGCCTGAGGATCCTGTCGAACAAGAGCATTTCAAACGCAGGCTTATGGCCACGGCGAGCAACCTTAAGAAAAAACAGCAACAACTTAGAGCTGACCAAGACTTGCTAGCCGACAGATGGACTGAAGTCCTTGCGGCCGAAGAGTACGAACTCGAACGCCCCTCCAAGAGCTACCCAAAACGCAGGCTGCTACCAGGATTAGAGGAGGAAGCACCTAGACTTACATCACCAGCGCATGATGCGGCCGACCGGCCACCTTGTGGCCGCGACAGAGAGGCCTCTCGGCCCTCCACTCAAGCCGCACCCCAGCGTCGCTCAAAGAATACCAAGGCACGGGGAAATGCGCCAGACTTGCGAGATATATTGGAGGACAAGGCAACGCAAACAAGATCGATCTATGGATCGCGTGGGCGCCCCACAACACGTGACGATAACTGTCATGCCGGATATGCTAAATCCGGCCGGGCCAAACAAAGTAGACAAAGCTCGTTTGAGCTACGTCGTGATATAGCCCAGTACAGAGGCACCACGTACCCACTATGCTTCACAGATGAAGTAATGGATCATCAAATCCCCGAGGGTTTCAAACCCGTAAACATCGAATCATACGATGGCACAACAGATCCTGCGGTATGGATCGAGGATTATCTCCTTCATATCCACATGGCCCGCGGTGATGATCTACACGCCATCAAATACCTCCCACTCAAGCTTAAAGGACCAGATCGACATTGGCTTAACAGCTTGCCAGCAGAATCAATTTGTTGTTGGGAGGACCTGGAAGCCGCATTCCTCGACAATTTCCAGGGCACCTATGTGTGACCACCAGAAGCCGATGACCTAAGCCACATAATTCAGCAGCCAGAGGAATCGGCCAGACAATTCTGGACACGGTTCCTAACCAAGAAAAATCAAATAGTCGACTGTCCGGACGCAGAGGCCCTTGCAGCCTTCAAACATAACATCCGTGATGAGTGGCTTGCCCGGCACCTAGGACACGAAAAGCCGAAATCCATGGCAGCCCTCACAACACTCATGACCCGCTTTTGCGCGGGAGAAGACATGTGGCTAGCTCGTAGTAATAACATGACCAAGAGCCCTTGTAATTCGGATACCAAGGACAACAATGGCAGGTCGCGTCGCAACAAGCACAAGCGCCGCATTAACGGCGACAATACTGAGGATACGACAGTTAATGCCGGATTCAGAGGCTCTAAACCCGGTCAGCGGAAAAATCCATTTAAAAGAAATACTCCGTGCCCGTCCAGTTTGGACCAAATACTCGATCGCTCGTGCCAGATACACGGCACCCCCGAAAAACCAACCAATCACACCAACAGGGATTGTTGGGTGTTCAAGCAGGGAGGCAAGTTAAGTGCCAAAAACAGAGACAAGGGGCTGCATAGCGATTATGAGGAGGTGCCCCGGCCGCCGAACAATAGGGGACAGAAGGGCTTCCCCCCACAAGTGCGAACGGTGAACATGATATACGCAACCCACATCCCCAAAAGGGAGCGGAAGCGTGCACTCAGGGACGTATATGCGTTGGAGCTATTCGCCCCAAAGTTCAACCCATGGTCCTCCTGCCCGACCACTTTTGATCGAAGGGACCACCCCACTAGCATCCGCCATGGCGGATTCGCTGCATTGGTTCTAGACCCAATCATTGACGGATTTCACCTCACTAGAGTCCTTATGGACGGCGGCAGCAGCCTGAACCTGCTTTATCATGATACAGTGCGAAAATGGGCATAGATACCTCAAGGATTAAACCCACAAAGACGACCTTTAAAGGCGTCATACCAGGTGTAGAGGCCAACTGTACAGGTTCGGTTACACTTGAGGTGGTCTTCGGATCCCCGGACAATTTCCGAAGCGAGGAGTTAATCTTCGACATAGTCCCGTTCCGCAGTGGCTATCACGCACTGCTCGGACGAACCGCATTTGCAAAGTTCAATGCGGTGCCGCACTACGCATACCTCAAGCTCAAGATGCCAGGCCCTCGAGGAGTCATTACGGTCAATGGAAACACTGAACACTCTCTCTGAACGGAGGAGCATACGGCGGCCCTCGCGGCGGAAGTACAAAGCAGCCTCTCAAGGCAATTCTCGAGTCCGGCTATCAAACGTCCAGACACCGTCAAGCGCGCCCGGAGTAACCTACAACAAGACCGCCTAGCACGTTCCGAGCAAGCATAGCAATGCGGCCCCAACCCCAGCCCTCGCGAAATTGCAAAACCAGTACTACGCGTACATAACTACGCTATGGAAATACCATGGGCATAGGGGGAGGGGCACGACCACGGCATGCCCAAAATGCGGCTCAACCGCACTAGGGGCTCCCGATTTGTCATTCTTTTTCTTACTTTCAGGACTCCACTCTACGGAAGGCTTGTGCGGCAGTACAATCGCCGAACACACGATGCAACAGCCAGGGAGGCAAAAAGCTACGTTGAGTGTCCAGGTGGTCTCTATAACAAGCAGTATACTTGTTTCACATATCATCCCATAGCTCGCCCCTGGAGGGGGACATGTCAAATAGTCCCATCTCTTGCTTATCGCACTATTTGTATCGTCCTGCTTTTACCGCAGCCTTTTTGAATAAACAATACATAACTTTTGTCTATTATTGCATTCCCCTTTTTTATCTATATATGTTCATTAATGACATGTTGCACCCGTACACTTTGGTACGGCCAAATACACCAGGGGCTTAAGTACCCCAACATACGGTGTGATAAGTCCGAACACTTTCACAAGTGCGGCACCCCGAACTTATAGCATTATATGCATCGGCTCCGAATCATTTCTTGGGTCAATAGTTGGGTTTGCCCGGCTCCCATGTTTTGGTACCTTACATTCCGTTATATTGGGAGAACCACTGCGATTTTGCCCCGCTTGAGCTGGGCTAAGCACCTCAGTGGAGAAAGCTAAAATTGACCGTCATGATAGGGCAAGAGCTGGTCGTTGTTCGAGAGGTTTTCGAGTCCCTAAAGACTTATGCCGCTTAGAGCGAGGAGTCGGCTTTGTCCGGCCTAGGCGTGGATAGCGCCCCGAACTCGGTCTTGCGAATACTAGGGGCTTCGCCGAAATTTAAAATTATAGAATTCTATGGCTAAGTGAGAGTGTTCAAGCATTATAGTCCGATTGCCTTGTTCGTTGTGTTGGCGCCTCCTCGAAGGACTCAAGAATGGGAAAAAGCGCTCAAGTTTATCCGAGCACCCGGCACTTTCATGGCATGGGGGGAGAAGCCGACGACTTCGCCATCTCTCAAATTTAATATCTGACGCATGAAGGTAATATTTTAAATTCAAAAGCGTTGCTTAGCGATATGAACAAGTTTTCAGCGACAGGATCACAAATGCGAGTTTACTCAAAAATTACATCTTTGGAGCATTCATCTGCTATAAGGCGGGCACCCTTCAGGACGCCCTCATAATACATCTTGGGCTTGCGATGCTCCTTTCGAGGCGGTGGTCCGTCCGTCACAAGCTCTCGGCGTCCATCTTGCCCAGTGCACTTTAGCACGGGCAAGGGCCTCTGAGCACCTTCGATGCATCTGAGCGCTTGATGACTTCAAGCCATGGACAGGCATCCACCAACCGCCTCACCAGCCAAGTAGCTCCCATGCATGGCTTCCCAGGCCACACCGGACTATGGGACCCTTCATGGCCTGTTCGCCACCTTATGGAGCTCGACCAGCTGCTTCACTGGTCGCTCAAAAATGCCGGGTGTCCGCCTCAACATCTTGAGACAGAACACCTTCTCCATCGAGCTCCCTCTTGGCTCGGTAGAATCGGTAGCGTCGGACACCTCGGGGAAGATCTGCGAATGCTCTGAGAGATCCGGACTCGGGCAAGTAACAAGTAATTCACTTTCACGTGCTTGCTTTGCATAAAGAATGCCTTACCCGCCGCTATCTTCTTCATCGCCTCAATTTCTTGGAGGGCTTTTTGGGCTTCGGCCTTGGCAGATTTGGCGCTCTCAAGGGCCGAGGCAAGCTCGGACTCTCGAGTCTTTGATTCAAGCTCCAAACTCTCGGGTTTTTCCACGAGAGCCTGGAGCTCTTGCTGCACCTCTGCCACCCGCCCCTCCTGCTTCTCTCGCTCGGTGCACTCCACGGCCGCCTTGTTTTCGGCCTTGGACAACGCTTCCTTCAGGGTGGCCACCTCGGTTGTGGCCCCTGTAATACTCACGTTGGTCCTGTCATTCTTTGCAACCACATCTTTTTATATACTTACATAAGGTATTACTTACCTTCCTTGTCTTCGAGCTGCTTCTTGGCAAGGCCGAGCTCGTTCTCGGACCGCTGGAGGCTCTGCTTTAATGCATCGACCTCCGCAGCCAGTGCGGCAGAGGTCAGCAGCGCAACCTGCATTCCCATATTGACATACTTATGTTAGACTCCTGCGTATATCTTTTAGATCCTCAGTTCGGTTTTTCTTTCCGAACACCAAACTGAGCATCAGGGGCTACTGTCTATGCGGTAATATTTTTACATATCTTAAATACATACCTCAAAGCCTGTTAGAAGGCTGGCACAGGCTTCAGTCAGCCCGCTCTTGGCGGACTGAACCTTCTGGATCACCACACTCATAATAGTGCGGTGCTCCTCGTCGATGGAGGCGCCGTTAAGCACCTCCAGCAGATTATCCGGTGCCTCCGGTTGGACGGAGGTCACCGGCGTCGTAGGCTTGCCCTTCTTTCTAGGAGGGAGCCTGCCGGACTCCGGAACCACTGAAGGTTCCGGTGCGGTGTCCGGCCTAGGGCCGGACTTGGAGCCCTTGGGGGTTTTGTCCCCTTTGCGCCGAGAGTCCGGGAGGTCGCCTTGCGGCGCCTCCAGGACCACCTCCTCCTGGCATGGACCATTTTGGGACTCCACCTCGGCATCATCCGCATCGCGAGGAGAGGAGGCGGCCGGAAGTGAAGTGCTATTCACATCTGACGAACCCAGGGAGCCGCTCGACGAAGCATCGAGCCCGGCCTTGGGCGGACTGCATGATTATATTCGGCGTCAGAAGATACTGTGCAACAAAGTAGCGCCATGAGTTACTCTGGTATCCGGATACTTACGATTTTGCTAGGGGCTTGGCCCTGGATGGCCACTCCTCTTCGGCGTCGTCGGCGTTGGTGGAGTAGTCCATAGGAAGGGTCCTCCCCTTCTTGGACCCTCCGGCCCCCCTAGTTGGGGCGGCCTTCCTTCCTCCTCCCCATTTGGGGAGAGGCCTCTTCTTCCTCCTCCTCGTCTTCATGGGAGGAGTGCGCCTCGGAGTCATCAGACGATGAATCCGACACCACCGGGCAACGGGAGCTCTTTCGAGTTCCCATGGCCTTCTTCTTGGCCTTCTTCTCCGGCACCACGTAAGGTGTCGGAACCAGCAGCCCCGTCAAGCGGGCGTCTGCTGGATCTTCGGGCAAAGGAGCCGGACAATCGATCTGTCCGGTCTTCTTCTGCCATTCTGTCAAAGGCAGGAGCTTAGATCCCGCATAGAGTCAAACTATGAAAAACAAGTATCCCGTAAGGGGTAAAATAAGCTTACTACGCTGGCTTGGCGCTTCGCGCAGAATCCGCCATCCTCGATGATGGGAGGGGGAACCTCGGCGCCCTTGAATAGCACCTTCCAGGCATCCTCGTGCGTTGTGTCAAAGAGTCTGGTAAGAGTTTGGTGCTGGGTCGGGTTGAACCCCCATAAGTTAAAAGCCCGTCGTTGACACGGGAGGATCCGGCGGATGAGCATGACCTGGACTACGTTGACGAGTTTAACCTTTTTGTCCACCAGGTTTTGGACGCAGGTTTGGAGTCCGGTCCGCTCTTCCGAATTATCCTACGACAGGCCCTTCTCTTTCCAGGAGGTGAGCCATGTGGGGATGCCAGATCGGAATTCAGGGGCCGCTACCCATTCAGGGTCACGCTGCTCGGTGACATAGAACCACCCCGATTGCCACCCCTTTATGGTCTCCACGAAGGAGCCCTCGAGCCATGTAACGTTGGGCATCTTGCCCACCATGGCGCCTCCGCACTCCGCTTGCTGGCCGCCCACTACCTTCGGCTTGACATTGAAGGTCTTCAGCCATAAGCCGAAGTGGGGCTTGATGCGGAGGAAGGCCTCGCACATGACGATAAACGCCGAGATGTTGAGGATGAAGTTCGGGGCCAGATCGTGGAAATCCAGGCCGTAGTAGAACATGAGCCCCCGGACAAATGGGTGAAGTGGGAAACCTGAGGAAATGGGTGAGGAACACCACCCTCTCATGGGGCCTGGGGCTGGGGATGAGCTGCCCCTTGTCTGGGAGCCGGTGCGCGATGTCGTTGGGAAAGTATCCGGCCTCCCTCAGCTTCTTGATGTGTCCCTCCGTGACGGAGGAGGCCATCCACTTGCCTCCCGCTCCGGACATTGCTGGAGAAGGTTGAGGTGGGATGTGCGGACTTGGGTATTTGGAGCTCGAGTCTTGCGAAATGGATAGGCAAAGGAGGAAGAAGGCGTAGATGGAAAGGTGGATCCTTATCCCTTATATGGGCGGCTGAAACTATGTGCCCCACCAGCTGGTAAAACTCGCTTATCTCCCAAGCGCCGTAATTAATGGCACGGTTGGGTTACCCCGCCCGTATTGATGAGAATCCGGAATAAAGGGACACGATCTCTGCTCGACAAGGCGTGCCAAGAAACCACCTCGCTAAGTGCGCTGAGGTGGGACAGTAAAACGATTGAATAAAGGCTTGGTCGTGGTGTGATGTCATCTTTGCGGAATCGTCGCAGATTGGATTTGTGTAAATATTATTCTCTCTACGGTGGTATGTGGAACTTATTTTGCGAGCGGACACTATCCTTGTGTTCAAAATCTTCTATGAAGTATTCGGAGGAGGAACCGCCTTGCAATGCGAAGACAATCTGCGTGCGGACTCGTCATCATTGAAGCCTGGTTCGGGGCTCTTGAGGAGTCTGGATTAGGGGTGTCCGGATGGCGGACTATAACCTTTGTCCGGACTCCTGGACTATGAAGATACAAGATTGAAGACTTCGTCCCGTGTCCGGATGGGACTTTCTTTGGCGTGGAAGGCAAGCTTGGCGATACGGATATGTAGATCCTCCCATTGTAACCGACTCTGTGTAACCCTAGCCCTCTCAGGTGTCTATATAAACCGGAGGGTTTTTGTCCGTAGGACGAACAACAATCATACCATAGGCTAGCTTTTAGGGTTTAGCCTCTCTGATCTCGTGGTAGATCTACTCTTGTACTACCCATATCATCAATATTAATCAAGCAGAAGTAGGGTTTTACCTCCATCGAGAGGGCCCGAACCTGGGTAAAAACATCGTGTCCCTTGTCTCCTGTTACCATCCGCCTAGACGCACAGTTCGGGACCCCCTACCCGAGATCCGCCGATTTTGACACCGACAGTAAGCCTTCGGGCCTTAGTAGAATTTAAAGCTTGTAATCCCATTGCTCATGTTTTTCATTTCGTATGAACTGTACCTGTACGGGATGTTTTTTAATGAAAAAGGGATGTTTGCCGGGATTTTAGTTCGCGGGTGGAACCCACGACAAGGAATGAATCCTCGTATCCTTAAGATAAACGTTTTTTTTCGCCCGGCAACAAACCTTGCCGTCCCCCCCACTTCGCTTGACCTTTCTCACGCTCTTGGCAGAGGCAGGGATGAGGTGGGCCTAGGCTCCTTGTTTTATTTCCTTGCTGTCGCGACTACGACCAAATTCGGTCCCAGGAGACGAGTCCTAGGGTCCGGAATGAGGAGAGCACGGTAGCCTAAGGATAAAACAAGGTTTCACATCCCTCAGTCCATAACGAAACGCATGGTAAGGGATAGAGAACTTATCTGAATCTGCAGCCCCCGGCAACTTTGGCTTGTCGCGGGTGGATCTTCGCCCTTGTAGCCCCCCGACAGTATTGGCTTGCCAGGACCCGTATGCCGGTCCGTCCCCTTTCTTCCAAAGCAGCTCGGCGAGGATATTCATGTGTCCTGCGAACCAAAGAAGATAGAGAAGAACAGAGAGACGTGCACTCGACCTCTAAGCTAGGGGTTAGCCGCCGCTAAGCACTATCGACCCTAACCAGGGGCGAGACTCAACCTAGCATGCATGCTATAACTTAGGCGCCGGTAACCGTTTATTTATGCTAAGGTCTGCGCTGGCTTTGTACAAAGGGTTACATGCCTTCTTGGCAAGGCTCATTACAAAAGGTGGCTTCTTTGGGGGCCCGGCAAGCGCGCATATATGGTAAAACTTGCGAAGATGCTCGATGTTCCAGGAATTGCTCACCGGAACGGCATCTTCGGTCTCCAGGCGGACTGCGCCGGGCCTGGTGACTCTTATTACCCGATAAGGGCCTTCCCACTTTGGCGTCAACTTGTTAGTATTCTTGGCTGATTGAACGTGCCGAAGAACAAGGTCGCCTTCCTCAAAGCTCCGGGCATGAACCTTGCGGCTATGGTAGCGGCGCAAGGCTTGCTGGTAGCGTGCTGCTCTCACAGCTGCCCGGAGACGATCTTCCTCAAGGAGCATCGCATCATCTTGTCGCAATCGCTCTTGCTCAAGTTCATCATAAGAGAGCACTCGAGGTGACCCGTATATGAGTTCCGTGGGGAGAACTGCTTCTGCCCCATAAACCAGGGCAAAGGTTGTCTGGCCGGTGGCTCGATTTGGCGTCGTTCTGATCGACCAAAGAACTGTCGGCAACTCATCAATCCAGCGCCTTCCACTCTTGCGCAGCCTGTCGAAATTCTTCGTTCTTAAGCCTCGCAGGACTTCAGCATTTGCTCTCTCCGCTTGGCCGTTGCTCCGTGGATGTGCCACGGAAGCAAAACAGACCTTGCTGCCGAGATCCTCAATGTATTGCATGAAGGCATGGCTTGTGAACTGCGTGCCGTTGTCGGTGATGATCCTGTTGGGCACCCCAAAACGGCACACTAGTCCCTTGAAGAACTTGATGGCTGACTGCGCTGTTACCTTCCTCACTGCTTCCACCTCTGGCCACCTTGTGAACTTGTCGATTGCGAGGTACAAGTACTCAAAGCCCCCGACAGCACAGGGGAAAGGGCCCAATATGTCGAGCCCCCAGACCGAGAAGGGCCAGGAGAGAGGGATAGTTTGAAGGGCTTGAGCTGGTTGATGGAGCTTCTTCGAATGGAACTGGCATGCTTCATACTTGGTTACTAGTGCCGTCGCATCCTAGAGGGCGGTGGGCCAGAAGAAACCTTGCCGAAAAGCCTTGCCGGCAAGGGCCCTCGACCCTATGTGGGAGCCACATATGCCTCCATGTATCTCTGCCAACAGCTGTAGTCCTTCCTCCATGGAGATGCACTTCAATTTCACCCCATTCGGTCTTCTCCTGTCTGGTACAGGGCAGACCGGCGGGCTACTCTTTCCGCCTCTTCCTGTTCGTCGGGAAGCTCTCCTTTCTGAAGGAATCGGACGGTGTGATGTGCCCATGCCGGAGCCTGTGGCTCGATGACAAGGACCAAAGGCATTTCTTCTGCTACGGGAGCGACCGCTTCCACGGCCATGACCCGAGGTCCTGCCAGAGTTGGTCGCCTCGTGGCAGGATCGGCATCAACGACAACATCTTCACCAGCGGCTCCGGGGAGCTCAGTGGGGAAGTACTTTCTGGGGCTTAGCTTCCTCCGCTTGTTCTGCCCGGTCGATGGCTCAACGGATGGCTGAGTTAACTGAAGCACAAAAGTACCTGGTTCCACAGGTAGCTTGAGGGCACCGCGCTTTGACAGGTAGTCGGCGATGTCGTTCTCCGCCCGAGGGACATGCTCCGCTTGTGTACCGTCAAAGCGTTCCTCCAGTTTCCTCACCTCATCTACGTAAGCTTCCATCAACGGGCTTTGATAATCTTTTTTGATCTGCCTGACGACGAGCTGTGAGTCGCCCCTGACGATGAGCTTTTTAACTCCGAGGTCCGCCACGATCCTGAGACCGGCAAGCAAATCCTCGTACTCGGCGGTGTTGTTGGTTGACATCTCCCGGGGGAAGTGCAACTGGATGACGTACTTGAGGTGCTCTCCGGTGGGTGCGACAAGCAGCACACTGCTACGTCTTGAGCTTGTGTTGGTTTTCCCCGAAGAGGAGAGGATGATGCAGCAGAGTAGTGTAAGTATTTCCCTCGGTTTTTGAGAACCAAGGTATCAATCCAGTAGGAGGCCACGCGCAAGTCCCTCGTACCTACACAAAACAAATAGCTCCTCGCAACCAACGCGAATAGGGGTTGTCAATCCCTTCACGGTCACTTACGAGAGTAAGATCTGATAGAGATGATAGATAATATTTTTGGTATTTTTGGTATAAAGATGCAAAGTAAAATAAAAGTCAAAATAAAAAGAAAAGCAATAATAAAGCGTAGGAAGATTAATATGATGAAAATAGACCCGGGGGCCATAGATTTCACTAGTGGCTTCTCTCAAAAGCATAGGTATTTTACGGTGGGTGAATGAATTACTGTTGAGCAATTGACAGAATTGAGCATAGTTATGAGAGTATCTAGGTATGATAATGTATATAGGCATCACGTCCGAGACAAGTAGACCGACTCCTGCCTGCATCTACTACTATTACTCCACTCATCGACCGCTATCCAGCATGCATCTAGAGTATTAAGTTAATGAAAAAAGTGTAATGCTTTAAGCAAGATGACATGATGTAGAGGAATAAATTCATGCAATATGATAAATACCCCATCTTGTTATCCTCGATGGCAACAATACAATACGTGCCTTGCAACCTTTACATCCTTTGGTAAGGACACGCAAGATTGAACTCAAAGCTAAGCACTTCTCCCATTGCAAGAACTACCAATCTAGTTGGCCAAACCAAATGGATAATTCGAAGAGACTTGCAAAGATAACTCAATCATGCATAAAAGAATTCAGAGAAGATTCAAATATTGCTCATAGATAATCTTGATCATAAACCCACAATTCATCGATCTCAACAAACACACCGCAAAAAGAAGATTACATCGAATAGATCTCGATGAGAGAGGGGGAGAACATTGTATTGAGATCCAAAAAGAGAGAATAAGCCATCTAGCTACTAACTATGGACCCGAAGGTCTGAAGTAAACTACTCACACTTCATCGGAGAGGCTATGGTGATAATGTATAAGCCCTCCGTGGTGGATGGTACGTCTTGAGCTTGCGTTGGTTTTCCCCGAAGAGGAGAGGATGATGCAGCAAAGTAGCATAAGTATTTCCCTCAGTTTTTGAGAACCAAGGTATCAATCTAGTAGGAGGCCACGCACAAGTCCCTCGTACCTGCACAAAACGATAGCTACTCGCAACCAACGCGATTAGGGGTTGTCAATCCCTTCACGGTCACTTACGAGAGTGAGATCTGATAGAGATAATATTTTTGGTATTTTTGGTATAAAGATGCAAAGCAAAAAGTAAAAAAGCAAAGTAAAAACAAAGCAAGTATTAAAGTGATGGAGATTGAGATGATGAGAATAGACCCGGGGGCCATAGGTTTCACTAGTGGCTTCTCTCAAGAGCATAAGTATTCTACGGTGGGTGAACAAATTAGTGTTGAGAAATTGACAGAATTGAGCATAGTTATGAGTCTATCTAGGTATGATCATGTATATAGGCATCACATCCGAGACAAGTAGATCGAAACGATTCTGCATCTACTATTATTACTCCACTCATCGACCGCTATCCAGCATGCATCTAGAGTATTAAGTTAAAAACAGAGTAACGCCTTAAGCAAGATGACATGATGTAGAGGAATAAATTCATGCAATATGATAAATACCCCATCTTGTTATCCTCGATGGCAACAATACAATACGTGCCTTGCAACCCTTTACATCCTTTGGTAAGGACACGCAAGATTGAATCCAAAGCCACACACTTCTCCCATTGCAAGAACTACCAATCTAGTTGGCCAAACCAAACGGATAATTCGAAGAGACTTGCAAAGATAACTCAATAATACATAAAAGAATTCAGAGGAGATCCAAATATTATTCATAGATAAGCTGGATCATAAACCCACAATTCATCGGTCTCAACAAACACACCGGAAAAAGAAGATTACATCGAATAGATCTCCACGAGAGAGGGGGAGAACATTGTATTGAGATCCAAAAAGAGAGAAGAAGCCATCTAGCTACTAGCTATGGACCCGAAGGTCTGAAGTAAACTACTTACACTTCATCGGAGAGGCTATAGTGTTGATGTAGAAGCCCTCCGTGGTGGATGCCCCCTCCGGCGAAGCTCCGGACCAGGCCCCAAGATGGGATCTCGTGGATACAGGAAGTTGTGGCGGTGGAATTAGGTTTTTGGCTCCTGTTCTGATCGTTTGAAGTGCGTAGGTATATATAGGAGGAAGGAGTACGTCGGTGGAGCAACAGGGGGCCCACGAGGTAGGGGGCGCCCTAGGGGGCGCCCCCACCCTCATGACCGCCTCCGTTGTTCCTTGGCGTAGGGTCCAAGTCTCCTGGATCACGTTCGGTGAGAAAATCACGTTCTGAAGGTTTCATTCCGTTTGGACTCCGTTTGATATTCATTTGCTTCAAAACGAAAAAGGCAAAAAAGAGCAATTCTAGGATGGGCCTCCGGTTAATAGGTTAGTCCCAAAACTAATATAAAAGTGGAAAATAAAGCCCATTATAGTCCAAAACAATAGATAAAGTAGCATGGAGCAATCAAAAATTATAGATACGTTGGAGACGTATCAGGCATCCCCAATCTTAATTCCAGCTCGTCCTCGAGTAGGTAAATGATAAAAAGAGAATTTTTGATGCGGAGTGATACTTTGGCATAATTTCAATGTAAATCTCCTTAATCATGGTATGAATATTCACATCCGAAAGATTCAAGACAAAAGTTCATATTGACATAAAAATGATAATACTTCTAGCATACTAACTAAGCAATTATGTCTTCTCAAAATAACATGGCCAAAGAAAGTTATCCCTACAAAATCATTTAGTCTGGCTATGCTCCATCTTCCCCACACAAAGTATTTAAATCATGCACAACCCGATGACAAGCCAAGCAATTGTTTCATACTTTAACATTTTCAAAACTTTTTCAATCTTCACGCAATACATGAGCGTGAGCCATGGATATAGCACTATAGGTGGAATAGAATGGTGGTTGTGGATAAGACAAAAAGAGGGAAGATAGTCTCACATCAACTAGGCGTATCAACGGGCTATGGAGATGCCCATCAATAGATATCAATGTGAGTGAGTAGGGATTGCCATGCAACGGATGCACTAGAGCTATAAGTATATGAAAGCTCAACAAAAGAAACTATGTGGGTGTGCATCCAACTCGCTTGCTCACGAAGACCTAGGGCATTTGAGGAAGCCCATCATTGGAATATACAAGCCAAGTTCTATAATGAAAAATTCCCACTAGTATATGAAAGTGACAAAATGAGAGACTCTCTATCATGAAGATCATGGTGCTACTTTGAAGCACAAGTGTGGTAAAAGGATAGTAACATTGTCCCTTCTCTCTTTTTCTCTCATTTGTTTTATTTGGTTCTTTTCTCCTTTTTTATGGCCTCTTTTTTTATTTTTATTTTTTGTTCGGAGTCTCATCCCGACTTGTGGGGGAATCATAGTCTCCATCATCCTTTCCTCACTTGGGACAATGCTCTAATAATGATGATCATCACACTTTTAATTTTTTACAACTCAACAATTACAACTCGATTCTTAGAACAAAGTATGACTCTATATAAATGCCTCCGGCGGTGTACCGGGATATGCATGAAATATGAGTGACCTGTATGAAAGAATTATGAAAGGTGGCTTTGCCACAAATACGATGTCAACTACACGATCATGCTAGCAATATGACAATGATGGAGCGTGTCATAATAAACGGAACGGTGGAAAGTTGCATGGGAATATATCTCGGAATCGCTATGGAAATGCCATGATAGGTAGGTATGGTGGCTGTTTTGAGGAAGATATATGGTGGGTGTATGATACCGGCGAAAGGTGTGCGGTATCAGAGAGGCTAGCAACGGTGGAAGGATGGGAAAAAGTGTGTATAATCCATGGACTCAACATTAGTCATAAAGAACTCATATACTTATTGCAAAAATCTAGAAGTTATCAAAGCAAAGTATTACGCGCATGCTCCTAGGGGGATAGATTGGTAGGAAAAGACCATCGCTTGTCCGACCGCCACTCATAAGGAAGACAATCAATAAATAAATCATGCTCCGAGTTCATCACATAACGGTTCACCATACGTGCATGCTACGGGTATCACAAACTTCAACACAAGTATTCTTTAAATTCACAACTACTCAACTAGCATGACTCTAATATCACCATCTTCATATCTCAAAACAATTATCAAGCATCAAACTTATCTTAGTATTCAACGCACTCAAAAGAAAGTTTCACATATCTTGAATACCAAGTATATTAACATTAAGCAAATTAGCATGCTTTTAGCGACTCTCAAAATAATCTAAGTGAAGCATGAGAGATCAAGTTTCTTTAAAACAAATCCACCACCGTGCTCTAAAAGATCTAAGTGAAGCACTGGAGCAAAAATTATCATGCTCAAAAGATATAAGTGAAGCACTATGAGCAAAACTATCAAGCTCAAAAGGTATAAGTGAAGCACTATGAGCAAAACTATCAAGCTCAAAAGATATAAGAGAAGCACATAGAGTATTCTATCAAATTCCAATTCATGTATGGATCTCTCAAAAGGTGTGTACAGCAAGGATGATTGTGGTAAACTAACAAGCAAAGACACAAATAATACAAGACGCTCCAAGCAAAACACATATCATGTGGTGAATAAAAATATAGCTCCAAGTAAATTACCGATGGAAGTGGATTTAAAGAGGGATGCCTTCAGGGCATCCCCAAGCTTTGACTTCTTGGTGTCCTTGGATTATCTTGGGGGTGCCATGGGCATCCCCAAGCTTAGGCTCTTGCCACTCCTTGTTCCATAATCCATCAAAATAATTCACCCAAAACTTGAAAATTGGTATGTTGACTTTTGCGTAGACTCCCCGGCAACGGTGCCAGAAATCCTTCTTGCTATGTCTTGAGCTTGCTTTGGTTTTCCCCGAAGAGGAGAGGATGATGCAACAAAGTAGCGTAAGTATTTACCTCAGTTTTTGAGAACCAAGGTATCAATCCAGTAGGAGGCCACACACAAGTCCCTCGTACCTGCACAAAACGATAGCTACTCGCAACCAACGCGATTAGGGGTTGTCAATCCCTTCACGGTCACTTACGAGAGTGAGATCTGATAGAGATAATATTTTTGGTATTTTTGGTATAAAGATGCAAAGCAAAAGGTAAAAAGCAAAGTAAAAACAAAGCAAGTATTAAAGTGATGGAGATTGATATGATGAGAATAGACCCGGGGGCCATAGGTTTCACTAGTGGCTTCTCTCAAGAGCATAAGTATTCTACGGTGGGTGAACAAATTACTGTTGAGCAATTGACAGAGTTGAGCATAGTTATGAGTATATCTAGGTTTGATCATGTATATAGACATCACGTCCGAGACAAGTAGATCGAAACGATTCTGCATCTACTATTATTACTCCACTCATCGACCGCTATCCAGCATGCATCTAGAGTATTAAGTTAAAAACAGAGTAACGCCTTAAGCAAGATGACATGATGTAGAGGAATAAATTCATGCAATATGATAAATACCCCATCTTGTTATCCTCGATGGCAACAATACAATACGTGCCTTGCAATCCTTTACATCCTTGGGTAAGGACACGCAAGATTGAACCCAAAGCCATGCACTTCTCCCATTGCAAGAACTACCAATCTAGTTGGCCAAACCAAACGGATAATTCGAAGAGACTTGCAAAGATAACACAATCGTACATAAAAGAATTTAGAGAAGATTCAAATATTATTCATAGATAAGCTGGATCATAAACCCACAATTCATCAGTCTCAACAAGCACACCGCAAAAAGAAGATTACATCGAATAGATCTCCACGAGAGAGGGGGAGAACATTGTATTGAGATCCAAAAAGAGAGAAGAAGCCATCTAGCTACTAGCTATGGACCTGAAGGTTTGAAGTAAACTACTCACACTGCATTGGAGTGGCTATGGTGTTGATGTAGAAGCCCTCCGTGGTGGATTCCCCCTCCGGCGGAGCTCCGGAACAGGCCCCAAGATGGGATCTCGTGGAAACAGGGAGTTGCGGCGGTGGAATTAGGTTTTTGGCTCCTGTTCTGGTCGTTTGGGGTACGTCGGTATATATAGGAGGAAGGAGTACGTCGGTGGAGCAACAGGGGCCCACGAGGCAGGGGGCGCGCCCTAGGGGGGCGCCCCCACCCTCGTGACCGCCTCCGTTGTTCCTTGGCGTAGGGTCCAAGTCTCCTGGATCACGTTCGGTGAGAAAATCACGTTTCTGAAGGTTTCATTCCGTTTGGACTCCGTTTGATATTCCGTTTCTTCGAAACACTGAAAAAGGCAAAAAACAGCAATTCTGGGCTGGGTCTCCGGTTAATAGGTTAGTCCCAAAAGTAATATAAAAGTGGAAAATAAATCCCATTATAGTCCAAAACAATAGATAAAGTAGCATGGAGCAATCAAAAATTATAGATACGTCAGACACGTATCAGTGGAATCCCCTTCCGGCGGAGATCCGGAATAGGCCCCAAGATGGGATCTCGTGGATACAGAAAGTTGCGGCGGTGGAATTAGGTTTTTGGCTCCGTATCTGATCTGTTGGGGGTACATAGGTATATATAGGAGGAAGGAGTACATCGGTGGAGCTTCGGGGGGGGGGGGGGCACGAGGCGGGCGCCCTCCACCCTCGTGGCCGGCTCCCTCCTTTCATGACCGAGGGTCTGATGTCTACTACACAACCTTCTTCTTGTAGACGTTGTTGGGCCTGCAAGTGCACAGGTTTTTAGGACAGTAGCAAATTTCCCTCAAGTGGATGACCTAAGGTTTATCAATCCGTGGGAGGCGTAGGATGAAGATGGTCTCTCTCAAACAACCCTGCAACCAAATAACAAAGAGTCTCTTGTGTCCCCAACACACCCAATACAATGGTAAATTGTATATGTGCACTAGTTCGGCGAAGAGATGGTGATACAAGTGCAATATGGATGGTAGATATAGGTTTTTGTAATCTGAAATAATAAAAACAGCAAGGTAACTAAAGATAAAAGTGAGCGTAAACAGTATTGCAATGATAGGAAACAAGGCCTAGGGTTCATACTTTCACTAGTGCAAGTTCTCTCAACAATAATAACATAGATAGATCATATAACAATCCCTCAACGTGCAACAAAGAGTCACTCCAAAGCCACTAATAGCGGAGAACAAACATAGAGATTATGGTAGGGTACGAAACCACCTCAAAGCTATTCTTTCGGATCGATCTATAAGAGTTCGTACTAGAATAACACCTTAAGACACAAATCAATCAAAACCCTAATGTCACCTAGATACTCCATTGTCATCTCAAGTATCCGTGAACATGATTATATGATATGCATCACACAATCTCAAATTCATCCAACCAACACAAAGTACTTCGAAGAGTGCCCCAATGTTTCTACCGGAGAGTCAAGAATGTGTTCCAACCCCTATGCATAGGTTCATGGGCGGAACCCGCAAGTTGGTCACCAAAACATACATCAAGTGGCACATGATATCCCATTGTCACCACAGATAAACACGACAAGACATACATCAAGTGTTCTCATAAAAGACTCAATCCGATAAGATAACTTCAAAGGGGAAACTCAATTCATCACAAGAGATTAAAGGGGGAGAAACATCATAAGATCCAACTATAATAGCAAAGTTCGGGATACATCAAGATCGTGCCATAGAGGGAACACGAGAGAGAACACGAGAGAGATAGAGAGATCAAACACATAGCTACTGGTACATACCCTCAGCCCCGAGGGTGAACTACTCCCTCCTCGTCATGGAGAGCGCCGGGATGATGAAGATGGCCACGGTGATGGGTTCCCCCTCGGCAGGTGCCAAACGGGCTCCCAAGAGGTTTTGGTGGCTCAGAGGCTTGCGGCGGAACTCCCGATCTATCTTGATATTCGATGGTTTTAGGGTACGTAGGCATATATAGGCGAAAGAAGTCGGTCGGGAGGTGCTCGAGGGGCCCACGAGACAGGGGGCGCGCCTGGTAGGGGGGCGCGCCCCCTATCTCCTGGCCTCCTCGAGGATCTTCTGACGTGGACTCTAAGTCTCCAGGATCATATTCTTCCAAAAAATCACGCTGCCGAAGGTTTCATTCCGTTTGGACTCCGTTTGATATTCCTTTTCCTCGAAATACTGAAACAGGCAATAAAACAACAATATGGGCTGGGCCTCTGGTTAGTATGTTAGTCCCAAAAGTAATATAAAAGTGTATAATAAAGCCCAATATTGCCCAAAACAGTAGATAATATAACATGGAGCAATCAGAAATTATAGATGTGTTGGAGACGTATCAAGCATCCCCAAGCTTAATTCGTGCTCGTCCTCGAGCAGGGAAATGATAAAAAAGATAATTTTTGATGTGGAATGCTAGTTGGCATAATTTCAATGTAATTCTTCTTACTTGTGATATGAATATTCAGATCCGAAAGATTCAAGACAAAAGTTCATATTGACATAAAAATAATAATACTTCAAGCATACTAACAAAGCAATCATGTCTTCTCAAAATAACATGGCCAAAGAAAGTTATCCCTACAAAATCATATAGTCTAGCTATGCTCTATCTTCACAACACAAAGTATTTAAATCATGCACAACCCAGATGACAAGCCAAGCAATTGTTTCATACTTTTGACATTCTCAAAACTTTTTCAATCTTCACGCAATACATGAGCGTGAGCCATGGACATAGCACTATAGGTGGAATAGAATGGTGGTTGTGGAGAAGACAAAAAAGGAGAAGATAGTCTCACATCAACTAGGCGTATCAACGGGCTATGGAGATGCCCATCAATAGATATCAACGTGAGTGAGTAGGGTTTGACATGCAACAGATGCACTAAAGCTATAAGTATATGAAAGCTCAACAAAAGAAACTAAGTGGGTGTGCATCCAACTCGCTTGCTCATGAAGACCTAGGGCATTTTGAGGAAGCCCATCATTGGAATATACAAGCCAAGTTCCATAATGAAAATTCCCACTAGTATATGAAAGTGACAACATAGGAGAGTTTCTATCATGAAGATCATGGTGCTACTTTGAAGCACAAGTGTGGTAAGAGGATAGTAGCATTGTCCCTTCTCTCTTTTTCTCTCATTTTTTGTTTTTTTATTTGGGCCTTTTCTCTTTTTTTGGCCTCTTTTTTTCTTCTTTTTTTCCTTTTTTCGTCCGGAGTCTCATCCCGACTTGTGGGGGAATCATGGTCTCCATCATCCTTTCCTCACTTGGGACAATGCTCTAAAAATGATGATCATCACACTTTTATTTTCTTACAACTCAACAATTACAACTCGATACTAAGAACAAAATATGACTCTATATGAATGCCTCCGGCGGTGTACCGCGATATGCAATGACTCATGAGTGACATGTATGAAAGAATTATGAACGGTGGCTTTGCCACAAATACGATGCCAACTACATGATCATGCTAGCAATATGACAATGATGGAGCGTGTCATAATAAATGGAACGGTGGAAAGTTGCATGGCAATATATCTCCGAATGGCTATGGAAATGCCATGATAGGTAGGTATGGTGGCTGTTTTGAGGAAGGTATATGGTGGGTGTATGATACTGGCGAAAGGTGCTCGGTATTAGAGAGGCTAGTAATAGTTGAAGGATGGGAAAAAGTGCGTATAATCCATGGACTCAACATTAGTCATAAAGAACTCATATACTTATTGCAAAAATCTAGAAGTTATCAAAGCAAAGTATTACGCGCATGCTCCTAGGGGGATAGATTTAGGAAAGGACCGTCGCTCGTCCCCGACCGCCACTCATAAGGAAGACAATCAATAAATAAATCATGCTCAGACGTCATCACATAACGGTTCATCATACGTGCATGCTACGGGAATCACAAACTTTAACACAAGTATTTCTCAAATTCACAACTACTCAACTAGCATGACTCTAATATCACCATCTTCATATCTCAAAACAATTATCAAGCATCAAACTTTTCTTAGTATTCAACACACTCATAAGAAAGTTTTTACTATTTTTGAATACCTAGCATATTAAGATTATTTAAGCAAATTACCATGCTATTTAATACTCTCAAAATAATATAAGTGAAGCATGAGAGTTCATCTATTTCTTCAAAATAAAACGACCACCGTGCTCTAAAAGATATAAGTGAAGTACTAGAGCAAATGACAAACTACTCCGAATGATATAAGTGAAGATCAATGAGTAGTTGAATAATTATACAACTATGTGAAGACTCTCCCATTTAATAATTTCATATCTTGATATTTTATTCAAACATCAAGCAAAGCTAAAGAAAATGACATGACGCTCCAAGCAAAACACATATCATGTGGTGAATAAAAATATAGCTCCAAGTAAAGTTACCGATGAACGATGACGAAAGAGGGGATGCCTTCCGGGGCATCCCCAAGCTTAGGCTCTTGGTTATCCTTGGATATTACCTTGGGGTTCCTTGGGAATCCCCAAGCTTAGGCTCTTGCCACTCCTTATTCCATAGTCCATCGAATCTTTACCCAAAACTTGAAAACTTCACAACACAAAACTTAACAGAAAACTCGTGAGTTCCGTTAGCGAAAGAAAACAAAACACCACTTCAAGGTACTGTAATGAACTCATTCTTTATTTATATTGGTGTTAAACCTACTGTATTCCAACTTATGTATGGTTTATAAACTATTTTACTAGCCATAGATTCATCAAAATAAGCAAACAACACAATGAAAACAGAATCTGTCAAAAACAGAACAGTCTGTAGTAATCTGTAACTAACGCAAACTTCTGGAACTCCAAAAATTCTAAAATACATTGGTGGACCTGAGGAATTTTTCTAGTAATCATCTTCAAAAATAATCAACTAAATAGCACTTTCCAGTAAAAAGTTATAGCTAATCTCGTGAGGGCTAAAGTTTCTGTTTTTTACAGTATGATCATAAAGACTTCACCCAAGTCTTCCCAAAGGTTCCACTTGGCACAAACACTAACTAAAACATAAAAACACATCTAAACAGAAGCTAGATGGATTATTTATTCCTAAACAGAACCAAAAAGCAAGAAACTAAAATAAAATTGGGTTGCCTCCCAACAAGCGCTATCGTTTAACGCCCCTAGCTAGGCATGATGATTTAAATGATGCTCACATAAGAGATAAGAATTGAAACATAAATAGAACATCATGAAGAATATGACTAGAAAATTTAAGTCTTGTAAGTGCATCTAGTGCCCCTTAGTGATTTTGGTGTATTGAAGACTTATAGGTTAAGGGACTAATGTGTTTATGAGTGTACACAGGTCTATAAGTCTATGAGGAGTTTGATATTTACAGAGAAAGTCGACCCCTAAAAATGAAGTTCTTCGACTGAAGACTTTGATATTCTGAAGACTTTCTGAAGACTTTGAAAGTGAAGAAATTGGTCTGACCTTCAAGACTTGGTATTCATTTGAGGAACATGAAGCGTGAAGACTTTTGTTTTCGTAGTTTCGTTTTCTCTTTCTTGAGTCATAGGAAACACCGTAATGTTAAAGGGGGTCGAGGAAATACTAAGGAAAAATTTCCATGTGATGCTCAACTCAAAATCCTACTCCTACCAATCCCTTCGAGTGAAGCCTGTGGAAATCTCATACAGCTCAGTCAATTTCTTGATGTGAGACGAAGTTCTTCCGGTGTTGAGAATTTGTTCGACCGAGGAGTTAGGAATTCGCCAAAGGCGGATTGCCTACAGTGAGGAACATGATAGCCCCGAGGAATTTGAGAGTCAAATTTCCGACCGTTCTTTGTGCTGCGTGCCGCTTGTCCCAAAATATCTTATCCACCTAACGGTCATATCATTGAAGGGCATTTATGTCTTATCATGTCGGGCTGCTCCCTAGGCTATAAATAGCCGCCCCTACAACCACTAGCTGGTTGCACTGCTCCGAGAGAACTTGACACTTGTCATTTGAGAGCAACCCATCCTCCGAGGACTTTGAGCGAAAATCATCGAGTGAGGAAAACCCAAAACCAAACCCTACAAACCCAAAGTGATTGAGCATCACTGAAGAGATTGATCCTGCGTGGATCCGACGCTTGTTACCTTTGAAGACTGTGCTTCTTCCAGACGGTTAGGCGTCATGGTCTAGAGCATCCAAGATGAATTGTGGATCGCCGAGTTACCAAGTCTGTGAAGGTTTGGAAGTCACCTGAAGACTTACCACGAGTGATTGGACGAGGTCTGTGTGACCTTATTTCAAGGAGAATACGGTGAGGACTTGGTGTCTGAGCTGCGTGCTCAGCGATCGGGTGTCCGGACTGTGTGTCCTCGAGTTTAAATACTCAGCCGCTCCAACCAGACGTACAACTGAGAGAGCAGTTGGAACTGGTCTACCAAATCATTGTCTTCACCAACCCAACTGGTTATATTTCCTCAACTCTTTCATTTCCTCATTACTGTGTTGAGTGTTCATTCATATCTGTGTTTGAAGACTTTGACTGAAGACTTTCTCAATTTCCTCAGTTCAATTTCTTCAGTCTATTTGTCTTCATCTTGTGTTATCCTGTGTTTACGCTTTCTGTACTCTGTGATTGTCTTCATTTCATCATGATGACTATGCCCGCATTCTGTTATGCTTACTTCTGAGTACTTATTCCGCTGCAAGTAGCTCTTCACTTAGGAATTTCCTCACTAGCAGATTCCTCATTGAAGAATTCCTAAAAATCACCTATTCACCCCCCCTCTAGTCGATATAACACACTTTCAATTGGTATCAGAGCAAGGTACTCCCTTGTTCTGTGTGATTTTGTATTAACCACCTGGAGTTTTAGTTATGTCGACCGCAGGTATGATCAAGGTCTCAGCTGGGTGTCCTACCTTTGATGGGACGGACTACCCCTACTAGAAGAACAAGATGCGAATGCATCTTGAGGCAATTGACAACGATCTCTGGTATGTTGTGGAAAATGGTGTTCCCTCTGTCTCACCCTCACTGAACGCTGCCGATGTGAAGAGATTCAAGCAACTCGATTCTCAAGCGAAGAATATCATATGTGGCCATCTGAGCAAAGGAAAATATGGAAGAGTGAGTGCTTTGGAAACTACTAAGCTCATCTGGGACAGGCTGCCCAAAGTAAATGAAGGAGTCTCAACTCAGCATGACTCTCGAGTTGATGTTCTTCAAAATCTCTTCAACCGCTTCAAAATACTCGACAATGAAAATGTTCAACAAACCTTCGATCGCCTCACTGACATCTCAAATGAGCTTCAAGCGCTTGGTGCCACTGACATCACCGACCATGAGGTGGTGAAGAAATTGTTGAGATCGCTTGATTCCTCATTTGATACTCTGGCACTGATGATACAAGAGCGTGATGACTATAAGTCACTTGATCCAGCTGATATCCTCGAGAGGCTAAATACTCATGAGTTCCACTTGTTGAAAAGAGAGATCTCTATGGTTCTAGCTATGGAAAATCTCGTGCCTCAAGGCCAAGGCTGTGTCTCGAATCTGATTGTGAAGACTCGGTAGTAGCCTTGGAGATCTGAAGAATTGAGCCAGAGCTAGCACTGCTCGTGAAGAAATTCCAGAAGTTCTCAAGACGTGGTCGCTTGGGAAATCCTCAAGGAGCAGTGATTCCTCATCCAGTGACTATAAGAGAAGACTATGCCACAAATGCAAGAAACCTGGTCACTACATTCAAGATTGTCCTCAGTGGGAAAAGGAATTAAAGAAGAAGAAATACAAGGATTACAGTTCTGATGACGCTAAGAAGAAGAAGAAATCGTCGAAATCTTCATCATCAAAATCCTCAAAGTCTTCTTCTCACAAGAAGAGCAGCTCCAAGAAGGCTCGGGCATTCATTGGCAAGGAAATGGACTCTGAAGCTGAATCTGAGGAACATGAGGAAGAGGAGGCATCAGAAGAATCCGAGTCTAGTGTGGCGAGTCTGCTCTCGCTCATCGCTTTCGTCGACAAGTCCATCTTCTACTCAAGAAAATGACCTCACCAACAAAGCTGATGAAGATAGTGATGACTACGCTCCCACCTATTGCTTCATGGCAAAGGGTGCCAAGGTACTCAAATATACCTCCTCTGAATCTAGTGAAAATGAATCTGATGAAGATCTCAAGCCCAGCTACTCAAAACTTGCTAAGATTGCTGTAAAACAACAAAGGGCTTTTGAAAAGGTTCAAAACATGCTAGACAAAAGTGATGACATGTTGGGTGAAGAAATGGATCGCACTAAAGCCCTGACTGAAAATCTTCAGAGACTTCAGTCTAGGCTTGACAGCCTTCAAGGTCATCATAACACTCTCTTATCTGACCATGAGAAACTTTCTTATGAATTTATTCAAAGAAAGCAAGATCTTGAGAAGCTAAGAGTGAGTTATGAAGATCTTCAGAAGGAGCGCGATTCATTGCTAGCTCAACAAATCAACGCTTCTCAGGAAGAATTTGTTCCTCCATGCTTAAAGTGCATTGAACGTGAATATGCTAATTCTTCACCTGAATGTTCAAATGCTTCAACTGTTACAAATTCTTCAGCTGCCCCTGCTATCACTAACTCCTCATCTGAGGACATTGCTAGTATCACTGACGATGCAGGGCTGAAGGAATTGTACATTACAGGCATGTACAAAAGCCTCAAAGGGCATCAGACTCTTTGTGATGTGCTTAAAAAGCAGATCCTCAACAGGAACCTAGGAAAGAGGGTATTGCCTTTGAGAGGAAACTCAATGCTGATGGAACATATTGGAAGCCCGAGCAGTACCCCAAAACCTCATGGGTTGCTGCAAAGGGACCTCCAGTTGATCCATCTAACTTATCTGGCTTTACATGTGAATCTCCTCATTCTTCTGATGAGTCATTTGGCTCCAACTATAAACTGTTCAAAAATCAGAATGGTGAAGTATTTGCTAGATATGTTGACACTAACTGCAGGAACGGTTCCCCTATGAAGAAAATCTGGGTTCCCAAGAATTGCCTTGAAAGTCTTCAGGTGAATGTCCTCATGACACCACCTGTGAAGAATAGGAACCCCAGATCAAACTCTTCATATGGACCAAATTCTTCATATGGATCCAAGTCCTCATACGGACCAAATTCCTCACATGGATCAAAGTCCTCATATGATTATCATCGTGCTAACAACTCTGTTTCGCAGGTAGAGCTAAGGGCTATGAATATGTGCATTATTCTTCAAACCAATATGTTCATAAGTCCTCAAGAATTTCTCGCTTATTCATATGCTTACCCTAACCCCTCTTATGTGAAACGAAATGGATTGGCTTCTATGCCACCATTCTCATATGGAGCTCATGAGTGATTTACTCTTTGCCAACCCTTCAGATGTGGGTGGTGAAGAAAAGAACTAATCTCTTCTGCAGAGGTCAGGTCTCGGGCGTGCTTTAACGTCTGAAGAATTTCTTTGGGGCTTGACAAAATGCTCGAAAGGACGCGAGCTAATCATGAAGAAATGAACTTTCATTTCACACATCCTCATCTGCTTATCTGTTATCTTTGTCGATGAAATTGATATCATATTCTTCACCGATGAAGTATATGAGATCGTAAGTTGCACTAATTCATCTGCAGGATGATCAACCCAAAGCCAATGAGTGGGTCCTCGATAGTGGATGTACAAATCACATGATTGGTGACAAGAATCTATTGATGGATGCTCCTTATCACCGTCACATCTGAAGCATATCATCTTTGCCGACAAAGGCAAAAGTCGGTATTGGGTCTTGGTAAGGTTGCGATATCTAAGGACATACACATGGACAAAGTCATGCTTGTTGAGTCCTTAGGATACAACCTCATGTCCGTCTCAATGCTTTGTGATCTTGATATGGTTGTTGTCTTTGGCAAGTATCGTTGTGTTGTGATTATGGAAGCTGACAATTCCAAAGTCTTCGAAGGCTTTAGGAGAGGAGACTTGTATATTGTTGATTTCTCTACAGGACCACAACCAGCCGTGTGTCTACATGCAAAAGCTTCAGAAGGCTGGCTATGGTATCGATGACTTGGTCACGCAGGCATGAGGAATTTGCACACGCTTGCGAAGAAGAAGCATGTCATTGGCATTGAGAATGTCAAATTCCTCAAGGATCACTTGTGTGGAACTGTGAAGCTGGAAAATGACCAAGGCCAAGCATCCAGCGAAGACTATCATGACCACTACTCGTCCATTGAATTGCTTCACATGGACCTCTTGGTCCTAATCATTACTCAAGAGTCACTAATGATGCATCTCTATATGGCTTTGTTATTGTTGATGATTACTCTCGTTACACATGGGTACACATTGTTACTTACAAACATGAAGTGCGGGAAGTCTTCAAACGATTTTCCTCGAGGGCTTCAACCAACTTTGGTGTGAAGATCAGGCACATTAGGAGTGACAATGGAACTGAGTTCAAGAATTCCGGTCTTGATGACTATCTTGATGAACTTGGTATTACTCATGAGTTATCTGCTCCCTATACTCCTCAGCAAAATGGCGTCGTGGAGCGCAAGAACAGAACTCTTGTTGAGATGGCTCGCACTATGCTTGATGAATACAAAACGCCTCGTCGTTTTTGGATTGATGCAATTGATACCGCGTGCCACATCATCAACAGAGTATATCTTCACAAATTCTTCAAGAAGACTGCCTATGAACTCCTCACTGACAAGAAACCCAATATGAACCAGCATCCGAGGAATCTATCAAGTTCAAGGCGATCGAGGATGTCATTCCTCATCAAGAATCTTTGAAGAATTCATTCTCAGACGTGAAGAACGTCGAGTGATGCACTGAAGATAATGTGAAGAAAATGGTGCTGAAGAAAATGCTGATCAAATTCCTCGACGGCAACCAGCTCATCCTCGCATTGCAAAAGAAGTGCAAGTTGACAAGATCATCGATGACATTGAAGCGCCAGGTCCTCTCACACGCTCAAAAGCTTCACATTTATCTAACTTTTGTGGGCACTATGCTTTTGTCTCTAACACAGAGCCCACTAAGATAGATGAAGCATTTCTGGAGCCTGAGTGGATTCAGGCCATGAAAGAAGAATTACATCAGTTCAAGCTCAACAATGTCTGGGAACTGGTCAAACGTCCAGATCCTCACAAGCATAATATCATTGGCACAAAGTGGATCTACCGCAACAAGCAAGATGAAAATGGCCTTGTGGTGAGGAATAAGGCACGACTTGTAGCTCAAGGCTACACACGAGTTGAAGGAATTGATTTCGATGAAACTTTTGCACTGTTGCTAGACTTGAGGCTATTCACATATTACTTGCTTATGCTAACCATCATAATATCACTTTATATCAAATGGATGTGAAAAGTGCATTCCTCAATGGTAAGCTTGAGGAAGAAGTATATGTTGCTCAACCCCCAGGTTTTGAAGATCCAAAGAATCCCGACAAAGTCTTCAGACTCAACAAGGCCCTCTATGGCCTCAAACAGGTTCCCCAGGCGTGTATGATACATTGAAGGAATTCTTCGTGAAGAATGGCTTCACACCAGTTCACTCGACCCTACTCTCTTTACTAAATCATATGATGGTGAACTGTTTGTGTGTCAAATATATGTTGATGATATTATCTTTGGCTGACTGACCAACGATATAGTGTTGAATTTGCCTATATGATGAGTGAAGAATATCAAATGTCTATGATGGGAGAACTAAAATTCTTCTTAGGTCTTCAAATTCGTCAACAACACAATGGCATATTCATATCTCAGAGAAATACCTCAAAGATGTTTCGAAGAAATTGGCATGCAAGATTGCAAAGGCGTCAAAATTCCTATGCCCACAAATGGCCATCTATGCAATCGATGAAAATGGTATTGACTTGATCACAAGGTATACCGCCCATGATTGGTTCTTTATTGTACTTATGTGCATCTAGGCCAGATATAATGCTTAGTGTTTGCATGTGTGCCCGATTTCAAGCTACACCGAAGGAATCACACCATAAGGCTGTGAAGCATATTCTTCGATATCTAACTCACACACCAACACTAGGATTATGGTACCCCGTGGGCTCTACTTTTGATCTCATTGGATATTTTGACTCTGACTATGCTGGTGATCGTGTGGACCGCAAGTCAACATCTGGTACTTGTCATTCCTCGGACGATCTTTGGTCTGTTGGTCCTCGAAGAAACAGAACTGTGTATCACTGTCTACTGCGGAAGCTGAGTACATTGCTGCTGGCTCTTGTTGTGCTCAATTGCTGTGGATGAAGCAAACTCTCAAGGACTACGGGATCAACGTGAAGACTGTGCCTCTCTACTGTGACAATGAGAGTGCCATCAAGATTGCTCACAACCCAGTCCAGCACTCAAAGACAAAGCACATTCAGATTCGTCATCATTTTCTTCGTGATCATGTGTTGAAGGGCGACATCCCCATCGAGCATGTGAAGACTGAAGAACAGCTAGCCGATATCTTCACAAAGCCCTTGGATGAGAAGAGATTTAGCAAGTTGCGGTGTGAGCTAAATATCTTAGAATCTTCGACTGTTCTTTGAAAAGGACACACATCCTGACACTTATGCAAAATTGATGACTTAGATGTGCAACACATGAAGAAACGTTTTTCTTCAATCAATGAAGAATAACACTCTAAGTGTGAAGAAATTAATGAAGAATTTGATTCTCGTAACCCACGACAATTGTACACGGTGTCTGAAATCATCATTCTTATCTGATGGGTCACGCCACCACCAAAATTGAAAATCTTCAATTTGAGTTTTTCCTCGCTTTTCAAATTCTTCAACTTTGCAAAATCTTCACTGCATTTCGCTCGCTTTTTTTCTTCATATATATATATATATATATATATATATATATATATATATATATATATATATATATATATATATATATATATATATATATATATATATATATATATATATATATATATATATATATATATGGGTTTATGTCCTCTGACATTCACTTATGGCTATTTCTTCAAGTTGCTTTTTTCTGCTAAGTGAATGTGATCGGACCCTTCCCCTCTATGCTATACTCAACCCAATCTATTCACAAATTCTTCATGTGCGTTCTATTTGAAACTCGTTCAAAATCTTCTTTGTGTCCTTGTCATTGAAGAAATTGCGAGCGAAACTTTTAACTTATCTTATCCAAATTTTTGGCTTTGCCGCTCAAACCGCTCCGCATCCCACGATAAACTTATCTATTCACCCACGATCTAACACAATCTCCACTTTTCAAGACGTGGGTGACACATGTCGTTTAATGAGAAGGGTCAGGGCACGTTAGTCCCAAATCTTGAGGCGAACAGTTTTTCGAATGGCTATATATACCCTCTCTCCCTTCCTCACTTCCTTTAATCCATTTCGACGCGCTCTCTCTCGCTCGAGCTTCTCAAACCCTAGCGCGCCGCTACTCCATCGTCGCCGGTGAGGAAGAGCTTCACTTTGCGCTCGACCTCGCCGTCGTACTCAGCGCCGACGCGGTAATCTTCACTCCGCCGCCGCCGTAGCTGTCTTCCTCCGCCGAGTTAGGGCGTGGGAGATCTGAACTGAAGAACTTCTAATCTACACTCCTCAGTTCGTCGTGTTCTTCAGTTCGGGTAATTAAAAGTTACTTTTATTACTCGCTTTGATTCTCAAACCTTCCTGAAAATCTTCATAGGTGTTTATTCTTCAAATCTTCACATATATGAACACCTCAAACGAAATATGCTCTTGATTCGTTTCTCTAAGCAATGATTTTTCTTCAAGATTCCTCAATTGTGTGGATCCTCGATCTATACAACTCTGGAACCTAAGACAAAGATCGCTTAGTGAAATTCTTCAAGGCTCATCTGGTCAAATTCCTCAAACTAGTTCAACGCATATGACCTCTCCAAATTCCTCGCAACTATATACTCTGTTCACAGGTACTCATGTCCGCTGTTGAATCACTAGGTTCTCATCAACTTAACTCATTTGCAGCGTTCCTCGAAGAGAAGTTTCATACTTCTTCAGAGAATTCGATTGTTCTCCTCAGCTGAAGAATATGGCAATGGAAAGAAGCCACAGAAAGGAGGAAAGAGGCCTGAGGTCATGACTGCGTTTGAGATTCCTGAGGACATCTATGCTGATTATTGCACACCTGACGAAGCCAAGTTTGGCAAGGAAAACAAAAATCAGCGCAAGGTGCGCATTCAGAGGATTGAAAGGAGATGGGCAAGGGAATGGAGGGAGTACAGATATGTTACTCCAAAGTACATGAAGAAATTCACACTGAATCCTCCATGCCCAAGAGCTCCATTGGCACCTGGCCAAGAAGCTGACCCCACCAGCATCAAGCGTGGTGAGGACTTTCCTAAAGAATGGGCCAAGCGCCAAGCCAAATTGGCAAGACAAGCCAACGAGGCTATGAGGAAATTTAATGAGGACTCTGCTACTGCTGCTGGCACTGAGGCCTCTATCAAGACAAGAAAATCTATGGCAAAGAAGCCCGCACACAAGCCAAGTGCTTCACCAACAGTGCCCTCACGGCCAAAATCCTCAGCAATGCCCTCACGGCCAGAATCATAAATGCCCTCACGGCCAGTTTCTCATGCTGCTCCTGCTCCTCCCAAATCCTCAGCTCCTACAAAGTCCTCAGCAGCTCCTCCAAAGTCCTCAGCACCTGTGCATTTGGCCACGTGCCAAAGTACTGCAAGCATCTCCATTGCCTCTGGTGTCTCAGCAAGTTCCTCAGCTGCACCAAATTCTTCATCAGGCCCAACTCTGCTGAAGACTAAGGCAACAGCTGGACGAGGTCCTCGGCCAAGTCCCAAGAAGAAACATGTCGCCTTCCAAGAGCCACCTGAAGATGATGAGGCTGATGATGATGAACTTGCGGAAATCATCAGAGATAGGCAAGTAAGGGCCGCTAGAGCCAAAGGCACACCTGTGCCACTTCTGTTGGATCCACGAGCGATCCTAGACTACATTGATCTCTGGCACAAGGACCCAAACACTCCTATGCCTGACTTCAAGTTGACACCTGGCCAAAGTCACATGCTGACTCATTTCATCCAAGAGGAGAAATGGAAATTTGATAAGGCCAGAGAGATCAAGAAATCGCAGTACAGAAAAGAGAAACTGCTGAAGAAAAATGTTGTCAAAATGACAACTGAAGAACTTGTCAAGATGCAGGCTGACATCAAAGACCTCAGCGACAAATTTGACTCCTATTATGCTGATTGGCAAGGAGCCAAAGTCATATTTGTCAATCTGACAAAGAAGTTCTCAAATGTTGCAGCCCCAACGCAACAAGAAATTCCTCAGGCTGGAGCCTCTTCTTAGCCTGCTGAAGAACATGCCAACACCGCTGATGAAGTTCAGGCTGCTGAAGAAAATGCTAGTTCCAGGGCTGATGACTCCATTCCAGCCGCTGAAGAAATTTCCAGGGCATCCACTAGTGGTGCACCAAGAAGCGAAGAAGTCGAGGCAATCGCATCGATTGCACCCGAGGAAATTCAACCAGATTCCTCGGCTCCTCCTGCGCCTACACCAACTCCAATCCTTCCATCGCATCGATGTGAAGAAGACCAAGGCTGCAGAGCGAGCTGCAGTGAAGAAAAGGAAAGCATCAGCTGCTTCAAATTCTTCAGCCCCGAAGAAAATGAAGCCCATGACAAGCTCTTTTGAAAATCCAATCGATGTTGTTCCAAATTTCCTCCATTCCATCAAAGGACCTTGTTCCTTTTGGTGAAGATTATGAGATCCCAAGCGGATCTGATGAAGAAAATCATTCTGCTGCTTCGTCAGAGCAGATTGATGAAGAAATTGAAGTGGAAGCAATCCCTTCAACCCCAATCATTTCCTCGCCTATGCCTCAGTTCACAGCTGAAGAGGCTGGTGTTGAGGAAATTGAAGACGAAGACGTGGATATTGGATGCACCACGCCTGTGATGAACGATGACTTTTGGGAAAGTCAGCATCCCAATTCTCCACTCTTCACCCCAATCCAACAGATTCCTCAGTCCCCTGCTCCAACAGTTCAAATGGGCTCTAAAGAAACTCATCCCACTTCAACTGTACACGAAGAAATTCCAGCCACTAGCACTGATGAACCTGCTATTCCTGATCCTCAGACTGCACATGAAGAGGAACCAGAAATTCCTCAGCTTGAAGAACCTGAGATTGCGATTCCAGAGGTCGTGATGCAACTCACTGACACTCCACTGCCAAAGCCAAAGAATCCATTCTCAAGAAAGCAAAAGTTCAAGGCTGAAGACTTCTTTGGCGAGCATGTTTTCTTCACGGATTACAACCCATATGACTCTGCTCGCATAAGGAAGAGGCGTTTCTGGACTGCTAGTCAAGCCAACTTCTATTCCTCTGTGCTATTCAACAAAGACAAAGTCTTCGATCATGCACATATTCCTCATGTGGACATGGAATCTCTGCCAGGCTTCGAGCCAGTCCTCAGTGTTCTTCACGATGCAAGACTTCTGAATTTCTGCACTGACATCTGTGATTGGAATGAAGAACTTATTCTTCAATTCTATGTGACGCTGCATATCACTGGAGACGCTGAAGATTTGAACTCATGGGTGTTGGACTGGATGTCTGAAAATATTCACTACAAGGCACCAGCAACTGAATTGCTTCGTGCCCTCCCACTCAGTCCTCCCCTAGATGGTGCTCGTTGCATCTACAACGAACCTGAACTTTCAAATCACTACATGCAAGTGCTGATGAAGCCTTTGAAGCCAGGACAGGCACCTCGAACCAAATTCTTCGTCAAGGAATTATTGTATGTGCCTCAGACTGTCTATCGCATTCTGACGAAGACAATGAGTCCTATCAAAGGCCACGACTCAAATGATGAAGAAGTCGTTGGCATCATGAAGAATATGCTTTTCAATATCATTCATGGCGTTCCCGTCAACTTCCATGATTTCTTCATGAGGACTCTGGCGAACATTGCTATGTCACCTTTTGAGCTGAAGCCTTATGCACCATGGATTATGAGGTTCATCAGGACAAGGTCTTCACTCAATTACAAGGCTGATACTCTGAACCACTGCAGCTACTTGCCTCCAATTGAAGTCCTCAAACGGACATTTTCCTTAGCTGATGACAAAGGCAAGGCAACTGTTGTGATAGATGAAGGCATTCGTCCATTGGATGGTTAATTTCTCAAAGCTGCATCCTACTCCACCAATGATGACTCTGCCACACATGACTCGCCGCCAATACCTCAGCCAAGCAAAATCCTCAAGCCACAACACCTGTGGTGATGGTGATCGTGAGTTACTCCTCGGTTTTCATCGAACGTTGATCGCAATCATAAATGGGTCAAGCGTCCGCTTGGTTCAATTCTTCACAACATGACTTCAACACACAATGCAAGTGAAGAAAAACCAATACTACCTCCATGAAACCTTCAACCGCACCTGGGCTGTGCTTTCTAATGTCTACAGCGCAGAAGAACTGAAGACAATGGGTCTCAAGGAAGAATTTGACTGGTCTGCACCTCCTCCGAAGAAATACAAGAAGGTCAAAGCTCCTTCCTTGGTGGCCAGCTCCTATTCTTCATCACACGACACTGATGAAAATGAAGACTTGGACGACACTACGGCAGGCCCTACTACGACAACCGACCCCGACAACGCGGGCGCTCCTTCATCAACTTGAAATTCTTCAGGGGCGTTAGTCCTCAGTTTCGATCCTTTTGGTCATTTGATGACAAAGGGGGAGAAATTTGAGTTAGTCTTCAAACGGGTCTATTATATGGGCAATTTTTTGATTAGTTACAACTCTCGTTCTTCTGAAACTTTTATTGGATCGAGTTGTAATCTTAAACCCGATGGTGCTCTGATACTTTTGACGTGTTCCTCTGCATGCTTATTCCACATTATTTGTTAATACACGCATGCTAAACTACATTAGTCACCATATTTCATCATGCATATCAAATTCTTCATATTATATGTCAAATGCGTGTATGAATTACAAGATATAGGGGGAGATCTCCATGATTCAACTCTTCAAATGTGCAATGCCTCAAAAGCAAAATTCCTCACTATTCACATCTTCAGGGGGAGTTCTTCTATATCTTGCAATCAAATTCCTCAATATCAGTATTTACACTTCATATATTTATCCCCGTTGAAAACTTAACCTATATTGTCATCAATCACCAAAAAGGGGGAGATTGTAAGTGCATCTAGTGCCCCTTAGTGATTTTGGTGTATTGAAGACTTATAGGTTAAGGGACTAATGTGTTTATGAGTGTACACACGTCTATAAGTCTATGAAGAGTTTGATATTTACAGAGAAAGTCGACCCCTAAAAATGAAGTTCTTCGACTGAAGACTTTGATATTCTCAAGACTTTGAAAGTGAAGAAATTGGTGTGACCTTGAAGACTTGGTATTCATTTGAGGAACATGAAGCATGAAGACATTTATTTTCGTAGTTCCGTTTTCTCTTTCTTGAGTCATAGGAAACACCGTAAAATTAAAGGGGGTCGAGGAAATACTAAGGAAAAATTTCCATGTGATGCTCAACTCAAAATCCTACACCTACCAATCCCTTCGAGTGAAGCCTTTGAAATCTCATACAGCTCAGTCAATTTCTTCAAAGGATGAGACGAAGTTCTTCCGTCGCCGAGGAATTTGTTCGGCCGAGGAGTTAGGAATTCGCCAAAGGCGGATTGCCTACAATGAGGAACATGATAGCCCCGAGGAATTTGAGAGTCAACTTTCCGACCGTGTTTGTGGCGCGCCACCTGTCCAAAATATCTTATCCACCTAACGGTCATATCATTGAAGGGCATTTATGTCTTATCATGTCGGGCTGCTCCCTAGGCTATAAATAGCTTCCCCTACAACCACTAGCTGGTTGGCTGCTCGAGAGAACTTGACACTTGTCATTTGAGAGCAACCCATCCTCCGAGGACTTTGAGCGAAAATCATCGAGTGAGGAAAACCCAAAACCAAACCCCTACAAACCCAAAGTGATTGAGCATCTTGAAGAGATTGATCTGCGTGGATCCAACGCTTGTTACTTTTGAAGACTGTGCTTCTTCCAGACGGTTAGGCGTCATGGTCTAGAGCATCCAAGAGGAATTGTGGATCACCGAGTGACCAAGTCTGTGAAGGTTTGGAAGTCACCTGAAGACTTACCACGAGTGATTGGACGAGGTCTGTGTGACCTTATTTCAAGGAGAATACGGTGAGGACTTGGTGTCCTGAGCTGCGTGCTCAGCGACTGGGTGTCCGGGACTGTGTGTCCTCGAGTTTAAATACTCAGCCACTCCAACCAGACGTACAACTGAGACAGCAGTTGGAACTGGTCTACCAAATCATTGTCTTCACCAACCCAACTGGTTCTATTTCCTCAAATCTTTCATTTCCTCATTACTGTGTTGAGTGTTCATTCATATCTGTGTTTGAAGACTTTGACTGAAGACTTTCTCAATTTCCTCAGTTCAATTTCTTCAGTCTGTTTGTCTTCATCTTGTGTTATCCTGTGTTTACGCTTTCTGTACTCTGTGATTGTCTTCATTTCATCATGATGACCATGCCCGCATTCTGTTATGCTTACTTCTGAGTACTTATTCCGCTGCAAGTAGTTCTTCACTTAGGAATTTCCTCACTGGCAGATTCCTCATTGGAGAATTCCTAAAAATCGCCTATTCACCCCCCCCTCTAGTCGATATAACGCACTTTCAAGTCTAACCCACTTCCTATGCATAGGGATTTTGTGAGCAAACAACTTATGGGAACAATAATCAACAAGCATAGGAAGACAAAACAAGCATAACTTCAAAAATTGAAGCATATAGAGAGGAAACTTGACATTATTGCAATTCCTACAAGCATATATTACTCCCTCATAATAATATTCAGTAGCATCATGAATTAATTCAACAATATAACCAGCACCTAAATCATTCTTTTCATGATCTACTAGCATAGAAATTTTATTACTCTCCTCATAAGCAAAATTCTTCTCATGAATAATAGTGGGAGCAAACTCAACAAAATAACTATCATATGGTTGAAAATTAAGATCAAGATGACAAGTTTCATGGTTATCATTATTCTTTATAGCATACGTGTCATCACAATAATCATCATAGATAGGAGGCATGCTTTCATCAAAATAAATTTTCTCATCAAAGCTTGGGGGACAAAAAATATCATATTCATCAAGCATAGCTTCCCCAAGCTTGTGGCTTTGCATATCATTAGCATCATGGATATTCAAGGAATTCATACTAACAACATTGCAATCATGCTCATCATTCAAAGATTTAGTACCAAGCATTTTAATGCATTCTTCTTCTAGCACTTGAGCACAATTTTCCTTTCCATCATACTCACGAAAGATATTAAAAAGGTGAAGCGTATGAGACAAACTCAATTCCATTTTTTTGGTAGTTTTCTTTTATAAACTAAACTAGTGCTAAAACAAGAAACAAAAAAGATTCGATTGCAAGATCTAATGATATACCTTCAAGCACTCACCTCCCCGGCAACGGCGCCAGAAACTGCTTGATGTCTACTACACAACCTTCTTCTTGTAGATGTTGTTGGGCCTGCAAGTGCACAGGTTTGTAGGACAGTAGCAAATTTCCCTCAAGTGGATGACCTAAGGTTTATCAATCCGTGGGAGGCGTAGGATGAAGATGGTCTCTCTCAAACAACCTTGCAACCAAATAACAAAGAGTCTCTTGTGTCCCCAACACACCCAATACAATGGTAAATTGTATAGGTGCACTAGTTTGGCGAGGAGATGGTGATACAAGTGCAATATGGATGGTAGATATAGGTTTTTGTAATCTGAAATAATAAAAACAGCAAGGTAACTAAAGATAAAAGTGAGTGTAAACGGTATTGCAATGATAGGAAACAAGGCCTAGGGTTCATACTTTCACTAGTGCAAGTTCTCTCAACAATAATAACATAGATAGATCATATAACAATCCCTCAACATGCAACAAAGAGTCACTCCAAAGCCACTAATAGCGGAGAACAGACGTAGAGATTATGGTAGGGTACGAAACCACCTCAAAGCTATTCTTTCGGATCGATCTATAAAAGAGTTCGTACTAGAATAACACCTTAAGACACAAATCAATCAAAACCCTAATGTCACCTAGATACTCCATTGTCACCTCAAGTATCCGTGGGCATGATTATACGATATGCATCACACAATCTCAGATTCATCCAACCAACATAAAGTACTTCAAAGAGTGCCCCAAAGTTTCTACCGGAGAGTCAAGAATGTGTGCCAACACCTATGCATAGGTTCATGGGCAGAACCCGCAAGTTGGTCACCAAAACATACATCAAGTGCCACATGATATCCCATTGTCACCACAGATAAACACGACAAGACATACATCAAGTGTTCTCATAAAAGACTCAATACGATAAGATAACTTCAAAGGGGAAACTCAATTCATCACAAGAGAGTAGAGGGGGAGAAACATCATAAGATCCAACAATAATAGCAAAGCTCAGGATACATCAAGATCGTGCCATAGAGGGAACACGAGAGAGAACACGAGAGAGAGAGATCAAACACATAGCTACTGGTACATACCCTCAGCCCCGAGGGTGAACTACTCCCCTCCTCATCATGGAGAGCGCCGGGATGATGAAGATGGCCACCGGTGATGTGTTCCCCCTCCGGCAGGGTGCCGGAACGGCCTCCCGAGAGGTTTTTGGTGGCTACAGAGGCTTGCGGCGGCGGAACTCCCGATCTATCTTGATATTCGATGGTTTTAGGGTACGTAGGCATATATAGGCGAAAGAAGTCGGTCGTAAGGTGCTCGAGGGCCCACGAGATGGGGCGGCGCTGGTAGGCGCCCCTATCTCTGGCCTCCTCGAGGATCTTCGACGTGGACTCAAGTCTCCGGGATCATATTCTTCAAAAAAATCACGCTTTCGAAGGTTTCATTCCGTTTGGACTCCATTTGATATTCCTTTTCCTCGAAATACTGAAACAGGCAATAAAACAGCAATTCTGGGCTGGGCCTCCGGTTAGTTGCTTAGTCCCAAAGTAATATAAAAGTGTATAAAAAACCCAATATTCCCCAAAACAGTAGATAATATAGCATGGAGCAATCAAAAATTATGGATACGTTGGAGACGTATCAGGGTCCAAGTCTCCTGGATCTTATCTGATGAGAAAATCACGTTCCCGAAGGTTTCATTCCGTTTGGACTCCGTTTGATATTCCGTTTCTTCAAAATAATGAAATAGGCAAAAAAAACAGCAATTCTGGGCTGGGCCTCCAGTTAATAGGTTAGTCCCAAAAGTAATATAAAAGTGGAAAATAAAGCCCAATATAGTCCAAAAGAATAGATAATATAGCATGGAGCAATCAAAAATTATAGATACGTTGAAGACGTATCACACACCAGTGCCGACGCCTTGCAGCGAGAAGGCACCATCAAATTACATGATCCAGTTGCGACTCGTTTCCTTGCTGGGGAGAGTGGTCTCTTGTACCTCTACGCCGGGCGTCGAGGTCCATTCTGCAACAAACTCCACAAAGACTCTGCTCTGAATCGTCAAGGTACTTTTGAACTTTAAACCGAATCTTGACAGCTCCAGGGCCCATTCCACGGTCCTTCCCGTTGCATCTGGGTTATGCAGTATCCGTTGCAACGGGAGGCGGGTGACCACCGTGATCTCATGCGCTTGGAAGTAATGGCGCGGCTTCCTCGAAGCCATAAGGAGGCCGAAGAGCAACTTTTGCACACCTGAGTACCTCGACCTAGCCCCCTGCAAAAGGGTGCTGACAAAGTAAACTGGGTGCTGCACCATTTTCTTCTTCTGCGCTTCTTCACCTGGTCGCGTGGGTCCCGTCGCACGGGCGCCAGTCTTGCCGGGGCTGAGCCCTGCCGGGGAGGGTTCCGGCCCGCCAACCGTCGACTATGACGCTGCTGCTGTCTCCTCATCAACCTCTCTCTACGCCACTAGTGCGGCGCTAACCACCTGATTCGTTGCCGCTAGATAAAGCAGCAACGGTTCTTGTGGTTTGGGCGCAACCAGCACTGGGGTAGAGTAGAGGTATTTCTTCAAATCTTGCAGCGCTGCCTCGGCCTCTGGGGTCCACTCCATTGGCCCTGCTTTCTTCAAGATCTTGAAAAAAGGAAGGGCACGCTCCATGGACTTGGAGATGAACCGGCTCATGGCAGCAACACAGCCAGTGAGCCGACGCACGTCCTTGATCCGTTTGGGTGCCTCAATCTGCTCGATAGCCTTGATCTTATCTGGGTTTGCTTCAATCCCACGTTGGGACACAAAGAACCCGAGAAGCTTGCCGGACGGGACGCCGAAGACACACTTCTCAGGGTTCAATTTGAGGTTGATCTTGCGCAGGTTCCCAAATGTTTCCTCCAGATCTTGCACGAGCGTTGCTTTGTCCTTGGTTTTGACCACTAGCTATGTCATCCATATAAGCTTCCATATTTCTATGTAGCTGGGGCTCAAAACCAATTTGGACTGCTCTTGCAAAGGTCGAGCCAACACTCTTCAACCCGAAAGGCATCCGTAAAAAGCAATATGTACCACATGGGGTGATGAATGCTGCCTTTTCCTCGTCTTCCTTTGTCATGAAGATCTGGCGGTATCCTGAGTAGGCGTCTTGGAACAATAAGAGGTCACACCCAGCCGTGGAGTCAACAATCTGGTCAATGCGCGACAACGGGAAAGGATCCTTTGGACAGGCCTTATTGATGTCTGTGTAATCAATACATAGCCTCCAATTCCCATTCGCCTTGCGCACCACTACCGGGTTGGGCAACCACGTTGGATGGAGTACTCCTCTCACCAAACCTGCCGCCTCTAGCTTTCTGATTTCCTCCGTGATGAACTCCTGCCTCTCCAGAGCTTGCTTCCTGACCTTCTGCTTGACGGGCCGCGCATGAGGACAGACAACAAGGTGGTGCTCAATCACCTCCCTGGGAACGCCGAGGATGTCGGAGGCTTGCCATGCAAACACATCGACATTCGCCCGCAGGAAGGCGACGAGCTCGCTTTCCTATTTGCCGTCGAGGGTGGAGCTTATGGTAAAAAATCCCCCCGAACCGTCCTCCTTGACGGGCACCTTCTTGGTCTCTGGTGGCATGGTATGGACTTCTTGCTCTTGCCGGCGGAGCTCTCTGGCACATCCTCAACGGGAGCGCAACACCCCGAAGAGGTACGCTTGCCGGAGTGGGTGCTAGGAGTCTCGCCGGTCTTCTTCCCCCCGGGGCTCCGTCGGCAGGAGCAGGTACCTTAGTGGCAGCTGCTGCAACTACTTCCCGGTAGAGTTGGTCAGTGCAGATCAACGCATCTTTCTTGTCGGAGGGGACGGTGATGATGTTCATCGGCCCGGGCATCTTCAGCATGTTGTAAGTGTAGTGTGAAGCCGCCATGAACTTGGCCAGTGTCGGGCGGCCGAAGATCCCGTTGTAAGGCAAGGGGATCTCAGTTACATCAAAAACAATCCTCTCCGTCCTGTGGTTCAGCTCACCTCCGAATGTCACGGGCAGCATGATCTTTCCCTTTGGCTGGCTCCTCCCCGGGTTAACCCCTTGGAACGTACCCGTCTCCTCGAGGTCCCCATCGGGGATCTGCAGCTTTTTGACCACAACAGGCAAGATCAAGTTCAGGCCGGCCCTGCCGTCGACCAACATCTTTGTCACCTTGAGGTTGCGGATTGTTGGTGAAACCAACAACGGCAAGCACCCGACCGCAGTGGTGCAGTCAGGGTGGTCCTCGGTGTCGAAGATGATGGGCGTGCTGGACCATTTCAGCGGCTTCCGTGCGTTGAACGATGGCTCCACCGCTGTAATCTCACGCGCCCACTGCTTGAGTTGGCGGTGAGATGAATGCAGTGAGGCGCCACCATCAACGCACATGGCCTCTATGGCTTTCTGAAACTCGTGGTCGCCGGACTCGTCATCCTCATCATGATCACCGTCTTCCTACTTCTTGTCGCGGCCCCGGGCGGGCCTCTCTTGCTGATTGCCTTTACTGCGGCGGCTTGCTTGGCCCTCACGCTTCTTGCCGGATCCCTCGGCACCATCCTGGCCCTTCTCCTTGTCCCGCCTTCCATATTCAGCCTTTTGCTTCTCGACGAGCAGCTCAACCTGTCGGCAGTTCTGGAGGTCATGGCCCTTGGTGCGATGGATCTTGCAGTATTGCTTGTCGGAGTTCCCTGGCTTCTCGGCAGCCGCCAAGGCCCGGCAGGCGACGCACCCGGCAATCTCCTTGCCGGGGTCGTCTGCCTTGGTTTTCTTGGCGGTGCCGGCGTCATCAGATCCCTTGATGGCAAGCACAGCTTTACCCTTAGGCTTCCTGTTATGGCGCCGGCTCTTCTTCACCAGGGCGGCAACATCCTCGTCTGAAGAGTCGGTTTCCACGCCGGCATCTTCACCGGGGTACTTCCTTCCCTCTTCAGCCCGGGCACATCTGTCGGCAAGAACGTAGAGTTCCGCCACATCCTTCACCTTGTTCATCGCCAGCTCCTCGCGCATTTTGCGGTTGCGCACGTTCTGATGGAACGCAATGATGATGGCGGCAGGATGAACATCTGGGATATTGTATTGTACCCGGCTGAATCTTTGTATGTACTTGCGCAGACTCTCACCTTCCTTCTGGGGAATGACATGCAAGTCGCTTGCTTGGCCATGAGCTGGGTGACCTCTCGTAAAGGCGCCAACAAACTCATGGCACAAATCCGACCAAGAAGAAATAGAATCTACTGGCAAGTGCATCAACCATGACATGGCGTTGGGCTTAAGGGCCAATGGAAAGTAATTCGCAAGCACCTTATCGTCGCGAGCTCCGGCAGCTTGCATCACGATGGTGTAGATGCTGAGGAACTCCGACGGTGGGTCATGACGTTGTACTTCTCGCCAACGTCAGGCTTGAAGGTACGGTGAGTGGGCCACTGGAACTGCCGCAGCTCACGGGTAAAAGCCGGGCAGCCTACCTCGTAAGGTAAACCTCCAGGGCTTACCGGAGCCGGGTGGTTCACAACAGACCCTGCTCGCCTGTCTGACTAGTGCCGTGTCTCGCGCCGGCGCTCAATGGTGGTTCGAGCGTCTTCATGGGCTTGATCCCGAAGAAATTGGCGTTGGTCGTAGCGGGTCCGTGCGTCGTACAACGCTACGGAGATGTCGTCACACGCGTTGTCGCGACGGGTCGACGTCCGTGGCAATTGGCGGGGAGGAGAGTGTACCATGGCCGCAGCGCCACCAGTCCTCCCGCCACCAGCGTGTGGTGTTCCTCCGGAGCGTCGGCCCGAAGGGCCTGTCGGCCTTGGTTCGCCTTTGTTGGTGACGGCAACAAGGCTCTGGATGGTGGCTCTCCATTCGTCGAGCTTGCCCGCAGCGGGAGGGAAGTCGAGGAGCAACTGCGCGCGCTAGGGCCTTTGCCGGTGTCGGCGGTGGCGAAACCTGTGCGGACTGCGAGGCGCTTCGACTCCTAACCACGTTAGAAGGAGCTCTATCATGGTCCCGCGTTCGCATGCCATTTTCGCCAGTGCCCCGACGAGCGGGCGGGTCTTCGGCGTCCCGTGAGTGACGTTCGGGACTCTTCCCGTGGCGGCGCCCAGGATCTTCGGCATGATGACGTCGTTCGTCACGTGCGGCCTGAGAGGAGCGCGCTATGGGCGCCGGTGTGGGTGTCTTCGAGGCCACCGCATAGGTTTCGGGCGGTGCGACGGCGCCTTTGGAGGGCCCCGCGCCGCCTGCGGAGGGCCTGGCTCCATCTTTGGATTTGGCGACGTGCGGCCCGTTGCCAGGCACACGAATGTTGCCGCCTTCCAAGTCCTCTCCGCGACCGGTCCGCTGCTCGCCCGCGTCGGGACAGGCTGTTCGGCTCCCGTCGAGCCGACCGCCACCGTCATCTTCTTCTTGGGCGCCATGGCGATGAAGAAAACGCCGGACTAGCTGTTAAAGCCGATTCTCACAACTGCGCCCCCTACCTGGCGCGCCAAAGATGTCGGTGGGAACGACACCTATGGGATCACAAGGATCCCTACTGCGGCTGTGGGGCGCGGGGTTGAGAGAAGAGTGGATCTGACAGAGAGTACGCGGTTCATTTATCCAGGTTCGGGCCGCGAGGACGTGTAAAACCCTAGTCCTGCTTTGGTGGATGTATTCTGAGTTCTTGAGCTAGCTACGGGGTGTAATGAGCTCCAAAAAGCTGAATCCTTCTCCTGGTCGCCTCGGGCCTCCTTTTATAGGGAAATGGGTCGCCACAGTGGCAAGCAGGAGGTGGAAAGGGTATAGTGCCGCGAGGTTATCCCTCGTATTACAGGACAAGATGCATTTAATGCATTGCTTAGGTGTCCCTTCACTTTATCGGGGACGGGAGCGAGGCACGTCCCATCCGTCGCCGCTCCTCCTTGCTTCGACACGCGCCCTGGCCAGCGATGCATGTGGTGCCATGCAGGCAGGCAGGCAGCAAAGGTGGCGTGGTGGTGGAGCCTCCACGAAGGGTTGCATGTTGCCATACAGGTGCTGGCCCAACTGGTTGGGTCGGCAGCTGCACGCGAACGGCGGTGGAAACTTGGTTGGTGCGCGCCTGGCAGCGGCCCTGCTGGTGCGCCTGGCGAGGGCCTTGCCGGGTGGCCCGGCAAGGGTCTTGCCGCGGCGTGTAGGCGTCCCTAGCAAGGATCTTGCCGGGGGTCTTGTGGGTTTCTTCGGTGAGGATGATTGCCTTCCTATCCTCACTTGATCTTGACTATTCTTTGTCTTCACAAAGATCTGCATGCCTCCACGGAGGTGCCTCCCGAGCCCTGTCCCAATGCGTCTGTTGAGCGTTGGTGGGCTCAAGGGTGGCTCGCTCGGCTGGCGTGGGCGAGCTGCCCCGGCAAGGGTCTTGCCGGGAAAACCTGCTTCGCCCATCCGATCCGTGTGGCCTTGTTCCTTGTAGTTACTTTATTCGTCTTGTACCTTCGGCTTCTCTCCGGCTTCCCTTCCCTGCCGTGTGATGCGTGGCCGTGGCGAGCGGCTCTGACTACCCGTGCACAAGTAAAGGGGTCAAAAGGAGATCCCCTACTTTTGTACACCGACAGCGGCCCAGACCGACATTACGCGTACGCTTACGCGAGACTGGTTCTACCGACGTGCTTCGCACACAGATGGCTGGCGGGTGTCAGTTTCTCCAACTTTAGTTGAATCGAGTATGGTTACGCTCGGTCCTTGTGAAGGTTAAAACAACACATACTTGACGAAATATCGTTGTGGTTTTGATGCATAGGTAAGAACGGTTCTTGCTCAGCCCGTAGCAGCCACGTAAAACTTGCAACAACAAAGTAGAGGATGTCTAACTTGTTTTTGCAGGGCATGTTGTGATGTGATATGGTCAAGACATGATGCTAAATTTTATTGTATGATATGATCATGTTTTGTAACAGAGTTATCGGCAACTGGCAGGAGCCATATGGTTGTTGCTTTATTGTATGAAATGCAATCGCCATGTAATTGCTTTACTTTATCCCTAAGCGGTAGCGATAGTCATAGAAGCAATGGTTGGCGAGACGACAACGATGCTACGATGGAGATCAAGGTGTCGCGCCGGTGATGATGGTGATCATGACGGTGCTTTGGAGATGGAGATCAAAGGCACAAGATGATGATGGACATATCATCTCACTTATATTGATTGCATGTGATGTTTATATTTTATGCATTTTATCTTACTTAGATCGATGGTAGCATTATAAGATGATCTCTCACTAAATTTCAAGGTATAAGTGTTCTCCCTGAGTATGCACCGTTGCGAAAGTTCGTCGTGCCGAGACACCACGTGATGATCGGGTGTGATAAGCTCTACGTTCACATACAACAGGTGCAAGCCAATTTTGCACACAGAATACTCAGGTTAAACTTGAAGAGCCTAGCATATGCAGATATGGCCTCGGAACACTGAGACCGAAAGGTCGAGCGTGAATCATATAGTAGATATGATCAACATAGTGATGTTCACCATTGAAAACTACTCCATCTCACGTGATGATCGGACATGGTTTAGTTGATATGGATCACGTGATCACTTAGATGATTAGAGGGATGTCTTTCTAAGTGGGAGTTCTTAAGTAATTTGATTAATTGAACTTTAATTTTTCATGAACTTAGTACCTGATAGTATTTTGAATGTCTATGTTGTTGTAGATAGATGGCCCGTGCTGTTGTTCTGTTGAATTTTAAATGCGTACCTAGAGAAAGCTAAGTTGAAAGATGATGGTAGCAATTACACGGACTGGGTCCGTAACTTGAGGATTATCCTCATTGCTGCAGGAGCCAAGTACCAGACCCGTTAGGTGCTAGACCCGCTGCAGGAGCAACGCCAGATGTTATGAACGTCTAGCAGAGCAAAGCTGATGACTACTCGATAGTTCACTGTGCCATGCTTTACGGCTTAGAACTGGGAATTCAACGACGTTTTGAACGACATGGAGCATATGAGATGTTCCAGGAGTTGAAGTTAACATTTCAAGCAAATGCTAGGATTGAGAGATATGAAGTCTCCAATAAGTTCTACAGCTGCAAGATGGAGGAGAATAGTTCTGTCAGTGAGCATATACTAAAAATGTGTGGGTATAACAATCACTTGATTCAACTGGGAGTTAATATTCCGGATGATAGTTGTCGGGGATATACCCCGTGGCGTAAACCGGCCGGAAGTATAACCCGGCCGGACTTGGCGGTTTACCTGAAGAACCCGCTGGCACTTGGTGGTTCACTGGCGACTGGCGGTTTACGGTTCATTGGTAATCCGCAAAGGGTCGAGGAGCGATAAGACCGGTGTCTGATTGGCGGTTCATGAAGGCCGGTTCAACTACGGTGGACCGTTTATAAGGAAAGGCATAAGGAATATTTGTCTTACAAGGAGTTAAGACCTGACTTGTATCCGGTTTGTATTAGAGATAGGTTTGTACTAATCCTAGTAGGACTCCACATGTAACCCGCCCCTTTAACTTATATAAGGAGGGGCAGGGCTCCCCAAAGGGGGGAAGCTACAAGCAACAAGAAAATAATCTCTAGGGCTAGACACACTAAGAGGAGAGCCGGTTTATCGGCGACTCCCTCATGAGGATAATGAGACCTAGCCTCAAACAGCATGTAGGGCTATTACCGGATGATGTTTCCCGGGGCCCGAAGCTGTCTAAATCCTTGTCTTGCGTGTTGATCCGCCCTGCGTCTCTCGTCCCACTCAACCCCTCTCAAGCTACCACATAGATGCGTTGGCCTCGCGACTAAGTCGTGACACTAAGGACATCTGCCGTGACAATTACACGACAGTTGGCGCCCACCGTGGGGCCCGCGCACGATGGTGTTGAGTTCTTGGAGGGATCTATCTCAGGGATCAAGAAGTTCACGATTTACGGATGAAGAAGCTCGCAATTGATCTGATGAAGAAGAGACGGCACAAAACAATTGCACGGGGAAACTCAAGGTACAAATTGAGATGAAACAGAGTTAAACTTGAGGTACAATTTGAGATCGAGAGAGAGCTAAGGTTGCGGTCCGTTTCGCTGATACTATCCGAAAAAGTCGCTGAGACCGCGATCTAACTTTCCGATGTATCCGCCGAGGCTGATACGAAGCAATCCTGCCCTGTGGTCAAATCGCCGCAGTCCTCGGTTTTCTTTGACCGACCAAACTAGGCACGCGCACATGCATGTAAAGGATTAGATCAGCTGCCGTGTTCTCGTGGTGGCCAAGTCAATCTACAACTCCAGATTTTACTACATGAAGAGGCGTTCGGATCTACTTTGGCAGATTCATTCAACAAGAAAAAAATGTACTGAAGCTCTCATGTGGTCAAGTAAAGACAGTCCGTCATGTCAAGCCAACACGGTGCCAGATGCTGTTGCTAGTACGCAAGGGGTCAAAGGGCGGAATACCCCGTTCGGATACAGCCCCGACCCGGATTTTGCTACATCAAGCTGCCGTTGCTCCTGTGGTTTCTCCTCACCTTGCAAAACGCTTGTCAGTCCGTTTCCACCATGGCTCGCGGTGGCCGCCGCAGCCCGTGTGGTCGCCTTAGCCGCCGTTTCTGCGGCCTCCTCTGCCGCTCGCCTCCGCCAGGAGCTTGCCGGCGAGTCACCGCTGCAGCCGCGCCTTCGAGTTGCCTCACCTCCGCAGCCTTGGTACAAGCTCTGAGTCGCCGCAGTGGGCTCGCTAAAGGCGCCGTATTTAATTCATCGGAGCAGCCTCGCGCCAACTCGCCAGCTTCCTCCAAAAACTGCTGCTGCGGTCCGACTTGGCGTTGCTCCGCTTCTGCATGCAGAGCCCTGTTGAGCCGCCGCCTCGGCCCGGTCTTCGGGTTGCTTCCGAAATACGTCGCACCGCCAAGCTGCCGCGGCTTCGCCCTCAAACCGCCGTCGCTACACCTCCGCCGGTGAGCCGGCATGCCACTGCAGAGCCGCTGCATGCGCCGCCATGGACTGCCAGCGTCAAACCGACCCGGCATCATTTTGAATAGCTGGACTTCTCCGCTAGAGTAGCCGTTGAATCTCCCTGCCCCTCCAAACGTCCTGGTCAACCCACTGGAGAGGCCTCGCTTCGCCCAAGATGAGGGCTAGAGTGCACGCATCTGGTGGTGGTTATATGAGCAATTGAGGAGGAATCATCAAAACAGGTTCGACCCGCTTAGGGTCGCCGTGTCACCTTGCTAGCCTCGTGATCAACAGGCAAAAAATACCAGGTGCTATTTACCCTATTTTTAAACACATATTAATTCGTCCGAGCAAAACTACTTTGCCCTGCTGTGTCTTATGTGCAGGAGAATTATTCATTACAAAGTGGCATTATACCACGGAGATGAAGGCGTGCCAACGTTATTCGGCACAGGTGGTCGTCCTTGCTCAACAGACTCCCGCACCAGTTTACAACGCGGAGGACAACTTGCTCGTCTACGCTGGCCTACCGCACTGCGGCTGAATCATCTGTCCGTGCCGCCTTCGATGTTGCGGTCGTTTTACTGTCCGCCCTACGGTCCGGCCTATTCAACGTGCCGGGTTGACAAGCAATATCTGTCCAGACTATTTTAAATAGCACATGTCAACTTTAAATACATCAGGTGATATCTGTCCAGACTATTTTAAATAGCACATGTCAACTTTTTCCTTTGGAGAACAATTACTCCGGTTTATGATATTATTTATGCAGGACATTTGGTCACTGCAAAAGCGGTAGCGACTCACCCGCGTCCATACTGCCTCTAATGTTGCGGTTGTTTTTTCCGTCCGCCTCCGCGGTTCGGTATATATCAACACAATGCGGCTCACTTGCCCGTTTGCACAGTTTACCGCGCCGCTTCACCATGGTGATTATCAACCCCGCGGTGGATATTAACTGGCCTAAAATATCAGGTGAAATCCATCCAGTATATTTTTATATTATATATTGCTTTCTTTAAAAGAGCAGTTACTCTGGCTTGCGATATTTTTTGGGTTACAGGGCAAATGTGCATTGCAAGAGCGATGGTCATATAAAGGATATCATGCATCGGACCCGCCGTAATGATCTATGAATATATGTGCAAGCCACGGCCTCAAAATTCCGGTCTACATCAACATACGGCCGACTCGCCCGTCCGCACCGGCTTACAATGCCGCGGCCGGCTTTCTCGTCCGCACCGGTTTACATCGCCGTAATTGACTCACCCGTCTGCACCGGTTTACAACGCCGCGGCCGGTTCATCTGTCCAAGCCACCTCTAATACTATGGACGTCTCTACCGTCCGTTTATTGCGGCCTGGTCTACATCAACATACGAGGCCGCACCTGTCTGCATGAGCAAGTCACAGCTTGAGTAGCCCGGTTTTCTTTCAAAATGGAGGCAAATTATCATATATTATCAACCGTAAATGCGACCTTTGGATGGCTCAATGGGCAGGCGCACAAGTCGCCGCCACTACAGTTTGGTTAACTTCAAATCGCGGTTGAAGGAACCATTGGCGAGAGGTTGACACGGCTCATACGGGATCATTTATAACCCGCCACAGTCACCTCAACCTTCTGTGGATTCACATCGTGCTATCAACACCAATGATATACAAGTTATGCCGGTTTATATCACGGTCAAATATGGAGAGTTTCAAGCCAACTCCTCGTGTCACCTTGAGACTCGGGGGCTACGATGACATGACTCAGCAAATCTTGCCAGTTTCAGCAAATTTAAGAACCCCAGGACGATGGAGGGAAAGATAACCCGGTCCCGGAGGCTACTGTTATTTGAAGGCCGTCAGAAAATTTCCAGCTTAGAAAGTATATGACAGTTACAAAATCCGGCTCAATGAAGAAATTCCGGATCATCAGAAAGGATTCCGGTTTAATATCCGGTTCAAGGAAAATCTGTCTCCCACGAAGCTCTGAAGCTCTCAAATCCGGTTTAAGAATTTCCGGTTCAAAAAGGAATTAACTTCTCGCAAGTTTGAGTTTAAAGGCCGTCAGAAAATTTCTGGCTGAAAATGAAGTTTCCGGTTTAAAATCCGGTTCAAGGGAAAGATGTCTCCCACAAAGCTTTGAAGCTCTCAATATCCGGTTTAATGTCCGGTTCAAGAAGGATTTTTTTCTTACAATAAGTTAAAAGGTGCCAAAGAGGACTTGCTGCCATGATGCGCGGTTCAAACATGGGTATCATGCCTTATTGGCTTATCATATTATTGATCACTTGGGGGCTTGGTCATGTCTGAACCATAGCCACGCCTCCTGGTCGGCCTAGTGCCACTACATCACTTGGGGGCTTGGTCGTGTCCGAACCAATGCAACACCTTTTGATAGGCGAAAGCCACCAGATCACTTGGGGACATGGTCAAGTCTGAACCAGTCACGCCTCTTGATCGGCCTAAGGCCATAGAGTCACTTGGGGGCTTGGTCGAACCCGAACCATTGCCACACCACTTGATCGGCATAATGCCACGATTTCAGTTGGGGACCTGGCTGACTTGAACCATGGCTACACCTTATTGGGAGCTTGGTCGTGTCCGACCATGGTAACACCATCTGATCGGCTCAGTAAAGCCTCATTTGCAATGGTTTTATTTTGCCTTTGCTTGAATTCTGTTCTTTTTTGCTAAAGAACTTTTACTTATGTTGCGTTTTTAAACCGACGTTGTTAATCCGGTTCAAACTGTCAATTACAAATTGGCGGAACACGGTCAAATCCTAATCCGGAGACTATCTGCCCGGTTTGATGTTACCATCTTATTATGGAGTAAACCGGTGTTCATTAACCCGACTTGACTTTCAATTACAAATTGTCTGTACATGATCAAATCATAATCCGGAGACTATCCGCCCGGTCTGGTTTGACTACGAGTCGCCAGTATTATATATGGTTAAACTGGTGTTTATCACAACCCGGTACGGTTTTATCATAAACCGACACAGTATGAAAGGAGTTATCATTACTCAAGATTGGGGTCATCACCCTTACTACAAAAAATTGGTAAACCAATGATGTGATTCAATGTCACACGTATGATATATTTCATTGATTATTATTAAAGTGCAGCGTTGGTTATAAACCTGGGTTATATGTTGGGCATTATGACCCGTCCGGTGGTAAACTGCCAGGACACTTTAAACTTGTTGTATGCAGAGACAGGTTGAATAAAGCATGATGATAAATTATCCGGTGTTTATTAAACCGGCCTGGCTTTAAGACGATAAGTCGCCAGTATATGATCCGGTGTTTGTTAACCCGGCCTGGTTTTGGACTATAAGTCGCCAATACATATTTGGATTCGTCCATTGGAATCATGCGCTTATAAATCATTGGGTTATATTATTCAACTAGCCAAACTTGGCTGAATTTTCATTATGATATTAAATGAATAAGGTTTTTCATACCAGATTATATTATCTTGAATAGACAACATGGCTAGATTTTTTATTATGGTTATCAATAACCAATATTATGATTGAGGTTTTCAAAGTCGCTCAGTAAGAATGGCTATTATTTCATCAATGGGTATGATTTATTCTACAATGGAGGAATAGTCCCGAGTTGTCTGCAGAGCTTATGACCCGCACTTGGGGGCTACATTATTTAAGTTGAGATTATATCAAATATGCAAGTATCATGTCGCTGCAAGCATGCACCATGACACTTGGGGGCTAATGCAAAGTAATTTTTTGCTCATATTATTAAAGACCCGACTCATCATATTATAATGAGCCGGCCCTTGGGGGCTACCAATTTCTCCTGTCAACAATTCAAGGTACAAAGCTTTTTATCCATTATATTGAAGGGTCCACTGCTCAGTTGGTAAAGCACAAGGCTCTTAACCTTGTGGACGTGGATTCAAGCCCCATGATGGGGGTTACATCATATGATGTTATTTTCATTGAAGTATATATCAAGTCCCAGCTCATTATTGCATAATGACCCGGTCCTTGGAGGCTACATTGGTTGAAGTTTTTATGAGTAAGACAATTACAAGTCCTAGGTTGCTGCAAGCATGACAACCCGGCACTTGGGGGCTACAGGTGATATGCATATAAGGGAGAAAAATCTTCAAATTCTCAGTTTGGAGTAGACCAGATTAACCCGGTGTTTGCAACAATCATGACTCAGTGCCATCCATATTTACAAACCGCAATTTTGGCAATGCTAAACCGGCAAGTTCTACATTTTCAAACCGGCTGGTATCAGTGGAATATTTGAAGACCGATATTTTTGTCAAATCTGAGCATTGAAGGCCGACTCAAGTGGATTATTCTTCACAAATTTTCTCTGTGAGAAATCAATGTCAGCAAATTGAGTATGAAGCTGGCTTGTTGACCCGGATTTTCTAGAAGGAGGAAATGACAAGGATTTAAGGATGATCAGATGCCGGTTTACAAGAATTCTTAACCCGGAGCATAATCTGTCAAGTTTGTTCTTGTGTTTATTTCACAGGATCAGTTTAACATGGATAAATCCAAATTAAACTGGGGGCTAATGTCGGGGATATACCCGTGGCGAATCGGCGGAAGTATAACCCGGCGGACTTGGCGGTTTACTGGAAGAACCGGCGGCACTTGGCGGTTCTTTGGCGACTGGCGGTTTACGGTTCATTTGTAATCCGGCGGCGGGTCGAGGAGCGACAAGACCGGTGGCCCGGTGGCGGTTCATGAAGGCGGTTCAACTACGGTGGACGGTTTATAAGGAAAGGCATAAGGAATATTTGTCTTACAAGGAGTTAAGACCTGGACTAGTATCCGGTTTGTATTAGAGATAGGTTTGTCCTAATCCTAGTAGGACTCCACATGTAACCCGCCCCTTCAACTTATATAAGGAGGGGCAGGGCTCCCCAAAGGGGGGAAGCTACAAGCAACAAGAAAATAATCTCTAGGGCTAGACACACTAAGAGGAGAGCCGGTTTACCGGCGACTCCCTCATGAGCATAATGAGACCTAGCCTCAAACAGCATGTAGGGCTATTACTGGATGATGTTTCTGTTGGGGAACGTAGCAGAAATTCAAAATTTTCCTAAGTGTCACCAAGATCTATCTATGGAGAAACTAGCAACGGGGGAAGGAGAGTGCATCTACATACCCTTGTAGATCGCTAAGCGGAAGCGTTCATAAACGGGGTTGAAGGAGTCGACTGTCGTGATCCAAATCACCGGAGATCCTAGTGCCGAGCGGACGGCACCTCCGCGTTCAACACACGTACAGCCGGTGGCGTCTCCCACGCCTTGATCCAGCAAGGAGAGAGGAGAGGTTGAGGAAGACTCCATCCAGCAGCAGCACTGTGGCGTGGTGGTGGTGGAGGGCGTGGCAATCCAGCAGGGCTTCGCCAAGCACCAAGGGAGAGGAGGAGGAGGAGGCGGGGCTGCACCAAGAGGAGAAAACTCATGTGTGTTGGGCAGCCCAAAACCTCAAGTATATATAGGGAAAGGGGCTGCGCCCCTTTAGGGTTTTCCACCCCAAGGGGTGCGGCCAGCCCTAGATGGTACTTGGGGCGGCCAAGAGGGGAGGAGTGCCTCCCAAGTCAAGTGGAGGCCCTCCCTTTAGGGTTCCCCCTTCCCATGCGCATGGGCCTTGGGGGCTGGTGCCCTTGGCCCATTATGGCTAGGGCGCCCCCTACAGCCCATGCTACTGTATTGGACGTGGTGGAACAATTTTCGGACCTCCGGACCCCTCCGGAATCCTCCGGAACCTTCTGGAAGCTTCCCGGTACAATACCGAAAAAACCCGAACTTTTTCCGGAACCCGAACAACAACTTTCCATATATAAATCTTTACCTCCGGACCATTCCGGAACTCCTCGTGACATCCGGGATCTCATCCGGGACTCCGAACAACATTCGGTAACCACATACAAACTTCCTTTATAACCCTAGCATCATCGAACCTTAAGTGTGTAGACCCTACGGGTTCGGGAGACATGTAGACATGACCGAGACGTTCTCCGGTCAATAACCAACAGCGGGATCTGGATACCCATGTTGGCTCCCACATGTTCCACGATGATCTCATCGGATGAACCATGATGTCAAGGACTCAATCGATCCCGTATACAATTCCCTTTGTCTAGCGGTATTGTACTTGCCCGAGATCCGATCGTCGGTATCCCGATACCTTGTTCAATCTCGTTACCGGCAAGTCTCTTTACTCGTTCTGTAACACATCATCCCGTGATCAACACCTTGGTCACATTGTGCACATTATGATGATGTCCTACCGAGTGGGCCCAGAGATACCTCTCCGTTTACGGAGTGACAAATCCAGTCTTGATTCGTGCCAACCCAGCAGACACTTTCGGAGATACATGTAGTGCACCTTTATAGTCACCCGATTACGTTGTGACGTTTGGTACACCCAAAGAATTCCTACGGTATCCGGAGTTGCACAATCTCATGGTCTAAGGAAATGATACTTGACATTAGAAAAGCTTTAGCATACTGAACTACGATCTTTGTGCTAGGCTTAGGATTGGGTCTTGTCCATCACATCATTCTCCTAATGATGTGATCCCGTTATCAACGACATCCAATGTCCATGGTCAGGAAACCGTAACCATCTATTGATCAACGAGCTAGTCAACTAGAGGCTTACTAGGGACATGGTGTTGTCTATGTACCCACACATGTATCTGAGTTTCTGTCAATACAATTATAGCATGGATAATAAGCGATTATCATGAACAAGGAAATATAATAATAACTAATTTATTATTGCCTCTAGGGCATATTTCCAACAGTCTCCCACTTGCACTAGAGTCAATAATCTAGTTCACATCGCCATGTGATCAACACTGATAGGTCACATCGCCATGTGACCAACATCCAAAGAGTTTACTAGTGTCGTAAACTAGTTCACATCATCATGTGATTAAGACTCAATGAGTTCGAGGTTTGATCATGTTTTGCTTGTGAGAGAGGTTTTAGTCAACGGTCGAACCTTTCAGATCCGTGTGTACTCGCAATTCTCTATGTCATATTGTAAATGTTGCTTCCACGCTCCACTTGGATCTATTCCAAATGGTTGCTCCACTATCGTATCCGGTTTGCTACTCAGAGTCACTCGGATAGGTGTTAAAGCTTGCATCGACGTAACCCTTTACGCCGAACTCTTTATCACCTCCATAATCGAGAAACATGTCCTTATTTACTCCAAGGACAGTTTTGACCGCTGTCCAAAGATCCATTCCTGGATCATTCTTGTACCCCTTGACTGACTCATGGCAAGGCACACTTCTGGTGCGGTACACAGCACAGCATACTATAGAGCCTATATCTGAAGCATAGGGGACGACCTTCGTCCTTTCTCTCTTTTCTGCCGTGGTCGAGCTTTAAGTCTTAACTTCATACCATACAACTCAGCCAAGAACTCCTTCTTTGACTGATCCATCTTGAACACCTTCAAGATCATGTCAAGGTATATGCTCATTTGAAAGTATTATTAAGCATTTTTGATCTATCCTTATAGATCTCGATGCTCGATGTTCAAGTAGCTTAATCCAGGTTTTCTATTGAAAAACATCTTTCAAATAACCCTATATGCTTTCCTGTAATTCTACATCATTTCTGATCATCAATATGTCAACAACATATACTCATCAGAAATTCTATAGTGCTCCCACTCACTTCTTTGGAAATACAAGTTTCTCATAAACTTTGTATAAACCCAAAATCTTTGATCATCCTATCAAAGTGCATATTCCAACTCCGAGATGCTTACTCCAGTCCTTAGAAGGATCGCTGGAGCTAGCATACCTTTTAACATCCTTAGGATCTACAAAACTTTTCTGATTGTATCACATACAACCTTTCCTTACGAAAACTGGTAAGGAAAATCGTTTTGACATCCATCTTGCCAGATTTCATAAATGCAGCTAATGCTAACATGATTCCGACGGACTTAAGCATTGCTACGGATGAGAAAATCTCATCGTAGTCAACTCTTTGAACTTGTGGAAAACTCTTCGCCACAAGTCGAGCTTCATAGACGGCGACATTACCGTCCACGTCCGTCTTCTTCTTAAAGATCCATTTATCTCAATGGCTTGCCGATTATCGGGCAAGTCCACCAAAGTCATGGATCCTTTCTCGGATTTTATGGCTTTTAACCATTTGTCAGAATCCGGGCCCACCATCGCTTCTTCATATCTCGTAGGTTCATTGTTGTCTAGCAACATGACCTCTAAGACAGGATTGCGTACCATTCTGAAGTAGTACGCATCCTAGTCACCCTACGAGGTACGTCAGTGACTTGATCCGAAACTTCATGATCACTATAATAAGCTTCTACTTCAATTGGTGTAGGTGCCACGGGAACAACTTCCTGTGCCCTGCTACACACTAGTTGAAGTGATGGTTCAATAACCTCATCAAGTCTCCACCATCCTCCCACTCAACTTTTCGAGACGAACTTTTCCTCGAGAAAGGACCCGATTCAAGAAACAATCCCTATTGCTTCCGGATCTGAATTAGGAGCTATACCCAACTGTTTTGGGTGTCCTATGAAGATGCATTTTGTCCGCTTTGGGTTCGAGCTTATCAACCTGAAGCTTTTCCACATAAGCGTCGCAGCCCCAAACTTTTAAGAAACGACAACTTAGGTTTCTCCAAACGGTGTCGTCTCAACGGAATTACGTGGTGCCCCATTAAAGTGAGTGCGGTTGTCTCTAATGCCTAACCCATGAACGATAGTGGTAATTCGATAAGAGATATCATGGTACGCACCATATCCAATAGAGTGCAACTATGATGTTCGGACACACCATCACACTATGGTGTTCCAGGCGGTATTAATCATGAAACAATTTGCACAATGTCTTAATTGTGTGCCAAAACTCGTAACTCAGATATTCATCTCTATGATCATATCATAGACATTCTATCCTCTTGTCACGAAGATCTTAAACTTCACTCTGAAATTACTTGAACCATTCAATAATTCATACTTGAGTTTCATCAAGTAAATACACTCAGTATCTACTTAAATCATCCGTGAAGTAAGAACATAACGATATTCACTGCATGCCTCAGCACTCATTGGACTGCACACATCAAAATGTGTTACTTCAACAAGTTGCTATCTTGTTCCATCTTACTGAAAACGAGGCTTTCAGTCATCTTGCCCATGTGGTATGATTTGCATGTCTCAAGTGATTCAAAATCAAGTGAGTCCAAATGGTCCATCTGCATGGAGTTTCTTCATGCATATACACCAATAGACATGGTTAGCATGTCTCAAACTTTTCAAAAGCGAGTGAGTCCAAAGATCCATCGACATGGAACTTCTTCATGCGTTTATACCAATATGACTCACATGGCGATTGCCACAAGTAAGTGGTACTATCATTACTATCTTATATATTTTGGCATGAAAATGTGTATCACTACGATCGAGATTCAATAAACCATTCCTTTAGGTGCAAGACCATTGAAGGTATTATTCAAATAAACAGAGTAACCATTATTCTCCTTAAATGAATAACCGTATTGCGATAGATATAATCCAATCATGTCTATGCTCAACGCAAACACCAAATGCAATTATTTAGGTTTAACACCAATCTCGTTGGTAGAGGGAGCGTGCGATGCTTGATCACATCAAGCTTGGATAAACTTCAACACATATCGTCACTCACCTTTAGCTAGTCTCCATTTATTCCGTAGCTTTTATTTGAGTTACTAACACTTAGCAACCGAACGGTATCTTAATACCCTGGTGCTACTAGGAGTCCTAGTAAAGTACACATTAACATAATGCATATCCAATATACTTCTATCGACCTTGCCAGCCTTCTCATCTACCAAGTATCTAGGGTAAATCTGCTCCAATGGTTGTTCCCCTTATTACAGAAGCACTTAGTCTCGGTTTGGGATTCAACCTCGGGTTTCTTCATTAAAGCGGCAGCTGATTTGCTGTTTCACGAAGTATCCCTTCTTGCCCTTGCCCTTCTTGAAACTAGTGGTTTCACCAACCATCAACAATTGATGCTCCTTCTTGATTTCCACTTTCGCGGTGTCAAACAACGCGAATACCTCAAGGATCATCATCTCTATCCTTGACATGTTATAGTTCATCACGAAGCTCTAGCAGCTCGGTGGCAATGACTTTGGAGAAACATCACTATCTCATCTGGAAGATCAACTCCCACTCGATTCAAGTGATTGTTGTACTCAGACAATCTGAGCACAAGCTCAACGATTGAGCTTTTCTCCCTTAGTTTGTAGGCTAAGAAAATCGTTGGAGGTCTCATACCTCTTGACGTGGGCACGAGCCTGAAATCCTAATTTCAGCCCTCGAAACATCTCATATGTTCCGCGACATTTCGAAAAACGTCTTTCGTGCCTCAACTCTAAACCGTTTAAGTGAACTATCACGTAGTTATCAAAATGTGTATGTCCGATGTTCGTAACATCCACAAACAACGTTTGGGGTTCAGCACACTGAGCGGTGCATTAAGGACATAAGCTTTCTACTGTCCGCATAATCGCTACTTTCAACTTTCAACTATATTTTCTCTAGGAACATATCTAAACAGTGGAACTAAAGCGCGATCTTACGACATAATTTGCAAAGATCTTTTGACTATGTTCAGGATAATTAAGTTCATCTGATGAACTCCCACTCAGATAGACATCCCTCTGGTCATCTAAGTGATTACATGATCCGAGTCAACTAGGCCGTGTCCGATCATCACGTGAGACGGACTAGTCATCATCGGTGAACATCTTCATGTTGATCGTATCTACTATCGACTCATGCTCGACCTTTCGGTCTCGTGTTCCGAGGCCATGTATGTACATGCTAGGCTCGTCAAGTTAACCCTAAGTGTTTGGCGTGTGTAAATCTGTCTTACACCGTTGTATGTGAACGTAAGAATCCATCACACCCGATCATCACGTGGTGCTTAGAAGCGACGAACTTTAGCAGCGGTGCATAGTTAGGGAGAACACTTCTTGAAATTGTTGTAAGGATCATCTTATTTACTACCGTCGTTCTAAGTAAACAAGATGCATAAACATAATAAACATCACATGCAATTATATAGTAGTGACATGATATGGCCAATATCATATAGCTCCATTGATCTCCATCTTCGGGGATCCATGATCATCATCGTCACCGGCATGACACCATGATCTCCATCATCATGATCTCCATCATCGTGTCTCCATGAAGTTGTCTCGCCAACTATTACTTCTACTACTATGGCTACCGGTTAGCAATGAAGTAAAGTAATTACATGGCGTTGTTTAATGACACGCAGGTCATACAATAAATAAAGACAACTCCTATGGCTCTTGCCGGTTGTCATACTCATCGACATGCAAGTCGTGAATCCTATTACAAGAACATGATCAATCTCATACATCACATATCAGTCATCACATTCTTCTTGGCCATATCACATCACATAGCATACCCTGCAAAAACAAGTTAGACGTCCTCTAATTGTTGTTTGCATGTTTTACGTGGCTGCTATGGGTTTCTAGCAAGAACGTTTCTTACCTACGCAAAACCACAACGTGATATGCCAATTGCTATTTACCCTTCATAAGGACCCTTTTCATCGAATCCGTTCCGACTAAAGTGGAGAGACGGCACCGCTAGCCACCTTATGCACCAAGTGCATGTCGATCGGTGGAACCTGTCTCACGTGAAATGCGTGTAAGGTCGGTCCGGCCGCTTCATCCCACAATACCGTCGAAAAAAGATTGGACTAGTAACGGTAAGCATATTGAACAACATCAACGCCCACAACTACTTTGTGTTCTACTCGTGCAAAGAATCTACGCAATAAACCGGCTCGATACCCTTTGTTGGGGAGCGAGCAGAAATTCAAAATTTTCCTCGTGTCACCAAGATCTATCTATGGAGAAACTAGCAGCGGGGAAGGAGAGTGCATCTACATACCCTTGTAGATCGCTAAGCGGAAGCGTTCATAAGAACGGGGTTGAAGGAGTCGTACTCATCGTGATCCAAATCACGGAGATCCTAGTGCCGAGCAGACGGCACCTCCGCGTTCAACACACGTACAGCCGGTGGCGCCTCCCACGCCTTGATCCAGCAAGGAGAGAGGAGAGGTTGAGGAAGACTCCATCCAGCAGCAGCACAACAGGCGTGGTGGTGGTGGAGGCGTGGCAATCCAGCAGGCTTCGCCAAGCACCAAGGGAGAGGAGGAGGAGGAGGCAGGGCTGCACCAAGAGGAGAAAACTCATGTGTTGGGCAGCCCAAAACCTCAAGTATATATAGGGGAAAGGGGCTGCGCCCCTTTAGGGTTTTCCACCCCAAGGGGTGCGGCCAGCCCTAGATGGGACTTGGGGGGCGGCCAAGAGGGGGAGGAGTGCCTCCCAAGTCAAGTGGAGGCCCTCCCCTTTAGGGTTGCCCCCTTCCCATGCGCATGGGCCTTGGGGGGGCTGGTGCCCTTGGCCCATTATGGCTAGGGCGCCCCTACAGCCCATGCTACTGTATTGGACGTGGTGGAACAATTTCCGGACCTCGGACCCTCTCGAATCCTCCGGAACCTTCGAAGCTTCGGTACAATACCGAAAAACCCGAACTTTTCCGGAACCCAACAACAACTTTCCATATATAAATCTTTACCTCCGGACCATTCCGGAACTCCTCGTGACGTCCGGGATCTCATCCGGACTCGAACAACATTCGGTAACCACATACAAACTTCCTTTATAACCCTAGCGTCATCGAACCTTAAGTGTGTAGACCCTACGGGTTCGGAGACATGTAGACATGACCGAGGCGTTCTCCGGTCAATAACCAACAGCGGGATCTGGATACCCATGTTGGCTCCTACATGTTCCACGATGATCTCATCGGATGAACCACGATGTCAAGGACTCAATCGATCCGTATACAATTCCCTTTGTCTAGCGGTATTGTACTTGCCCGAGATCCGATCGTCGGTATCCCGCTACCTTGTTCAATCTCGTTACGGCAAGTCTCTTTACTCGTTCGTAACACATCATCCGTGATCAACCCCTTGGTCACATTGTGCACATTATGATGATGTCCTACCGAGTGGGCCCAGAGATACCTCTCCGTTTACGGAGTGACAAATCCAGTCTTGATTCGTGCCAACCCAAGACACTTTCGGAGATACTTGTAGTGCACCTTTATAGTCACCCGATTCGTTGTGGCGTTTGGTACACCCAAAGCATTCCTACGGTATCCGGGAGTTGCACAATCTCATGGTCTAAGGAAATGATACTTGACATTAGAAAAGCTTTAGCATACGAACTACGATCTTTGTGCTAGGCTTAGGATTGGGTCTTGTCCATCACATCATTCTCCTAATGATGTGATCCCGTTATCAACGACATCCAATGTCCATGGTCATGAAACCGTAACCATCTATTGATCAACGAGCTAGTCAACTAGAGGCTTACTAGGGACATGGTGTTGTCTATGTACCCACACATGTATCTGAGTTTCCTGTCAATACAATTATAGCATGGATAATAAACGATTATCATGAACAAGGAAATATAATAATAACTAATTTATTATTGCCTCTAGGGCATATTTCCAACAGTTTCCCGGGGCCCGAAGCTGTCTAAACCCTTGTCTTGCGTGTTGATCCGCCCTGCGTCTCTCGTCCCACTCAACCCCTCTCAAGCTACCACATAGATGCGTTGGCCTCGCGAATAAGTCGTGACACTAAGGACATCTGCCGTGACAATTACACGACAATAGTGTCATTGACATAATTCTTCAATCACTGCCACCAAGCTACAAGAGCTTCGTGATGAACTATAATATGCAAGGGATGGATAAGACAATTCCCAAGCTCTTCGCGATGCTAAAGGCTGCGGAGGTAGAAATCAAGAAGGAGCATCAAGTGTTGATGGTCAACAAGACCACCAGTTTCAAGAAAAAGGGTAAAGGGAAGAAGGAGAACTTCAAGAAGAATGGCAAGCAAGTTGCTGCTCAAGTGAAGAAGCCCAAGTCTAGACCTAAGCCTGAGACCGAGTGCTTCTACTACAAAGGGACTGGTCACTGGAAGCGGAACTGCCCCAAGTATTTGGCGGATAAGAAGAGTGGCAAGGTGAACAAAGGTATATGTGATATACATGTTATTGATGTGTACCTTACTAATGCTCGCAGTAGCACCTGGGTATTTGATACTGGTTTTGTTGCTAATATTTGCAACTCGAAACAGGGACTACAGATTAAGCGAAGATTGGCTAAGGACGAGGTGACGATGCGCGTGGGAAATGGTTCCAAAGTCGATGTGATCGCGGTCGGCACGCTACCTCTACATCTACCTTCGGGATTAGTTTTAGACCTGAATAATTGTTATTTGGTGCCAGTGTTAAGCATGAACATTATATTTGGATCTTGTTTGATGCGAGACGGTTATTCATTTAAATCTGAGAATAATGGTTGTTCTATTTATATGAGTAATATCTTTTATGGTCATGCACCCTTGAAGAGTGGTCTATTTATATTGAATCCCGATAGTAGTAATACACATATTCATAATATTGAAACCAAAAGATGCAGAGTTGATAATGATAGTGCAACTTATTTGTGGCACTGTCGTTTAGGTCATATTGGTGTAAAGCACATGAAGAAACTCCATTCTGATGGACTTTTGGAATCACTTGGTACTTGCGAACCATGCCTCATGGGCAAGATGACTAAAATGCCGTTCTCCGGAACAATGGAGCGAGCAACAGATTTGTTGGGAATCATACATACTGATGTATCTGGTCCGATGAATGTTGAGGCTCGTGGCAGGTATCGTTATTATCTCACCTTCACAGATGATTTAAGCAGATATGGGTATATCTACTTGATGAAACATAAGTCTGGAACATTTGAAAAGTTCAAAGAATTTTAGAGTGAAGTGGAAAATCATCGTAACAAGAAAATAAAGTTTCTACGATCTGATCGTGGAGGAGAATATTGAGTTACGAGTTTGGTCTTCATTTGAAACAATGCGGAATAGTTTCGCAACTCACGCCACCCGGAACACCACAACATAATGGTGTGTCCGAACACCGTAATCGTACTTTACTATATATGGTGCGATCTATGATGTCTCTTACTGATTTACCGTTATCGTTTTGGGGTTATGCTTTAGAGACGGCTGCATTCACGTTAAATAGGGCACCATCTAAATCCATTGAGACGACGCCTTCTGAACTGTGGTTTGGCAAGAAACCAAAGTTTTCATTTCTTAAAGTTTGGGGCTGTGATGCTTATGTGAAAAAGCTTCAACCTGATAAGCTCGAACCCAAATCGGAGAAATGTGTCTTCATAGGATACCCAAAGGAGACTGTTGGGTACACCTTCTATCACAGATCCGAAGGAAAGACTTTCGTTCCTAAGAATGGATCCTTTATAGAAAGAAGTGAGTGGGAGCAAAGTAGAACTTCATGAGGTAACTATACCTGCTCCCTTATTGGAAAGTAGTTCATCACAAAAATCTGTTCTTGTGACTCCTACACCAATTAGTGAGGAAGCTAATGATGATGATCATGTAACTTCAGATCAAGTTACTACCGAACCTCGTAGGTCAACCAGAGTAAGATCCGCACCAGAGTGGTACGGTAATCCTATTCTGGAGGTCATGTTACTTGACCATGACGAACCTACGAACTATGAGGAAGCAATGATGAGTCCAGATTCCGCAAAATGGCTTGAGGCCATGAAATCTGAGATGGGATCCATGTATGAGAACAAAGTGTGGACTTTGGTTGACTTGCCTGTTGATCGGCAAGCCATCAAGAATAAATGGATCTTCAAGAAGAAGACTGACGCTGATGGTAATGTTACTGTCTACAAAGCTCGACTAGTTATGAAAGGTTTTCAATAAGTTCAAGGGATTGAATACGATGAGACCTTCTCACCCGTAGCGATGCTTAAGTCTGTCCGAATCATGTTAGCAATTGCCGCATTTTATGATTATGAAATTTGGCAAATGGATGTATAAACTACATTCCTGAATGGGTTTCTGGAAGAAGAGTTGTATATGATGCAACTGGACGGTTTTGTCGATCCAAAGGGAGCTAACAAAGTGTGCAAGCTCCAGCGATCCATCTATGGACTGGTGCAAGCATCTCGGAGTTGGAATAAACGTTTTGATAGTGTGATCCAAGCATATGGTTTATACAGACTTTTGGAGGAGCCTGTATTTACAAGAAAGTGAGTGGGAGCTCTGTAGCATTTCTAATTTATATGGGGATGGCATATTGTTGATTGGAAATGATATAGAATTTCTGGATAACATAAAAGGATACTTGAATAAGAGTTTTTCAATGAAAGACCTTGGTGAAGCTGCTTATATATTGGGCATCAAGATATATAGAGATAGATCAAGACGCTTAATTGGACTTTCACAAAGCACATACCTTGATAAAGTTTTGAAGAAGTTCAAAATGGATCAAGCAAAGAAAGGGTTCTTGCCTGTGTTACAAGGTGTGAAGTTGAGTCAGACTCAATGCCCTACCACTGTAGAAGATAGAGAGAAAATGAAAGGTGTTCCCTATGCTTCAACCATAGGCTCTATCATGTATGCAATGCTGTGTACCAGACCTGATTTGTGCCTTGCTATTATTTTAGCAGGGAGGTACCAAAGTAATCCAGGAGTGGATCACTGGACAGCGGTCAAGAACATCCTGAAATACATGAAAAGGACTAAGGATATGTTTCTCATTTATGGAGGTGACAAAGAGCTCGTCGTAAATGGTTACGTCGATGCAAGCTTTGACACTGATCCGGATGACTCTAAGTCACAAACCGGATACGTGTTTATATTGAACAGTGGAGCTGTCAGTTGGTGCAGTTCTAAGCAAAGCGTCGTGGCGGGATCTACGTGTGAAGCGGAGTACATAGCTGCTTTGGAAGCAGCAAATGAAGGAGTCTGGATGAAGGAGTTCATATCCGATCTAGGTGTCATACCTAGTGCATTGGGTCCAATGAAAATCTTTTGTGACAATACTGGTGCAATTGCCTTGGCAAAGGAATCCAGATTTCACAAGAGAACCAAGCACATCAAGAGACACTTCAATTCCATCCATGATCAAGTCAAGGAGGGAGACATAGAGATTTGCAAGATACATACGGATCTAAATGTTGCAGACCCGTTGACTAAGTTTCTCTCACGAGCAAAACATGATCAGCACCAAGACTCCATGGGTGTTAGAATCATTACTGTGTAATCTAGATTACTGACTCTAGTGCAAGTGGGAGACTAAAGGAAATATGCCCTAGAGGCAATAATAAAGTTGTTATTTGTATTTCCTTATATCATGATAAATGTTTATTATTCATTCTAGAATTGTATTAACCGGAAACTTAATACATGTGTGAATACATAGACAAACAAAGTGTCACTAGTATGCCTCTACTTGACTAGCTCGTTGAATCAAAGATGGTTATGTTTCCTAACCATAGACATGAGTTGTCATTTGATTAACGGTATCACATCATTAGAGAATGATGTGATTGACTTGACCCATTCCGTTAGCTTAGCATTTGATCGTTTAGTATATTGCTATTGCTTTCTTCATGACTTATACATGTTCCTATAACTAAGAGATTATGCAACTCCCAAATACCGGAGGAACACTTTGTGTGCTACCAAACGTCACAACATAACTAGGTGATTATAAAGGTGCTCTACAGGTGTCTCTGATGGTACTTGTTGAGTTGGAATAGAACGAGATTAGGGTCCGCACGCTTAACGTTCGGTGACGATCGGTAATATGAGTTTATCTGTTTTGATGAACCGAAGGTAGTTCGGAGTCCCGGATATGAGTTTATGTGAGGAGTCTCGAAATGGTGGAGACATAAACATCAATATATTGGATGACTATGTTTGGACTTCGGAAGGGTTCCGTGTGAGTTTGGACGAATACCGGAGTACTGGGGGGTTACTGGAACCCCCCGGGAGTGTAATGGGCCTCATGGGCCTTGGTGGAGAGAGGAACGGGCGGACAGGGTAGGCCGCGCGCCCCCTCCCCCTCTAGTCCGATTTTGACAAGGAAGGGGGGGGGGGCGGCGCCCCCCTTTTTCCTTCCCCCTCTCTCCTCCTTCCTTCCCTCCTTCTCCTACTCTTGGAAGGGGTGGAGTCCTACTACCGGTGGGAGTAGGACTCCCCTTGGGGCGCGCCTAGGAGGACGGCCTCCTCCCCCTCCACCACTCCTTTATATACGTGGGAGGGGGCACCCCATAGACACACAAGTTGATCATTGATCTCTTAGCCGTGTGTGGTGCCCCCCTCCACCATAATCCACCTCGGTCATATCGTAGCGGTGCTTAGGCGAAGCCCTGCTTCGGTAGCATCATCATCACCGTCATCAAACCGTCGTGCTAACGGAACTCTCCCTCGAAGCTCTACTGGATCGTGAGTTCGCGGGACGTCACCGAGCTGAACGTGTGCAGATCGCGGAGGTGCCGTACGTTCGGTACTAGGATCGGTCGATTGTGAAGATGTACGACTACATCAACCATGTTGTCATAATGCTTCCGCTTACGGTCTACGAGGGTACGTAGACGACACTCCCCCTCTCGTTGCTATGCATCACCATTATCTTGCGTGTGCGTAGGACTTTTTTTTAAATTACTACGTTCCCCAACACTACCCCCCTGGGCGCGTGCCCTACCTCGTTGCCGCCTTGGAGATTCCCCTGACTTGTTCCCGACGCCAGAACCTCTTATATATACCCAAACTTCCAGAACATAACCTAGATCGGGAGTTCTGCCGCCGCAAGCCTCTGTAGCCACCAAAAACCAATCAGGACCCTGTTCCGGCACCCTGCCGGAGGGGAGATCCCTCACCGGTGGCCATCTTCATCATCCCGGCGCTCCCCATGACGAGGATGGAGCAGTTCACCCTCGGGGCTGAGGGTATGTACCAGTAGCTATGTGTTTGATCTCTCTCTCTCCCGTGTTCCTGATTCGGCACGATCTTGATGTATCGCGAGCCTTGCTATTATAGTTGGATCTTATGATGTTTCTCCCCCTCTACTCTCTTGTAGTGTATTGAGTTTTCCCTTTGAAGTTATCTTATCGGATTGAGTTTCTAAGGATTTGGGAAGACTTGATGTATGTATTGCATGTGCTTATCTGTGGTGACAATGGGATATCACGTGATCTACTTGATGTATGTTTTAGTGATCAACTTGCGGGTTCGGTGACCTTGTGAACTTATGCATAGGGGTTGGCACACGTTTTCGGCTTGACTCTCCGGTAGAAAATTTGGGGCACTCTTTGAAGTTCTTTGTGTCGGTTGAATAGATGAATCTGAGATTGTGTGATGCATATCATATAATCATACCCACAGATACATGAGGTGACATTGGAGTATCTAGGTGACATTAGGGTTTTGGTTGATTTGTGTCTTAAGGTGTTATTCTAGTACGAACTCTATGATAGATCAAACGGAAAGAATAGCTTCGTGTTATTTTACTACGGACTCTTGAATAGATCGATCAGAAAGGATAACTTTGAGGTGGTTTCGTACCCTACAATAATCTCTTCGTTAGTTCCCCGCTATTAGTGACTTTGGAGTGACTCTTTGTTGCATGTTGAGGGATAGTTATATGATCTTATGTTATTATTGTTGAGAGAACTTGCACTAGTAAAAGTATGAACCCTAGGCCTTGTTTCAACACATTGCAATACCGTTTACACTCACTTTTATCTTTAGTTACCTTGCTGTTTTTATATTTTCAGATTACAAAAACCTATATCCACCATCCATATTGCACTTGTATCACCATCTCTTCGCCGAACTAGTGCACCTATACAATTTACCATTGTATTGGGTGTGTTGGGGACATAAGAGACTCTTTGTTATTTGGTTGCAGGGTTGTTTGAGAGAGAGCATCTTCATCCTACACATCCCACGGATTGATAAACCTTAGGTCATCCACTTGAGGGAAATTTGCTACTGTCCTACAAACCTCTGCACTTGGAGGCCCAACAACGTCTACAAGAAGAAGGTTGCGTAGTAGACATCACGGAGCAGCGCTGCTGGCCGCCAAAGGCGGGAGCGGGAGGTCTCGCGAGCGCTGGAGGAAGAAGAAGAGGGATTGAAGATGCATGTCAGCCATTGGATGTACATCCAATGGCTACAGATGTCAGAATCATTTGTTGACTAAGTTGACAACGCCTTGCCTAGGCGTTGACCTATTGGTCGACATGCCAGCCTCCTTGTGTGCGAAGATATAGCTGTTGGGTCCCAGCTGTCAGGGGAGGAGAAATTTTTTTCTCGTGTAATAAGGAGGCACTTCCTTGCATGCAAGGATGTAGCTTTTGGGTCCCAGCTGTTAGAAGGAGGAATCATTTTTTCGCGTAATAATGAGGCACTTGCTTGCGTATGGTCATGGACCATGTGGGTCCCTACTGTCAGCCATTCCACATACATCCCTCTTCGGATGGCTGTCGTTTGTTGACCAAGTTGACCATGCCGCGCCGAGAGCACCAACGTGGTGGACGACGGCGAGGCCTAGGAAGGGAATGATCCGAGCCGGGGAAGACGCGGCAGTGGATGACCACATGGAGGGGAGTACAAGGGTTGACTGAATGGTTTGGCTGTGGTGTGAGGCTACCATCGCCGTAGAATAACAGGAGGTGTGGGTGAGTAGAGGGATGGCCTGACCAGCAATGGGAGTAGGATGGGGCGTTGAGCCTGCACAGGCACACAACCAGACATGGGAAGCAGGAGCAGGCACCACCCCCGGTGCTGGTTTGGATGGCCAGAGTAAAAAATACCAGTGATTGAAGAAGCATCATGGTCGTTCGATTGGCATCCAACAGCCACTGACGCTAGAAACGTTTGTTCATTATGAGTTGACAAAAGCCTTGTGTACGCGTTAATTTAGTAGGCCCACAAGTCAACCTCTAAATATGTGCCAAACATCATACATCCCATTTTCTATTGTGTTCAATAATTTACATCCTCAAAGTATGCACTCCTTGCATGTGAACGTAGAGTCTATCACATTCAATCATCACGAGGTGCTTCAAAATGACAAACTTTCGCAACGGCGCATACTAAAGGAAAACACTTTTATCTTGATATTAAGTGGAGGGATCATCTTATAATGCTATCGTGCTTCTAAGCAAAATAAGATGCATTAAAGACAAACGTCACATGCAAGCAATATGTGACATGATATGACCATTTTCTTCTTATGCTTTTGATCTCCATCTCCAAAGCATTAGCATAATCTCCATCATTATCGGCATACACCATGATCTCCATCATCTCCAAGGTGCCATCATGTAGTTGTCTCTTTCAACTATTCCTAACTCATACTGATGAAGTAAAGCAATTACATGGCGTTTAGTGATTGACATGCATGTCATACAATAATATTAAGACAACCCAATGGCTCCTGCTGGTTGCCGTACTCATCGACGTGAAAGTAATGAACTATTACAAAACATGATCATCTCATACATCACATATATCAAATCACATCTTGGCCATACCACATCACATCACATGCCCGGCAAAAACAAGTTAGACGTCCTCAAATTTGTTATTGCAAATTTTATGTGGCTTCTAGGGACAACGTGTAAGAACTGTTCTTAGCTACACAAAGCCACGACAATGATATACAAGTTGCATTTTAACCTTCTACAAGGACCACTGTTGTCAAATTAGACTCAATTAAAGTGGGAGAGACAGACACAATACAAGTTTCATGTTAGTCATGGAACTGGTCTCTTGCGTGTGGACAAGTAAAGTTGGTCCGGGCCGCTTCATCCCACAATACCGTCAAATCTGAAACACAAAGGAGGTAAGCAATCTGAACATCGACGCCCACAACCAATTTGTGTTCTACTTGTGCATAACATCTTCGCATAGGCCTAGCTCATGATGCCATTGACGGGGAACTTTACATGGAAAAAAATTCCTATGGTTTCACCCAAGATCTAACCTAGGAGATGATAGCAATTAGAGGGGAGTGTGTCTACATACCCTTGTAGCCAAAAGCGTTAACTTTATAATCAAAGTGGTTGGCGTAGTCGTACTCCCTCCGTGATCCAATCCGATCCAGCACCACACGGGCGGCACCTCTGAGATGCGCATGTATACGGCTCGACGACGTATCCTCCTTCTTCATCCAGCAAGCGAGGGGGGAGAGATTGATGTGATCTAGACCAGCATGGTGGCATGGTGATGATGGTGGCAGCGGAAATCCGGCAGGGCTTCGCCAAGCGCGTACTGAAGGAGGAGATGAGAGGAAGAGAGGGGGAACCAACCAGTAAAGGGATGAGCCTCCCCTACATCTTCCCTATATTTATAGAGGTGCGGGAGGTGGCTGGCCATCCCTAGACCCTCCTCCAAGGAGAGGGGCGGCCAGGGGGGAGGCTTTTCCCCCAAGCCAAGTGGAGGTGCCCCTCCCCTTCAGGGTTTCCCCAACCCCTAGCTGCATGGGCCTTGGGGGGCTGGTGCGCCTGATCCATGTAGGATAGGGCGCCCCTTAAGCCCATGCAGGCCTATGGGACAGGTGGGCCCCTCAGGTGGACCCCCGGGACCTTTCGGAACCTCCCGATACACTACCGGTAAATAGGTGAACCTTTTCAGACCACTGAAAACTACATTTTCATATATATAAATCTTTACATCCGGACCATTCCAGAGCTCCTCGTGATGTCCTGGATCTCATCCGAGACTTCGAACAATATTCGGTATTGCCATTATGAATATCCCAATACTATCCTAGCATTACCGAACATTGAGTGTGTGACCCTACGGGTTCGCAAACATGTAGACATGACCGTGACACCTCTCTGGTCAATAACCAATAGCGGGACCTGGATGCCCATAATGACTCCCACTTACTCAACCAAGATCTTTATTGATTTGAACCACGATGTCGGGGATTCAGAAAATCCCGTATACAATTCCCTTTGTCTGGCGATATGTTACTTACCCGAGATTTGATCGTCGATATCACCATACCTAGTTCAATCTTGTTACAAGCAATTCTCTTTACTTGTTCCGTAATATAATATACCCATGACTAAACACACCAGTCACATGCTTGCAAGCTATTCAAGATGTTATATTACCGAGAGGGCCTAGAGATATCTCTCCGTCACACGGAGTGACAAATCACAGTCTCGATCCATGCATCCCAACAAATACTTTCCAAGATTATTGAAGAGCACTTTATGATCACCCAATTACGAAGTGATCTTTGATACCTATAAAGTATTCTGCCGGTATTAGGGAGTGGCATGATCTCATGGTCTAAGATCAGATACTTGACATGAAGAAAGTTGTAGCAATTAAACTAAGTGACACGATCATATGCTAAGCTTATGATTGGTTCTGTCTATCACATCATTCTTCTAATGATGTGATCCCATTATTAAGTGACACCTCATGTCTATGATCAGGAAATCTTAATCATCTTTAGTCAACAAGCTAGTCTAGTAGTGGCTGATTAGGGACACGGTCTTTGTTTATGTATCCACACTCTTGTATTACAGTTTTGTGTCAATACAATTATGTCAGATTTTGTGTTCTGGCAAAACCCTTGAGGTTCGAACACTGGGGTGTGCACGAAGATTCCCCCCTACCTAATCATGCCCTCAGCCTCACCGCGATCTCAAAGCCTAGCTCGACAAACTCGCAACACAAGAGACAAGAGATTTATACTGGTTCGGGCCACTGTTGTGGTGTAATACCCTACTCCAGTGTGGTGTGGTGGATTGCCTCTTGGGCTGAGGATGAACAGTACAAGGAGAAGAACCGCCTCCTGAGGCGAGGTGTTTTTGTGCTTGGTGGGTGTGAGGATGATCCGAATCTCCCGAGGCTCTGTTGTGATATGTTCAGATGAGTTGCCTCCTACTGTGGTGGCTAGTCCTATTTATAGAGGCCCTGGTCCTCTTCTCAAACATTGAGCGGGAAGGGTGACAACAACGGCCAATTTGATGGGGAAAAGCTAGTACAAGCTATCCTGACTAAAGGTGGTCTTCACCTGCCAAAGGCTCTGGCGGTGGCGCCGTCTTGGGCTCCACGGTGACCTCCGTCCTGCGGGTCTTGCTCTCGTTGCACCGATATGGAAACCTTTGCGTGATGCCTCGGTACTCCTCGCCTGCGCTTGCCTCCTTAGCACAAAATAGGAAACGAGGACACTGCGCACGCTGGCGCCCGCCTGGTCTTGGTCGTCATGGCTTACGTCATTGAAACCTCGCAAGGTTCGCCTTGCCTTGATGAAAGCACAAGTGCTCCCTAGGTGGTTTTGGTAATTAATGACAACATATCTCTTGTTGGACTAACACCTTTATCTAGTATGTTTCAGGTAAGTTCAACAATGGAGTGGCATGGACTAAAGGATGTGGGAACTCCTTCAAGATGCTAAGGACAAAGGATTGGCTCAAGCTTCAAGCTCAAGACTCTTCATTTTACATTTTAGTGATCCAAGATCACATTGAGTCTATAGGAAAAGTCAATACTATCAAGGAGGGATGAGGTGTTGCTTAATGAGCCTCTTGCTTCAAAGTGCTTCGTGATATGCTCCAAATACCCTCAACTACTTTCCCACTTCCACACATATGTCCTAAACCTAAAGTCAAACTCGGCCCCACTGATTCTTTCTATCCGGCGCCACCGAGTTTGGATGTCTTAGCCACTGCCACAAACCCTAGGCAAATCGGTCTCACCGATAGGGATCTCGGTCTCACCGAGATGGGATTGCAATCTCTCTGTGTATGTCCATTATCAAAATCGGTCTCACCGAGTTTGAGCAATCGGTACTACCGAGATTACAATGCAAACTCTCTGGTTAACTTATTATCAAAATCGGTCCCACCAAGTTTGATAATCGGTCCAACCGAGTTTGCCTGACCAACTCTCTGGTTAGCTAATTACCAAAATCGGTCCCACCGAGGTTTGTGTAGACGGTCTTACCGAGATTACGTTATGCCCTAACCCTAACCGAATCGGTCCCACTGAGTTGCATTCCGGTCCCACCGAAAACCCTAACGGTCACTCGGTTTACTAAAATCGGTCTGACCGAGTTTGTTGATTCGGTCCCACCGAGATTGGTAAATTGTGTGTAACGGTTAGATTTTGTGTGGAGGCTATATATACCCCTCCACCTCCTCTTCATTCGTGGAGAGAGCCATCAGACTGAACCTACACTTCCAGCATCCTATTTCTGAGAGAGAACTACCTACTCACGTGTTGAGACCAAGATATTCCATTCCTACCATATGAATCTTGATCTCTACCTTCCACAAGTTGCTTTCCACTCAAATCATCTTTCCACCAGATCTAAATCCTATGAGAGAGAGTTGAGTGTTGGGGAGACTAGCATTTGAAGCACAAGAGCAAGGAGTTCGTCATCAACACACCATTTGTTACTTCTTGGAGAGTGGTGTCTCCTAGATTGGCTAGGTGTCACTTGGGAGCCTCCGACAAGATTGTGGAGTTAAACCAAGGAGTTTGTAAGGGCAAGGAGATCGCCTACTTCGTGAAGATCTACCGTTAGTGAGGCAAGTCCTTCGTGGGCGATGGCCATGGCGGGATAGACAAGGTTGCTTCTTCATGGACCCTTCGTGGGTGGAGCCCTCCGTGGACTCGCGCAACCGTTACCCTACGTGGGTTGAAGTCTCCACCAACGTGGAAGTACGATAGCACCACCTATCGGAACCACGCCAAAAACATCTGTGTCTCCAATTGCGTTTGAATCCTCCAGTCCCTTCCCTTTACATTCTTGCAAGTTGCATGCTTTATTTTCCGCTGCTCATATACTCTTTGCATGCTTGCTTGCTATATGTTATGAATGTTAAACTTGTGCCTAAACTCCATTCAAACTTCAAAGAAACTTAAAAACTGCAACTTTGGTACTTAGTGTCTAATCACCCCCCCTCTAGACACCTCTTCTCAAGGTCCTACAATTGGTATCAGAGCATTGGTCTCCATTGCTTTGGTTTAATCACCATTGGAGGAAGATGGATGAGTATACTTTGGGGAGTCTTAGTCATAGAGTGCCTATTCTTGATGGAGAGTATTTTCGTGAGTGGAAAAATGAGATGCTTGTTATTTTCAATCAATATATTTTTAACAAGTACATTGCTAGCCCTTGTGCACCTTGTGTTGATCCTATGCATCCTACCCTTGATGAAGCTATTGACATGACTAGGAATCTTAGAACTGTTAATCTTATCACTAGAGGCTTGCCTAGAAACTTGATTAGAATTTTTCCTACTTTTGAGTGTGCCTACACTATATGGAAATTTCTTGAGGAACGATTTCCTGATTATTCCTTGAAAAATCTAGATGATATTCTCTATAAATCTGTTGCCTTGAGTAAGATGAATACTAGTGATCCTATGTTTGGTGATCGTCTATTTGAACTCACCAACCTTATGCGTGCCAAAGGAAATGTTGGTATTATCAGTGACATTATTTCCGAGGCTATAAGAATTCATAAGCAAGATTATAGTCAAACTCTTTCTAATGAATCACCCTCTCTAGGATTTGATCCACCACATGACGATGTTGAACATGGATACTATGATGAGGATGATGATAGTGACTTCGATCTTGATGATGCAATGAGACATTTTGGTCTTATGGCAAATCTTCGGGGATACATGTCAGGAGGAAAAGAATGGGTCCTTGACAGTGGATGTACCGATCACATGACCGGAGATAAAGACATGCTTCGTGAGCTTGCTGAAAATGATGGTCCTCGAAAGTATGTCACTTTCGGTGACAACTCAAAGGGTAAGGTGGTTGGCCTCGGTAAGGTGACCATCTCACATGATAGCTCCATACAAAATGTCATGCTCGTCGAATCTCTTGGGTACAACTTACTTTCAGTATCTAGACTTGTTGATTTCGGTTTCAATGTTCTATTTACTGAAGTAGATTGCCAAGTGTTTCGTCGAGATAATCATAAAATGGTCTTTACCGGCATACGTAGAGGTGATCTTTACATTGTTGATTTCACTAAAAAGGCTCAACCTAAAACTTGCTTCTTTGCTAAATCCTCAAAAGGCTGGTTATGGCATAGACGATTAGGTCATGTTGGTATGCGAAACCTTGACAAGCTTATTAAAGGAAATCATATACTTGGAGTTAATGATGTCATATTTGATAAGGATAGACTTTGCAGTGCTTGTCAAGCAGGTAAACAGGTTGGAGGAAGGCATCCCGTGAAGAACATCATGACCATGAAGAGGCCACTCGAGCTACTTCACATGGATCTCTATGGTCCCAACTCTTAGAAGAGTCTCGGTGGAAATTCTTTTGGTCTAGTTATAGTTGATGATTTTTCCAGATTTACGTGGGTGTTCTTTCTTTATGATAAATCGCAGGTCCAAAAGATCTTCAAAATCTTCGCTAGGAAGGCCCAAAACCAATTTGAAGTGAAGATCAAGAAGGTTCGCAGCGACAACGGAACGGAGTTCAAGAACGCAAATGTGGACACCTTTCTTGACGAAGAGGGGATTTCACACGAGTTCTCGGCTCGTACACACCTCAACAAAACGGAGTTGTTGAGAGGAAGAACGGACGCTCATCAAAATGGCGAGAACGATGCTTGATGAGTACAAGACGCGAAGCACTTTTGGGCGAAGCGGTTGAGACAGCTTTTCATGCAACAAATTGCTTGTATCTTCACAAGCTGCTCGCCGAGACAAACATCTGAGCTACTCACCGTAACAAACCCCAAGTTGGATACTTTCGAGTATTCGCTCAAAGTGCTACATTCTTGATAAGCATCGTCGTTCTAAATTTGCTCCTAATTCTCATGAAGGTTTCCTACTAGGTTATGGCTCAAACTCTCACACTTACCGTGTCTACAACAATTTCACCCGAAAGGTTGAAGAGACAGTAGATGTGAAGTTTGATGAATCTAACGGCTCGCAAGTAGAGCAATTGCCAATTGATGTAGGAGACAAAGATCCTTCGGAAGCAATCCAAGACTTGTCTATTGGGAAGGTCCGTCCAACGGAGGTGAAGGAGAGTACCTCGTCTGTCCAAGTGGAAGCTTCTACTTCACGATAAGGTGAACCAAGAGTTGATACGGAAGCATCCACAAGTGGGACACACCAAGATGAAGAAAATGAGGAAGTGCATCAAGATGAACGTCAACAACCTCCTTCTCCACCACGAAAAGAGAACAACAACGCTAACAATGAGGAAGGCCAAGAAGAAGAACAAGATGAAGAAGATGTTCAACGAAGACCCAAGCAAAAGCTTTCACGAGTTCGAGCAAGAATTGCTAAAGACCATCCCGTCGAGCAAATCTACAATGATATTCAAACCAGGAGAATCACTCGCTCTAAAACTCGTTTAGCTAACTTTTGTGAAAACTATTCTTTCATCTCTAGCATTGAACCTATGAAGGTCGAAGAGGCATTGGAAGATCCGGATTGGATAAATGCTATGCATGAAGAGCTACACAACTTTGAGAGGAACCAAGTTTGGACATTGATTGAGAAGCTCGACAACAACCACAACATCATCGGTACCAAATGGGTGTTTCGCAACAAGCAAGATGAAGATGGAAAAGTAGTTCGCAACAAAGCACGTCTCGTCGCCCAAGGCTACACACAAGTCGAAGGTATGGACTATGGTGAGACTTACGCCCCCGTTGCTAGACTTGAGTCCATTCGGATCTTACTTGCCTATGCTAATCACCATGATATTACCTTGTACCAAATGGACATTAAAAGTGCTTTTTTAAATGGTGAAATAGAGGAGGAAGTTTATGTTAAACAACCTCCCGGCTTTTTCAATCCTAAGAAACCCAATCATGTTTACAAACTTCACAAAGCTCTTTATGGACTTAAACAAGCTCCTAGAGCATGGTATAAATGCTTGACCAAGTTTCTTCTTGAAAAAGGCTTTGAAATTGGGAAAATTGATTCTACTCTTTTTACTAAAAGGGGTAATGGTGAACTCTTTGTATGCCAAATTTATGTTGATGATATTATATTAGGTTCAACTAACCCTCATTTTAGTGAAAATTTTGGGAAGCTCATGTCGGAGAAGTTTGAGATGTCTATGATGAGTGAACTAAAATTCTTTCTTGGTTTGCAAATCAAGCAAACTAAGGAAGGTACTTTTGTTTCTCAAACGAAGTACACCAAGGACTTATTCAAGAAGTTCAATATGCAAGAATGCAAAGGTATGACTACACCCATGCCTACTAGTGGACATCTTGACTTAACCAAAGATGGTGAACCGGTTGATCGAAAGGTTTATCGCTCTATGATTGGTTCATTGTTATATCTATGTGCCTCACGTCCCGATATTATGCTAAGTGTGTGCATGTGTGCACGATATCAAGCTGCTCCTAAAGAATGTCATCTTAAGGCCGTGAAAAGGATAGTGAGATACTTAATCCATACACCAAATTTTGGCATTTGGTATCCTAAGAGGGCCTCTTTCGATCTTGTTGGCTATTCCGACTCGGACTATGCCGGAGACAAGGTTGATAGAAAGTCCACTTCGGGTACTTGTCAATTCCTTGGTAGATCTCTTGTGTCTTGGTCCTCCAAGAAACAAAACTCGTATCCTTATCCTTCTTGAAGCTGAATATATTGCCGCTGGTTCATGTTGTGCTCAATTACTTTGGATGACCCAAACTCTTAAATATTATGGGATATATGTGAAACATGTTCCATTGCTTTGTGATAATGAAAGTGCTATCAAAATTGGTCATAATCATGTGCAACATTCTCGAACTAAGCATATTGAAGTTCGTCATCATTTCATTTGAGATAATGTTGCTAAGGGTGACATTGATCTTAAGCATGTTCGCACCGAAAAGCAATTAGCGGATATATTCACTAAACCTCTTGATGAGAAAGTGTTTTGCAGGTTAAGAGGAGAATTGAACATCATTGATGCTTCAAACTTGGAGTAGAGACTCCATTGGATACATGCAAGACATGAGCTTATGACTAATCCTTGATATTTCTCTTAGATGAAAAACTTATGTCTTGGATATATTTGAATCTTGCATGATATCTAACCCATGTAGGTACTTGGTTGAATCAAATTCCATGAGGTTTAAACCTACTCATATCTTGAGCAATCTCTACATCACCAAGTCGAAGGTGGTTGAAGACAAGGAAGCACGAAACCATTCAAACATATCCTTTGAAAAATTCTATGTTGAGTTTCATGATTGTCATTTTTGGATATACAAGTGCTCTTCCTTGCAAGAACTAACCCATGTAGGTAGATGGACTCAAATTCCAAGTGTTGCTCCAAATTCTTGATGAGATACATCAACCTTGAGCAACCCACGCAAGTTCAACTACATGGACAACACCACCAACCAAGGTATTTTATTCCATCTTAGAGAAGCTTTACTCCGAGACATGAGTTAAAGCAACTCGACAAGATGTGAATACATCAAGATGCTTAAACGAAAAATGGCAACCCCATTTTGAGCTTAAACGATGAGTATGGCCTATGATCAAGTGATCTCACTTGACTCCTAAGTCAATATACTCTAACATAGGTGACTTTGTCGCCGACCATCTCTAGATGAAGTTCTCCTGTGTTCTTTTCTGAGTTTTTGCATTTGTCTCATGCATTTGTGTTTCCCCTTTTTTTTAGAAACTTCATCTAGATTTCTTTCTGTTTTCTCTGCATTTTCTGCATCAAATTCCTTGCATATCTTTCAGTTAATTCCTTGCAAATCTTTGTGAGATCTTACTAGTCTAGTGAGCTGAGGTGACAAGTGTTTTCTCTGCGATGAACTCGGTTACACCGATTTGTTATTTTCGGTCCAACCGAATCTTTTCGGTACGACCAAAGCATACCACTCGGTGCCACCGATTTCATAACAGGAAAAACTCTTTGCCACATATTCTGTGTTTCTTCTCTGATTTTCTCCACATACTCTTTGCTCCACTCAATGAATCTTGTCCTCTACAAGCATCACATTTTTATCATTGCTTTGTTCTGTGTCTCAAGGACCAAACCCATTCGACAGATTCCAGAAGACCCTTCTTGGAAATTGATGTCAAAGGGGGAGAGAGATCACATCAAAGCTTATCATTTAGAGAGAGAGAGAGATCACATCAGAGAAGGAGAGAGAGATCCTTCAGGGGGAGAGAGAGATCTCCAGGGGGAGAGAATACTAGTAGAAAGTATTTCTCAAGGATCCCAGATGCTTGGTATTCAAGAGGAGAGATACCACATGTCTTCTTGAGGGGAGAGACATGTTCATATGATCTGTTGTGCTCAATTTTTGCATTAGCATACATTAGCTTTGAACTTTAGCTCTGATCATCATTCATATCTTTCAGCTCTGTTTTCATTCATCTCTGATTTTCTGTTCCCTATCTTCTCCCAGTATCCCATGTTAGATTCAGGGGGAGTAAGGCATCTAAGGGAAAGAGATCATTTAAATTCATTGCATACCTTTACTCTTGGGGACATATCTAATCCAATGTTGTACTCAGTACTCACTCTCTACATGTCATCCCAGTCTTGGTATTCTTGTGGTTTCTTTTGTTTGCTCTGGCTAGTAGGTGCATCTGTGTTATCTAACCTTGTTTACGCAGGTTCATTCCATCCTAAGCCAACTCAAGACTACAAGGTAAGTATATGCATCACAATCATGTGTATGAGGAATTCTTGCTGATGTACATACTGTTTGCAAGAAGGACTCATGGGCATGAAGGTATTCTCTTTAATATGTTTTTTCTCTGATGCATATAGCCAAGATACATGTAACACATTGCCTGCTCTATCATGGTTATGCTATCACATGCTTCTATATTTCATATTCACATGATTGCATACATGTAGGGGGAGCCTATGCTTGTTACATGGCTTTCCAAAGCTTTACTCGCTATTCTTTATATCATTATCTAAAGCTTTGATGTATGTTGCCATCAATTATCAAAAAGGGGGAGATTGAAAGCACAAGTGCTCCCTAGGTGGTTTTGGTAATTAATGACAACATATCTCTTGTTGGACTAACACCTTTATCTAGTATGTTTCAGATAAGTTCAACAATGGAGTGGCATGGACTAAAGGATGTGGGAACTCCTTCAAGATGCTAAGGACAAAGGATTGGCTCAAGCTTCAAGCTCAAGACTCTTCATTTTACATTTTAGTGATCCAAGATCACATTGAGTCTATAGGAAAAGCCAATACTATCAAGGAGGGATGAGGTGTTGCTTAATGAGCCTCTTGCTTCAAAGTGCTTAGTGATATGCTCCAAATACCCTCAACTACTTTCCCACTTCCACACATATGTCCTAAACCTAAAGTTAAACTTCCCACTGATTCTTTCTATCCGCGCCACCGAGTTTGGATGTCTTAGCCACTGCCACAAACCCTAGGCAAATCGGTCTCACCGATAGGGATCTCGGTCTCACCGAGATGGGATTGTAATCTCTCTGTGTATGTCCATTATCAAAATCGATCTCACCGAGTTTGAGCAATCGGTACTACCGAGATTACAATGCAAACTCTCTGGTTAACTTATTATCAAAATCGGTCCCACCGAGTTTGATAATCGGTCCAACCGAGTTTGCCTGACCAACTCTCTAGTTAGCTAATTACCAAAATCGGTCCCACCGAGTTTGTGTAATAGGTCATACCGAGATTACGTTATGCCCTAACCCTAACCGAATCGGTCCCACCGAGTTGCATTCCGGTCCCACCGAAAACCCTAACGGTCACTAGGTTTACTAAAATCGGTCTGACCGAGTTTGTTGATTCGGTCCCACCGAGATTGGTAAATTGTGTGTAACGGTTAGATTTTGTGTGGAGGCTATATATACCCCTCCACCTCCTCTTCATTCGTGGAGAGAGCCATCAGACTGAACCTACACTTCCAGCATCCTATTTCTGAGAGAGAACTACCTACTCATGTGTTGAGACTAAGATATTCCATTCCTACCATATGAATCTTGATCTCTAGCCTTCCCCAAGTTGCTTTCCACTCAAATCATCTTTCCACCAGATCCAAATCCTATGAGAGAGAGTTGAGTGTTGGGGAGACTATCATTTGAAGCACAAGAGCAAGGAGTTCATCATCAACACACCATTTGTTACTTCTTGGAGAGTGGTGTCTCCTAGATGGCTAGGTGTCACTTGGGAGCCTCCGACAAGATTGTGGAGTTGAACCAAGGAGTTTGTAAGGGCAAGGAGATCGCCTACTTCGTGAAGATCTACCGCTAGTGAGGCAAGTCCTTTGTGGGCGATGGCCATGGTGGGATAGACAAGGTTGCTTCTTCGTGGACCCTTCGTGGGTGGAGCCCTCCGTGGACTCGCGCAACCGATGCCCTACGTGGGTTGAAGTCTCCACCAACGTGGAAGTACGATAGCACCACCTATCGGAACCACGCCAAAAACATCCGTGTCTCCAATTGCGTTTGAATCCTCCAATCCCTTCCCTTTACATTCTTGCAAGTTGCATGCTTTATTTTCCGCTGCTCATATACTCTTTGCATGCTTGCTTGCTATATGTTGTGAATGTTAAACTTGTGCCTAAACTCCATTCAAACTTCAAAGAAACTTAAAAACTGCAACTTTGGTACTTAGTGTCTAATCACCCCCCCCCCCCTCTAGACACCTCTTCTCAAGGTCCTACACTTGATCTCTCCGCCCCTTGCGAGCCAGCTTGGTGAGGCTGTCCCCGAGGAGGTCTTGTATTGTCCGCCTTGCGAGGCTTGGCCCCTCGCGAGGGTCTTGAGCGATTGTTGGTGAAGACAGGGCATACTGGGCCGCGAGTGGAGCCACGCCGTGGGCCGCACACAGGCAAGTCTGGGGACCCCCGATCCCTGAACACCGACAGTAGCCCCCGGGCCCAAGGCGCGCTTGGACTTGGCTTCGAGGTGAAGCCAAATGGTAGGTGCGGCGCGCCGCGGGCCCCAACAGCCTGCGGCCTTGGTCGACGCGTGGCGATTGATTGGGCATGGATCGCAAGGGGCCTCGGCAACTACCCGTCTGAAAAAAGGCTGGCGCGGGCTACGCTTGCCTTCATTGCTTTCTTCCGCCTTGGTCCAGATCCCCTTTCTCGCCCCTCGCTTCCAAAATCTCCAGATCTGCTCCCATCCCCTTCCGAATCAACGACCAATGGTGACCTGGAAGGTCAAGGTTTCTTCGTCACCTGCCTGGTACGAGCCGTCTCTGGATGCGCCCAATGTCTCAGAGAAGAACCTCGCCGTCACGCGCCTACTGACGGCGGGAGAGAGCAACGAGAGGGGGAAGAACGAGCTCCGGGCTGGCTCTGCCGTGCCGGAGCCCGCGGGAAGCACCTTCTTCCCCTCATTCATGAGCAGCGTCGTCGCGTGGCTGGTTCCCCCCTTCTCCGAGTTCTTCTATGAAGTCCTTGGCCATTACGGGCTGCAGGCGCTGCATCTTCATCCCAACTTTGTTCTCCTTTTGTCGATCTTTGCCTTCTACTGTGAGGCGTATGTCGGTGTGATGTCGTCTATGGCTCTGTTGCGCCACTTCTTCTTCCTTCGCATCAATGATGGTCGTACCTCCGGGTGCGCCAACTTCATCGCGGCCGGCAAGGCCAACTCGATCTCGAAGGCTGGGAAGAAGGCCGACAGCTTCAGGAGCAAGTGGGTCATGATGGGCGCCAAGTGCGTCCACCCACGCTTAGTGTTGCCAACGGAGATGCTCCAGTCCGACGCGGGGTGGTCTCGTGCGAAGCTCACTAATGACCGGGCGACATCGGTGCTGGAGAAGATGAACACCGACCCGAAGCTGGGCAACGCGAAGGCGGCGAAGGTGATTGGGGCCATGCTCCTGAGGGAACTCCTGATGTTGCGCGTGGCCCCGCTTTAGTCGCGTACGCGCCCCTTATGGAGGCTTGGGGGCGAAGAGCTGGCTGCGGCTCTCCGCCTCCTGGTTGGGGACGACCAGGAATACCCGCCGAGTGCCGTCATTCCCTTGTTCCGCCGCAAGGACGGAGCACAGGTCGTGGCTGCCAGGCCAACCTTTGATGGGCACGGGCTGGTGCCGCCAGTGCCTCGTGCGGTCCCGGCTGCGACGGTGCCGGTGGAGTTGTCTTCTAACGACTCTCGCAAGGAGGAGGAAGACGAGGAGCGCGAGTCGGAGGCAACCCCCGAGGGGATGGGGGAGACCTCCCGCTTGCGTAAGGCTGACCTCCACCGCACCATGCCTGACGACGACGACGAGACCGATGACCTTCAGAGGGGGGAGCTGCCCGTGATCCCGACGAGGGGCAGGTCGGCGTTGGTTTCCCGAGATAACGCTCCTGTTCTGACGCCGCCTGTGGCTGCTTATGGCCCGTCTGCTGCTCCTTCCTCTGCCCCTGGAGCCCGTGCGCCCACGCCCCAGGCTGGGATGCTCTCGGGCTTCAAGCTTAGCAAGAGGAGGGTGGACTACACCGCGGTGGACCAGTAAGTGCTCTTGCCTTGTTTCGTTCTTGCTTCTGCTCCTTGACCTTGACGCTTCTCCGTTGTGCGATTAGGCCGACGCCTGCGGCGAAGAAGAGGAAGGAGGAGGCAGTGGTACTGCTCGGGACCAGCCTGCCTGCTCCGGTTGTGTCTCCCTCAGTGGAGAAGGGCAGCGTTGGTGCTCATGTCTCTCCAGCTCGGTCGTCCTCACGAGGCCTGGGGGAGAATCCTCGGGAGGAGTCAGCCCCCGTGGACCCGCTGGCTCCGAAGGCACCGGTGTCCGGCTCGGCTGCTGAGGTCTCCAAGGCTCAGGAGCCCCCAGTCTCCCAGCCTATGGTGACGATACCTTCTCCTCCTCCTCCCGCTGCACCGCTGATTCCAGGTCCTTCCGCCTTCCCTGACGTCTTGGAGCGCGCTCTTTCTAAGATGACCCGGCTGCGAGAAGATCTTCAGGGCGCCGACTCCCACCTGGTGGCTGGGCGCCTGGAGCTAGTCTCTGGCTGGCTCCATTCTAACGTGTCTGTTCAGGCGGCACTGAGCCAGGCCACGGCGACCTCCGAGAAGGAGAAGCAGGCCGCCTCCCAAGCAGCGGCTGCTCGCGAGGCGACGCTGAAGGACGTCGAGGCCACCCAGGATCGCTGCCGGGCGCTAGAGGTCGAGCTGAAGACCATGCGCAACGAGCGTGCAGAATAAGCCCGTAGCCGCAAGGTGGAGGAGGCGAAGATGAAGGCTCGGGAAGACGCCATCAAGGGCTGCGACGCCGAGCTGGAGCAGTCAGGGAAGGCGTAGGCCACTGCGCATCCGGTTGGAGGAGCTGGAGCGGAAGGTGAAGGCGGAGAAAGCCGAACCTGACGCGAAGGTGAAGGTTCTGGCCGAGGACCGCACGGCCTTTGCGCTCCTCGAGGAGAGGTCTCGCGTGGCACTGAAGACACTCTATGAGAAGGGCTTGGAGAAGCCGCTGACCACCGACGAGGACGGCCCCACCCAGCTGCTTCCCTACTTGGTCGAGGCGCTTGAGGAAGTCGTGAGCGGCATCGGCCCCATGGCAGAGGAAGAGGCTCACGTCGTTTCTTCAGCTGGCACTGACGCGCGTCTTCAGCCACCTCCATCTTCGCGATCCTGCCGCCCGCCTTGACGAGCTGCTGGAGCCTATGGACGACGAGCACTGCGCAGCCGCTGCCGCAGCCGTGAAGGGTCAGGTGGAGGCCCTGCTGAAGAAGTTCTGCACCTTCGCTCCCGCGCCTTCGACCGGCGATGCTACTAATCCTGCAGCCCCGGCCGATGGTACAGGTGAAGGCGACGCCACCAAGGAAGGAGCGCCTCTTGCGGGTGCTGGCGGTGTCCAGGGATGACTTGCTTGCGGCTCCTTTCCTGTTTAAACTCCTGCAACATGTACCGTGCCTCGTGGAGGCGTTTAAATTAGTGTTTGATACTCGGAGAACAACATGTCTTGTAATATGTTCTTTGAGATTTTGCGATTTCCTTCCCATTTGGTTTACGTTCTACGTCGGCAGAGCCCGACCCCGCGCATACCTCAGCCGCCGTTGGGTCGTCCGTATCACCAGCACGAGACCAAGGAGTGAGGGCTACGTGGCCAGTTAGGCTCCTGAGTCACGATGCTCAGGAGTCCCCCTTGACGCGCAAACAGCTTATGGAAAGGAGATGCAAGGGTAGGTCTAGTGTTCTACGTCGGCAGGGCCTGGCCCCGCGCATACCTCAATCGCCGTTGGGTCGTCCGGATCACCAGGACAAGACCAAGGAGTGGGGGGCTATGTGGCCAATTAGGCTCCTGAGTCACGATGCTCTGGAGTCCCCCTTGACGCTCAAATGACCTTCATACCTTTGTCCTCGCCGAGGCTCGGCTCGGGAGGGGTGCGCGACGACCAAGTCCGGGGGACCTGGCTGGGTGGTGTACGCTTGGGCGTGACCCGAGCGCAGCCCTCGTGCCCAGCCCCCTCGCGCGACTCTCCCGAGGGGAGGTGTTGCGATGAGGCCGGACACTGAGCTCAAGGGCTCCCTGAGGTTGATACGGCCGTGTGGCCACCCTCAGTTGTTTATCACCAGCACGGAGCATAGCACTTCCGCACTTGCACGGGCATAGCCGCTCCTCGGCAGTATCGATGGCCAGCGCGGAGCATGGTGCTTCCACTGGTACGTGGGAGGGGACTCCCTACTATGGAGAGCCCCCGGGGTGTATACAGCCCCGCCCTGATACGTGGCTTGCATGGCAGGGCTAGACGAGGTGTGTCTGGGCACTCGTGAGCAAGCGCAGGACTCACGAGGCCCTACCTCAAGGCGGGTTGCGCCTGGTCTTGGTTCTTGATGGTTGTGGCGGTCCTGCAAAATGGTTAGACAACCTGGGCCGAACGAATCTCCCGAGGTTATCGCATGAGAAGGCCAAGCACCAACGACCCCAGGAGGTCACGTGAACGGGACCGGCCCGCCAGATAGAGCTCAGCCATTGGATTTATCGACGCTGCAGGGACGGGCCCGAGCACAGACGCCATGCCTAGCCTTCTTATGTGACGGGTCCTGAAGAAAGACGATCGGCGTGCGGCTCCCATGGTGGGTGACAGTCAAGCAGGTGATAATCACAGATAGGTGATGCATGAGAAGCAGACTAGCTTAGGTAAATGCAAGAACAATACATGCCACTGGGTTGGACCCGAGCGGCTTGGGGATAATGCAGCCCGAGGGGCGCCCCCAGCAAGGTAAGCTAAAGATGTAAAGGGATACATGCCACAAGGACGGACCCACGTGGCCTGGGAATGATGTAGCCCGAGGGGCACTCCCGGCTAAATAAACTTGGAAAATGTCACCTGGTTCTGTTGTTGAAGAAATGTTGTGGCAGCTAAAGACGCGTGACGAAGGGGGGTCCGAACGGTTCCTTGAATACCGTCTCCACCTCCACTAGGACTGCATGGTGCTTGGCCTCCTGAGCCGCCAGGATGCTCTGCAGGTTGCGCTGGAAGGCGGACGCCATGCTCGGCAGGCCAAAAGGCATGCAAACGTAGATGTGAGATGGGCCCTCACAGCGTCCCACGCGCGAAGGCCAGAAAAGCTCCTGAGATGCAGCCCTGTTGAGCCCTGGGACGTCGATGCATATGCGCAGCCGCCATCCTCGACTGGATGGGGGGCCACGCCGGGTGAGCGGCGGTCGCTGTCGTGGAATTGTCACGGCAGATGTCCTCTTGCAAGGACTTAATCGTGGAGCCATCGCAACTAGGAAGCTTAAAGGGGTTAATCTGGACAAAGGACATGAGAGGGTTTATACTAGTTCGGCTCCTTACGGTGAAGGTAAGCCTATGTCTAGTTGGGTTGGTATTGCTTGAGGTTTCGATAACCAGGGAGCAAGATATGCTATGCCCGGTTCTCGAAGTGTTGTTTTTCTTGCCCTAAGCCGCCGGCGGGTCATCCCCTTATATACACGGGTTGACGCCCTGCGGCTTACAGAGTCCCGACCGGCTCATAAACAGTGTCCGGCTTAGTGACTAGTCAAGTCTACCTTATGATACAAGTCATTCCATTATAGCGGTTTACTACAACGGGCCTTAAGTCGCATGTGGGCCTTAGGCCCCTTGTTGAGACGCCATCTTCATGCTTGGACTTGGGCTTCTGTCTGGTAACTCTTTACGTAACCCGGCCCCTCCTGGGCAGCTTACACAAATAGTTATATCCCCAACATTAGGCCCCAGATTGATTTGAACCTGCTCATGTCAATCTTAAAATAACTTAAAACATAAATCTTCAGTATTCAGACTGCGCAAAAAGACTTTCTTTAACCCGGCGTGACGTCACTCTTTGGATCCGTGTTAACCCGTCATGACGTCATCTTTCCTTTTATCTCGCCGAATTGGCCCAATGGATCTTCGTCTTTATTGCCCGTTCCGAGAATTGAGGCGTCGGGGCCGCTGGATAGTAATTCTTATCTCCTCGTTTCCCGTGCCGTCTCAGTTATTCTCTCCTAATAAATAGGCGCGACCTGGGTTTTCATTTTCCCCCCTTTCTAGTCGTCTTCCTCCGCCCGCTCTCTCCCTGTTGCTCAAGCTCCGCCGCCGCCGCAGTGCACCTCATCTCTGTCGACCTTGGCCGCTGCATTAACTTGAATCCGACCAGAGAACGGCAGCGCCCCTTCGCAACAGATCCAGCACTGTAAGTTTCCCCATTCTGCATCTTATATCTATGCTAGGGTTGACAGTTCTTCTGTACAGTTCGTAGTTCATCCCCTGTTCTTCGTATTTCCTCTGCCGTGGCTTCTTGTGATCCCATAGTAGCATAAATCTCGTGCGGTACCTGGTCCGCATCCATTTTATATACTAGCAGATCTTCCTTTCTTGAAAGGAATCCTCATTAGGAGGCATGAACTCCTCTGCTCTGTTTTTAGGTCTAGGAAAAATTTCTTTCAGAACAATAATTTGATCCAAAATAATATCTGTCATCTGTGAAACTTGTTTCTATCACCCGGAAAGCTTCTTCTGGTAAATGCCCTTAAACACAACTGTCTAGGTGTCCGGTTTAAATAAGTGATACTGAGCTGTAATCCTTGCCGTCTTCTCATGACTTTAAAAAATTTGAATCGCTCTTGATGTTTGAAGCGGCTTAAATATTGTTGCACAATCACCATTGTATCATTAGGCCCCTTTAAGCCGCTACCACTCAGCAATTTGAATATTTTCTTCCGGGTTAAAATTTAAGCCAAAACTTCTTATTTTGCAATAGGCCAATCTGTTGTTATGGCGCCTAGGTCGACCAAAGCTCCTGTAACCTGCAACTGGGTCCCATCCACTGTCACCAAAAGCAAGCTGGCTGAGTTTGTGAAATCTGGTCATTTGCCAAAAAAGGAGGTCATGTCTTATCGTGGTCCTGACCCATCCAAAGAAAAACCTCAACCAAAAGACGAGGAAGTGATAGTTTTCACGGATCACATGAACCGGGGATTTGCCCCTCCCGACTCAAAGTTCTTTAGAGAAGTTCTGAATTTCTTTGACCTTAGACCTCAAGACATCGGGCCCAATTCCGTGTCAAAACTCTGCAATTTTCAAGTTTTCTGTGAGGTGTACCTGGGAGAGGAACCAAGCCTGCTTTTATTCAGAGAACTGTTCTACTTGAACCGGCAGAATGAGCGCGCCAACAGGCCGAGTCTTGAACTTGGCGGTATCTCAATCCAGCGACGGAGAGACTGTCTGTTTCCTTTTGTTGAACTGCCGAGTCACTCCAAATATTGGAACCAGTCATGGTTCTATTGTCAGGATACTTCCCCAGCTGATGAGCCGCCTCTGCCCGGCTTTCGCGCCCTGCGTCTCGAATCCAATCATCCACTGGCAGATAAGTTATCCGGTGTTGAACGCTTGCCTCTCAACCCCACCATCAAGAAGATCAAAGCTCTTCTAGGGAACGGTTTAAATGGCATCGATCTGGTTCGAGTCTGGGTCACCTGGCGGATACTACCATTAAGCCGCCGCTCCGGCTTAATGTGTACTTATACAGGCGAAAAGGATGACTCGATGCGTCATAGCTCTGATGATTTATCAGACGATGCGGTAGATGCTACAGTCCAATCTCTGTTGAAGGAAGGCACTGTAACCAGTAATGCCTTCGGCTTACTTCCCTTCTGTAAGAAGAACCCGGCTCCTGCGGTAAGTTACTAGTCTTCATAAATACTCTTTTATATGTTACCTTCTTATACTTATGATTCTTTATCTGTTTCCACAGTCCAGTGATGATTTCTGGAAAGTCAAATATGACCACGAGGCTGCCCAACAAGCCAGAGCCGCCAAGAAAAAGGAAAGGAAAAACACCAAGACGGGGACTTCAAAAAATAAGAAAACCAGCACCTCTGAACTGTTCAAATTGGATGACTCTTCTTCAGTTGAGGAAGAGGTAATTCCTTATTTTCCTTAACTCCTTTGTTACTATTTTATTGATATTTCCTCCTTTCAGGAAGACACTGGAAACAGCCAAGCTCATGACGAAGAGGTAACTATAATTTCCTCTGACTCAGAGCCTTTGCCAAAGCACAAAACCCGGCGGGTGACCCGGAAAGTAAGATTTTCACATCCCTTAGCTTATCAAGATCCTCAATTTCTTTTGAAGCAACAACAGCTTGAGAACTGGAGGCAAACCCGGACAAGCAAGGATGTAGAGCTTTCTTCCGGCTTACCTGACGTAAGCAGGAAACATCGAACTGAGGTCATCTCCGCTTTGCGTTCTGTTTATCCTTTGGCGGGTTTAATTCATCTGACTCCAATTATCAGGATACCTCTCCGTCTTCCGGCGAGTCGATGCAATCAAACATGCCGGCTTTTAAAACAGCTCCCGGGTAATGCCACCTTTCTTACTTTAAGTTATTTCCATACTTATTCGTTGGTACTCATCCTTCCACTTTGACTGATAGCCTGCAAGCGAAGCCTAGCAAGAGGGCCAGAAAGAATAACTTGTCCCAAGACCCGGTGGTCACTGAACCGGCAATTGACTCATCCATTCCTGAGAGCTCCATTCATCAGCCATCGCTTGAACCGGCCTTTGATATTCCGGTGTCAACCTCGACCGCTGCGCAGAAGAGCGTTGTCCACGATTCTGATAAGCCGGAGACTCCTAGCCCGGTCAAGACGACTGAACCAGAAGTTGAATTTCTGAAAAGCCAATACGCTGACCCGGGCCGGCCTACTGTCCTTGCTTGATGCACTGCTAAGGAGGAGTTTGCCCAACATCGGAAAACCAAACAAGACATCACTGATTATACTCACCTAAGCATTGGTGATATAGTCTCGGGCTATCTGAATCAAGTGCACAATAGCCGTGACCTGGAAATTGACATGGTGAAGCAAATACAACATAAATCTGAGGTATACCTTTAACTTTTTCCTGAACCTTACTTATCAGATCAGCCCCAAGTCTATTGCTTATGAATGAATATCTGTGTAGACTTAGAAATCAACTTACTGTCAGCTTTGTCCGGCTTAAATTGAATATATTTAACCCGGTGATAGCATGAAACTTTCAATTTTGGGTTACACATTAGCCCCCAAGTGTCAAGTGCCTTTACTTGTAAAGTGCTTGAGACTTAATATACATGACCCGGTAAAATAGGTTAAGAAATTCTTTAAGCATACATTAGCCACCAAGTGCCAAGTATCTTTACTTGTAAAGTGTTTGGGACTTGAATGTAATCTTACCGTGATTCTTACCATAACCTGATGTCGATGCAGGCCACCATAAGTCAATTTGAGGCGGAGATTGCTGATCTGAAGAGTCATTTGAAAACCCAAGAGCTTGAAGCTCAGAAAGCCAACTCCAAGTTTGAATTCAGTGTCTCCGAACAAGAGAAACTGAAGAAAAAATTTGAATCGGAGAAGAAAACTTGGGTTGAGGAGAGGGCTTCACTGGTGACTCGGGCTGAAACATCAGAGGCATCTCTTGCCGAGGCGACCGCCGAGCTGTCCGGCTTAAAGCGCCAGATATCTCAAATGGTCTCAGCAATCTTCGGTAAGTTTACTATGTATAACTCTGAATATCACAATGGTTCCTTTGATGTTTATTTTAATTGTTAACTCCGGCTCACCTTATATGTATAAACACAGGCCCCAGGAGCACGAACCTCAAGCAGAATATGCTGGTCAAGCTTAAGGCGGTGTACACTCTGGTGGAACAACTATACACCGGGTCACAACGTGCTTTAGCCGTTGTGGCTTTATCAAATGATGCTCCTTATCTCCTGCAAGATGTACTCAAGCGGCTTGCCGTGCTACCTCAATGGATTCATGAGTTAAGGCGAGCATCTGGTAGAGCCGGAGCAATAGCCGCCTTAAGCCAGGCCAAAGCATTGGCTCAAGAGCTAGACTTAAGCGATGTTGCTCTTGGATACCCCAGCTTAAAGGAGGACGGCTCTGCATTCAGTCAATCGGATTTCACCACCTGTGTGAGAGTCGTACGTCCTGTGGCCACCATCATCGGCAACGATATTGATCTTACAAAGTACCAGCCGGGTTATGACAACGAGAACCGGAGGATTCCAACTCCGCATTATGAGGATGTCAGCCTGATCCCTCCAACTCGTAAGCATACCTTTGCTCCTGAAGTTGACCCGGCCAGTTTAATAGATGTTGAAGCTGAATTTGAAGCTTTAAGCGGCATTGACTAGACCTCGTCAACCTTCCAGGACAAAACAACCGAAGGAGAGGCGGGGAAGGATAACCCGGAGTCATCAAGCCAGCCGGAAGAATGAGCCGCCAGATGTGTTATGACTTTTGCAAAACAATGCTTCACTTATTTTAGACTCGGGGAGTCTTGTAATAGGATAGAGAAAACTCCTTAACTCTGTCATGCCTTCGCGCATATTTTGCGGTGCTTAACAATGTCCCAAGCCTCCAGCAATGTGCACTGCCGGCTTGCTTGAATCATCCAAAAGCTTTCTGCTTTACTCTGTGTATAAAACAAAGAACTTCCTTTGGCATCTCACCACATCCGGGGTCATGTAAGATAACGTTAATCCGGAGTAGGAACCAAAACATCATAAGTATCAGCCGGTTTAAGGCATACCTTACCGGCTTACTTGATCCCAAAAAGCAGACAGTTATACTTAACTTCTTAAAATTGGCACATATAATGTTTACCTGGCCCTTAGTATTATTTACTCTTATAGAATAACGTAAACCTGATTTTCAAAGGCCTCTGATCCGAATACGATCAGTAGAGCCGTTCCAGAGGGGTTAAGCTAAGATTCGGATACGATCATATAGCCCCCAATGGCTTTGGCGATGCCGATCAAATGGGTATCGACAGCTATGTTCTCTTTGGTTCGAATATGACCTATGTTTGAATAGGAAGCCCCCAAGTGACCATGAGAGTTGTTTAATAACGCTGATTCAAATACGATCCACGTCAGGCCCAAAGAGGTTAAGCTATGATTCAAATATGATCAAGAAGCCCCCAAGTGGGTTCGGTAGTGTGCCAATCAATTGAGTATCGACAGCTATGTTCTCTTTGGTTCGAATACGACCTATGTTTGAACAGGAAACCCCCAAATGACCATGGCTTGATTCAGATAGGATCATAAGCCGGACCAAAGGGAAAGCCGGATTCAGATATGATCCGCTCCCTGTTAGTCGTTTCCATCCCCTGGTAAAGAAGACACATAAACCTTGTAGGATGGAAAAGAAAGAGGTCCTGCTTTATTGCTTTATATAATATATACATTGCTTAAAAATAAAAGATAAATATACTCTGAGCCAGCGGCTTAAGTATAGTAGGGCCGGAGATGCGCTATGTTCCACGGCCGGCGGGTCTCCTCCTCCGACTTACGTGAGTCTTTGTGCTCTCGAACATCGATGAGGTAATATGACCCATTGTTGAGATTCTTGCTGACCACGAAAGGTCCTTCCCAAGGAGGGGACAGCTTGTGCATATCAGTTTAATCCTGGATGAGCCGGAGCACTAAATCGCCTTCCTGGAAAGTTATACTTCTAACCCGGCGGCTGTGATAGCGGCGCAGGTCTTGCTGGTAAATCGTCGAGCGGGCTATGGCCAAGTATCGCTCTTCATCCAACAAGTCAAGTGCATCCTGACGAGCTTTTTCGTTATCAGCCTCAACGTAAGCCGCCACCCGGGGTGAATCATGCTGGATGTCACTTGGCAGAACCGCCTCTGCTCCGTACACCATGAAGAAAGGTGTATAACCAGTAGACCTGTTAGGTGTTGTGTTGATGCTCCATAGCACAGAGGGTAACTCCTCCACCCAACAACCCGGAGTTTGATGTAAAGGAACTAAGAGCCGGGGTTTGATACCTTTCAAGATCTCTTGATTAGCTCTTTCTGCCTGACCATTAGACTGGGGGTGAGCAACAGCCGAAACATCAAGCCGCATGTGCTCTTGTTGACAGAACTCTTCCATGGCACCCTTGGAGAGATTAGTGCCATTATCAGTTATAATACTGTGCGGAAGACCAAAACGAAAGATCACCTTTTTGATGAACTGAACCGCCGTGGCTGCATCACACTTACTGACCGGCTCTGCTTGAACCCACCTGGTGAATTTATCCACTGCCACCAACAGGTGTGTCTTCTTATCTTTAGACCTTTTGAAAGGTCCAACCATATCAAGCCCCCAGACTGCAAATGGCCAAGTAATTGGAATCATCCTCAATTCTTGAGCCGGCACATGAGCTCGTCTTGAGAATTTTTGACATCCGTCACATTTGCTGACTAGATCCTCCGCATCAGCATGAGCCGTCAGCCAATAAAAACCATGACGAAAAGCCTTGGCTACCAGGGACTTTGAACCGGCATGATGACCGCAATCACCTTCATGAATCTCACGAAGTATCTCCTGACCCTCCGTAGGTCATACACAACGCTGAAACGCCCCAGTGACGTTGTGGTGATGCAACTCGCCGTGAACAATCATCATGGATTTGGACCGCCTGATGATTTGTCTTGCCAAAGTCTCGTCCTCAGGCAACTCTCCCCAAGTCATGTAGGCTAAGTATGGAACCGTCCAGTCCGGGATGGCATGGAGAGCCGCCACCAGCTGCGCCTCCGGGTCGGGGACTGCAAGCTCTTCCTATGTAGGCACTCTGACAGAAGGTTTATGCAAAACGTCAAGGAAAGTATTAGGCGGCACCGGCTTACGCTGAGACCCCAGCCGGCTTAAAGCATCAGCCGCCTTGTTCTTCCTTCGATCAATGTGCTCTACTTGATAACCCTTGAAGTGCCCAGCCACCGCATCAACTTCACGATGATAAGCCGCCATAAGGGGATCCTTAGAATCCCACGTGCCTGATACCTGTTGAGCAACGAGGTCCGAATCGCCCAAGCATCTAACCCGGCTTAAATTCATCTTCTTGGACATCCGGAGGCCATGGAGTAAGGCCTCATATTCAGCTGCATTGTTAGTACAGGGAAACATAAGCCGGAGCACATAACAAAATTTGTCACCTCGAGGGGAAGTTAAAACAACTCCAGCCCCCGAGCCTTCCAACTGTCTGGACCCATCAAAGTGAATAGTCCAATACGTGTTATCCGGCTTCTCCTCTGGTGCCTGCAACTCCGTCCAATCATTAATAAAGTCCACTAGGGCTTGAGACTTGATAGCTGTGCGCGGCATATACTTCAAACCGTGAGGCCCAAGCTCGATGGCCCACTTGGCAACTCGTCCTGTGGCTTCCCTATTCTGGATGATGTCTCCCAAGGGGGCTGAACTTACCATAGTTATAGGATGACCCAGGAAGTACTGTTTTAGCTTCCGGCTCGCCATGAACACCCCATAAACCAGTTTCTGCCAATGCGGATACCTTTGCTTGGACTCTATGAGCACCTCACTGATATAATAAACCGGCCGCTGAACCGGATGCTCCTTGCCAGTCTCTTTACGCTCCACCACAATGGCCACACTAACAGCACGTGAGTTAGCAGCAACATACAATAGTAATGGCTCTTTATCAATCAGAGCTACGAGAACCGGCGGCTCCGCCAATTGTCTCTTTAAATCTTAAAAAGCAGCATCAGCAGCCTCACTCTAGACAAAGGTGTCTGCTTTCTTCATCATCTGATACAACGGTAAAGCCTTCTCCCCTAGCCGGCTTATGAATCTGCTTAAAGCAGCAATGCGACCCGCCAGACGCTGAACATCATTGATGCACGCCGGCTTAGCCAGAGAGGTAATCGCCTTGATCTTCTCTGGGTTAGCTTCAATGCCCCTGTTTGAGACCAGGAATCCCAAAAGTTTGCCTGCAGGTACACCAAATACGCACTTGTCCGGGTTAAGCATCATCTTGTAGACCCGGAGATTATCAAAGGTTTCTGTAACATCCCAAAATTCTAAATTTTGGAATGTTATATTAAATAAATATTTATGATTGTTTGTTTGATTGTTGTGTGATTGATTGTGTGAAATTGAGTGAAATTTTCAACTTTTTGAAAGTTGATTGAGAGGGAATAAAAGGACTTTCCCATAAATTTCACACTTACTTTTGGTCTCCAAGGAATTCAAATTCATTTCATCACAAAACCCAAGAGTGAAGACAACATGACTTCTTCCATTTGAAATGAAAAGTGGTTTTGGAGAGATTTGAATTCCTTTTGAAAACACTTCAAAGTCATAAACTTTATGCAACTCAATGATCCTCATGAGAGAAGATAAAATGACTTCTTCAAAGATGAGTTGGAAGTTTAAAGGAACCAAAATGAAAGTCCCTTTGAAGGTATTTTGAACCTACTATCAATTTGGACTTATTTGGTTTCTCTTCAAATTATTTTTCTCCAAAAATAAACAATATGGAAAATAGGGTAAAATGATTTCCTACAATAAAAAATGGAGAAAATTAATTTGAAGTCATTTTGGTATTTTAAAATAATTTTATTTTGTTTTAAAATGAACCGATAGCATTGCTTGCTTTATTTAAATTTTTGCAGAAATTTATTTGCCGTTGAAAATATGTTCATGTTTTAGAAAATATTTTTCTGAAAATAGTGATATATAATATGCCTATATAAAGTGTTTTTTATTTATTTGTTTTCCTTACTGTTTAAAAAATGTTTTTTTCACTCGGCCAGACAGCGAGGCCCAGCCCAAGCGCTAGCGCTTAGGGCTAGCCTTGACGCACAAGACGCACGCCGGGAGGAACTCCCAGAAGCGCCGCCGCCACCTCTCTCTCACGTGCGTCCCGCTCTCCCTCCCCCACGGTCGCTGCCAGGCAGGCCCCACCTTTCTTTTTTCTGTAGTTTCAGAAAAATCCCATCTATCCAGAGAAACCAACGAAAAATACTTTTGAAATTTTTTAATTTCGATTTCAAACAGATTTGTTACAAACACTAGATTGCTAATAACTTCTATTCTAAAATAGCTTTTTGATTGATTCCTTTTGCTACGGTTTTGTTATTGTTTTATCTATCCAGTAGCATATAGTGATTTATTTTTAGTTTATTTTAAATTAGAGTTTTAGTCAAAACAGTACTGTTTTAGTTTTACTTTTGTTTTAACCTTTTCCTTATAGTTTTAATTGTTTTTAAATTATTTCTTTTTTCTCTTTTGACAAATTTAGTTTTGTTTCTGTTATTTAACTGTAGACAATTTTATTCCTATTTTAAAATTTATTTTGTTAGTTTAGTATGAAAACTTGTTTAGGTCATAGTTAGTGTTTTATAAAAGCTTTTTATTTGTTTCTTTCTGCAAATAAAATTTTATGAAAAATACTTTTGTTAACTTAGTTGTTTTACATTTTATTTTCTATTAAATTTTTGCTTTAGTGTTTTAATTGTTGTTAAGTTTTTACTTAGGACAAAACTGTTTTTTGTTATGTCTTAGAGTTTTCTTTAGTAGTTTTGTTGTGTAGTTTTCCTTTGTTGTTCTTATTTGGTGTCCCTTGTTGTTTTGCAATTTATTTGTTGGTTTTTATGAGTGTTGGAATTGTTTGCTTTTATGTTTGCTTATATGAATGCTATATTTGACTATATAGATTTTCAACGGAGTGACGAATAGTTATACCAAGTCATTATTCGAGGCGCTATTATCTTCATCAACTTACGAGCAAGTTCACTTTGACCATGTTTTTCATACCTATGTGTTTTATTGCATCTAGTGTCATCTTCGCAACAATCCCTCCAAAGAGTGATATTGAATCCTTGTAGTTGAGTAGTATGCATGAGGTAGGAACCCATCACCTGTTACCAAGCCCGGGACATTATTTATTTTAATGCTACGCTATAGTAGGCGGGGTTGGTATGAGTCTTCGGGAGTGGTGTGAGAATGGAGGATCTACTTCAATGGCGACAACTCCATGATGGAATCTGCCAGACTGCATCTTCAAGGCCTCAAGACTTCAAGACTCGAGACAAGAATTCAATACACACTCTTTGGGTGAAGGATGGTTGACGGGCACCTGGAGAAACCGGTGGATGGCGGGATGCATGGATAAGCGCCATGACATCTTGCGGAAAGCTTCACCCAGACTCAAAGAGGCGGAAGAATACTTCATGCCCGGAAGTTTACAGTGCAACCGCAAGTCACTATGGGCTCTGGCTTGGTTGACCTTAGTTGTGACTCTGGCTGGGGCGGTGCTAGCAGATGTAGAACTACGGTAGGATTGGATGAGCACGGACGGTGGTCGGAGGAACTCTTGGAAGACCATGTTTGATCGTCTTGTTCTCAAACACCTGAAGTGCGAGAACATAAAAAGAGGATGGAATCTTGCGGGTAAAGTGCACAAACCTCCATGAGAGGGTTAAAACCTAATCGATTAGCCGTGTCCCGGTTATGGACAACTTGAGCATACGGACTTGGATCTATCTGGAACTCTCAACACGGATTGATAACTTAATTGTGGGCAACTTATGATGATTTTGGGCTATGAGACATCGGTTGGCGGAACCATGTCATGATAGAAAACTCCATAGTACAGACTCCTAATATTCCTTTGTTGTAGGGAAAATAAAACCAGCTTATGCGCAAAAACATCGGATACTGAGCCACAAAGCCATATTGCATATAGAATAGTATTATCATCTGCTTTCTCATGTTGTGATCTTGCGGTACATTCAATGTCTTGACCTACACGGCTGCAACGTCTCATGTTGCAGATATTTTACTCGAAGCAGTAAGATGCAGTGCAGGGTTACGGTCTACACTCAACTTGCCGATGGCGTTGATGGGATTTCACACCGATTGTTTGTTTCGCTGAGACTTATGAGGTATATATCAGTTTCGTTATTTATACATGTGATTGCACTTTGATATATACATTGATGTCTGTGTGTGCGACTATCTTGATCCGAGGATGGCACAGACACACAGAGACTTGACCGTCTGAGGTCGGGTCGCTACAGTTTCCTTTAAATCGGAGATCAAGGTTTCCTTCTCTCTGGACTTCACTACAATGTCATCCACATAAGCATGAACATTGCGCCCAACCTGATTATGGAGACAATTCTGCACACACCGCTGATAAGTCGCCTGGGTACTCTTGAGCCCAAACGGCATAGACACATAGCAGAAGGCTCCAAATGGAGTAATGAAAGCCGTCTTCTCCTGGTCCTTAACTTCCATCTTGATCTGATGATAACCAGAGTAAGCATCCAAAAAGCTCAACCGCTCACAACCGGCAGTGGCATCGATGATTTGATCAATGCGGGGCAGAGCAAAGGGATCAGCCGGACAAGCTTTATTTAGGTCCGTGTAATCGACACACATCCGCCAAGTGCCGTTTTTCTTGAGCACAAGCACCAGGTTAGCCAACCACTCCAGGTGAAAAACTTCCACGATGAACCCTGCCGCTAAGAGCCGGCGACCTCTTCCCCTATAGCCTTCGCCTTTCCTCATTGAATCGCGGAGAAACTGCTCTGACCGGCTTATACTTTGGATCAATATTAAGAGTGTGCTCAGCGAGTTCTCTCGGGACACCGGCATGTCGAAGGTTTCCATGCAAAGATGTCCGGTTCTCACGGATGAACTTCGATGGAGCGCTTTCCTATTTGGGATCAAATTGGTGCGATGTTGAACTGCTTGGAAGAGTCACCGGAGTGAAGTCAACCAGTTTTGTCTCGCGGCCGACTTAAATTTCAAAGTCGAGTCTTGCTCTGTGGTTGGCTTCTTCAAAGAGGTCATATCTGCCGGGTCAACATTAGTTTGATAAAACTTCAGCTCCTCTTCAGCACAAACGGATTCAGCATAAGCTGCATCTCCTTCCTCGCACTCCAAGGCCACCTTTCGACTCCCATGCACAGTGATGGTGCCCTTGTAACCCGGCATCTTGAGCTGCAGATAAACATAACACGGTCGTGCCATGAACTTGGCATAAGCAGGCCGTCCAAACAGAGCATGATATGGGCTTCTGATTTTGACAACCTCAAACGTCGGCTTCTCAGCCCTGGAATGGTATTCGTCTCCAAAGGCCACTTCCAGCTCAATCTTTCCAACAGGATACGCCGACTTACCGGGCACCACCCCATGGAAAACAGTGTTGGACGTCCTCAAGTCCTTAGCAGTCAGACCCATACGGCGAAAGGTCTCATAATAGAGAATATTGATGCGGCTTCCGCCGTCCATGAGCACCTTAGTGAATTTATATCCACCGACCTGAGGGGCTACCACCAAGGCTAACTGACCCGGGTTATCAACCCCGAAGTGATCTTCTCTACTCAAATGATAGGCTGTTCGACCACCTCAGATAACGGGGAACCGCCGGTTCAACCGAATTCACAGCCCTTTTATGAACCTTCTGGTCACGTTTGCACAAGTTAGTGGTAAACACATGGTATTTCCCACCATTTAACTGTTTTGGATGGCTCTGATAACCTGACTGCTGCTGCTGCTGTCCCCCTTGACCGGACTGCTGCTGATTATAGCCACCTTGACCACCTTAAAAACCGGAACTTGAGCCGCCACCGGGCCATGGAAACCACCTGCTCTGAACGCCGCTGACCCTTGATTGCCATCAAACATGTTTGAATTCTTGAAAGCTTTCATGATCGCGCAGTCCTTCCATAAATGGGTGGCAGGATTTTCTCGAGTACCGTGTCTTGGACAAGGCTCATTCAGAAGCTGCTCAAGAGATGGACCTGAGCCACCAGATCGAGGAGGTCCTCTCCCCTTACGCTTCTTGTTATTACCTTGAGCATTAGCATTGGCTACAAACGCCGGGTTACCGTCCGGCTTACGCTTGTTACCACCTTGATTTGTCGGCTGTTGCTGCTGACTCTTTCCGTTGCCGTTCTTCTTTCCCTTCCCTATCTTTTCCTCCTCAGACACGGGATCTTCAGTAGTATCAGAATCGGCATATTTAACCAAAGCCGCCATCAGCGTACCCATGTCATTGCAATCACGCTTAAGGCGCCCCAGCTTCTGCTTCAGCGGCACAAAACGACAATTCTGATGGAGCATAAGTACCGCTGAGACGGCATCCATCTTATCAGATGAATGTATTATTTCTTTGACCCGGCGCACCCAATGAGGTGTGGACTCACCCTCCTGCTGCTTACAATTGGTCAAGTCCACAATCGATATAGATTGCTTGTAAGTATCCTTAAAGTTCTGGATGAACCGGGTCTTTAACTCGGCCCATGAACTGATGGAATTGGGAGGCAAGCTTTTCAACCAAGTTCGGGCCGTTCCATCTAACATCATGGTGAAGTACTTAGCCATTGCCGCGTCGCTGACTTCCAATAATTCCATGGCCATCTCGTAACTTTCAATCCATTCCCCCGGCTGTAAGTCGGTCGTGTAATTCGGCACCTTTCGAGGACCCTTGAAATCCTTGGGCAGACGCACATCTCGCAGAGTCGGCACCACACAAGGGACACCACCGGTTCTAGTGGCCACCCCTGCTCCAACAGAAGTCATTGGATACTCTGGGAAACCATCATACGCCGTCTGCTGAGCCGCTAATTGAGGCGCCCGCTCATCCTCCTGACGCAATCGATCCTGCACCGGTTTATAACCGCCGGGTTGGTTGCGACGCTGAGCATTACTTGATAAAGCCTCTGACTCCATGTGTCTACTGTAACTCGGACTCCGGTTTGGTCGAGGTGCTACCCAAGGCTGAGGAGTGGAATGAATCATGTCCCTGCTGTAAGAATAGGCCTCTTGCTGTGCCAAGGCCATCTGAAGAAGCTCCCTAGCCCTCCGGGTTTCCACCACCGTCGGGTCGTCACCATCCACTGGAAGAGCCGCCAGACGCGCCGATGCTGCTATCAGGTTCTCCATGGGGTTGGAAAAGTGGCCCGGAGGTGTTGGTATGTATCGGGGCGGGGCCATGCTCCCGTGAAGAGGTGCCGTTTCTCGAGGCTGAACCAGCCCTCCTGCTCTGGGTGTCATAAATTGATTGGCTTCTGGCGGATTGCTAGGACCAGCTCCGGGTGTCGTGAAAAGATTCCGAGGATCGTAAACCGGAGGCAGACGGGACTGGGTTTTCTAATGCCTCCTTCTCATCACCTCATTGGATGCATTCAAATTCATGTTAAGCTGGAAAGCCTCTGACTGGAGTCGTTGCGCCTGTGCATCCAAAGCCGCCCGCTCCGCAGCTAGCCTGATGTCCTCAGCCGCCAAGGCCGCCTTGGCCTGGGCTATCTCCTCACGCACCTTTGCCACCTCCGTCTTATGCTCATCTGGATTTGCAGGAATAATCGTGGAGGTTAACAAAGCCGTCAACTTGTCCATAAGATCTATGAGCACCTGAGCCGGCGGGCGCGCGGGGCCTCCTGCCCCGGCCGCTCCTAACCCGAACGTTATTGTTGTCGCAGCCGTCGAGTTTTGGCCGGGTTGAGTACCAACCATGAAGACTCCTGCCCAGCTTGGCGGCTCATAGCAATCTGGAACGCTAGAGTCGTCAGAACAGCCCCCAGCATGCCTTATTGGACCTGATACAGGGAATCTATTGAGCCGGAGGACGAATCGTCATCTGACGGGACGGCCATCTCTTCCCCATCTTTAGATCCTTCCGAAAGTGCCTCTCCATGAACACAGCCCACAAAGGCACGCTTCATCACAGGTTGCATCTGAGCGGGTCTCGCACGCTGAGCCGTCTCGATGAGGTCGGTACAGCTGTCCGGCTCTGGGCCCGGCTCACCAATCCGGCCGATGAAGACGTGAATTCCGCCAAAGGGGACCCGGTACCCGTACTCGATTGAGTCGGCCTCGGGGCCCCAGCCTTCGTTGTCGATGTAGATCTTGCCGCGATGACTCTTGGTCATCTGGCCCACTGCTTATCCCTTGAGCCCTTCGAAGCTGCCCTTCAAGAACTCAAATCCACCGTGCGCTGGCCCCATGGTGGGCGCCAACCGTCGTGGAATTGTCACGGCAGATGTCCTCTTGCAAGGACTTAATCGTGGAGCCATCGCAACTAGGAAGCTTAAAGGGGTTAATCGGGACAAAGGACACGAGATGGTTTATACTAGTTCGGCTCCTTACGGTGAAGGTAAGCCTACGTCTAGTTGGGTTGGTATTGCTTGAGGTTTCGATAACCAGGGAGCAAGATACGCTATGCCCGGTTCTCGAAGTGTTGTTTTTCTTGCCCTAAGCCGTCGGCGGGTCATCCCCTTATATACACGGGTTGACGCCCTGCGGCTTACAGAGTCCCGGCCGGCTCATAAACAGTGTCCGGCTCGGTGACTAGTCAAGTCTACCTTATGATACAAGTCATGCCATTATGGCGGCTTACTACAACGGGCCTTAAGTCGCATGTGGGCCTTAGGACCCTTGTTGAGACGCCATCTTCATGCTTGGACTTGGGCTTCTGTCTGGTAACTCTTTACGTAACCCGGCCCCTCCTGGGCGGCTTACACAAATAGTTATATCCCCAACAGTCGCCGCGCATGGCTCTTGCATTCTGCAGTTCCTGAGTGGTCTTGGCGATGAACTCCTGAGCGTCGGACGCTCCTCATCCGGTGTCCCCCTGAGGGAAACGTGCTGCAAAGCACGCCCGTGAGCAAAGTATCGAGAGGGCTGATACGTCTCCGTCGTATCTACTTTTCCAAACACTTTTGCCCTTGTTTTGGACTCTAACTTGTATGATTTGAATGGAACTAACCCGGACTCACGCTGTTTTCAGCAGAATTGCCATGATGTTGTTTTACGTGCACAAAACAAAAGTTCTCGGAATGACCTGAAACTCCACGGGATGTCTTACAAATAATAATAAAAAATCCTCGCCAAAGATGAAGACCAGGGGGGCCACACCCTGTCCACGAGGGTGGGGGGAGCACCCCCCTCCTGGGCGCGCCCCCTACCTCGTGGGCCCATTGGAGACCCTCCGACGCCAACTCCAACTCCATATATTAGCTTTCGGGGAGAAAAAAATCAGAGAGAAGAAATCATTGCGTTTTACGATGCAGAGCCGCTGTCAAGCCCTAATCTCTCTCGGGAGGGCTGATCTGGAGTCCGTTCGGGGCTCCGGAGAGGGGGATTCGTCGCCGTCGTCATCATCAACCATCCTCCATCACCAATTTCATGATGCTCACCGCCGTGCCTGAGTAATTCCATCGTAGGATTGCTGGACGGTGATGGGTTGGATGAGATTTATCATGTAATCGAGTTAGCTTTGTTAGGGTTTGATCCTAGTATCCACTATGTTACGAGATTGATGTTGCTATGACTTTGCTATGCTTAATGCTTGTCACTAGGGCCGAGTGCCATGAATTCAGATCTGAACCTATTATGTTTTCATGAATATATGTGTGTTCTTGATCCTATCTTGCAAGTCTATAGTCACCTATTATGTGTTATGATCCGACAACCCGAAGTGACAATAATCGGGATACTTCTCGGTGATGACCATAGTTTGAGGAGTTCATGTATTCACTATGTGCTAATGCTTTGTTCGGTTCTCTATTAAAGGAGGCCTTAATATCCCTTAGTTTCCAATAGGACCCGCTGCCACGGGAGGGTAGGACAAAAGATGTCATGCAAGTTCTTTTCCATAAGCACGTATGACTATTTGAATACATGCCTACATTACATTGATGAATTGGAGCTAGTTACTGTGTCACCCTATGTTATAACTGTTACATGACGAACCGCATCCGGCATAATTATCCATCACGATCCGGTGCCTACGAGCTTTCCATATCTGGTTTACGCTTATTTACTTTTCCGTTGCTCTTGTTACAATCACTACAAAATACCAAAAACATTACTTTTGTTGTCTTTACTTTTGTTACCATTACCACCACTATCATATTACTTTGCTACTAAACACTTTGCTGCAGATACTAAGTTTCGGTGTGGTTGAATTGACAACTCAGCTGCTAATACTTGAGAATATTCTTTGGCTCCCCTTGTGTCGAATCAATAAATTTGGGTTGAATACTCTACCCTCGAAAACTGTTGCGATCCCCTATACTTGTGGGTTATCAAGACCTTTTTACGGCGCCGTTGTCGGGAGCATAGCTCTATTCTTTGAGTCACTTGGGATTTATATCTGCTGGACACTATGAAGAACTTGAAAGGCGCTAAGACAACAATTTATCCCTCAACTACGAGGGAGGTAAGGAACTGCCATCTAGCTCGCACTTGATTCACCTTACATTATGAGTAAGCTAGCGACACCTAAACCTGCTTCGCTATTCGTTCCGATATGTGCATGTTATTGATGATGCCACTACGCTATGCATGATACTTATGATGAAACTACTTCTATGCTTGATACTCTGTGCCCTTGGTGAATTTCTAGATGAACAAATTTCTAGGTCTAGAGAAAGAGAAATTATTGAAACTGAATACAATGATGAAAGTGATGATGAAAATATGCCTGCTATTCACGAGGGTTATCTTTTGATGTGGAATCTTCGCAGCTATTTTTGCTTGCCAGGATAGATATGAACTTAAGAGGCTGCTAGTTAAATGGAGTAAAGAATCTCTTAGAGATAGGATGAGACCTGACCCTGCTTTTGCTACTTCACCTATCTGTGTTCCTGATAAGGATTATGAATTTTCTGTTGATCCTGATATAATTACTTTGGTTGAATCTGATCCTTTATATGGCTATGAATCTGAAACTGTTGTGGCACATCTTACTAAGTTAAATGATATAGCTGCCCTGTTTACTAATGATGAGAGATCGCGCTACTTTTATATACTCAAAATATTTCCGTTCTCATTAAAGGGTGATGCTAAGATATGGTTTAATTCTCTTGATCCTGGTTGTGTGCGTAGTCCCCAGGATATGATTTATTACTTCTCTGCTAAATATTTCCCTGCTCATAAGAAACAAGCTGCTTTGAGGGAAATATACAACTTTGTGCAAATTAAAGAAGAGAGTCTCCCACAAGCTTGGGGAGGCTTCTCAAGTTATAATGCTTTGCTGATCATCCTCTTAAGAAACCTGAAATACTTGATATCTTTTATAATGGACTAACCGATGCTTCCAGAGATTACGGATAGTTGTGCTGGTTCTCTTTTCAGGAAAGAACACGGATGAAGCTGAAATTCTATTGAATAATATGTTGACAAATGAAAATAATTGGGCACCGAGCCAACTCGAGCCAACTCCGAGCCAGCTCTGAGCCAATTCTTGAGCCTATTCCTAAACCAACTCCAAGAGAGAGGTGTTCTATTTCTCAGTCCGAAGATATGCAAGAGGCAAAGAAATCTATGAAAGAAAAAGGTATTAAAAATGAAGATGTTAAAATTTACCTCCTATTGAAGAAATACATGGTCTTAATCTACGCTTTGTTGAAGAAGTGTATGATCTCAATTCTTTATTCCTTTGAAGAACCTCCCGATCCCGATATCCCGACACGGTAGTAAAGGTAAATTCTCTCTATAGATATGATAAAGCTGAAGTCCCTCCTACTAAAATTGCTAGTCGATTGCTTGGATGAGTTTGATAACTTTATGTTTAAGCAAGATGACTTTAATGCTTATTTTGGTAGACAATTAAAACAGAATACCTTTATGATTAAACGCTTGGGTGATTATATGGCTAATATTAGAGGTGAACTTAAACTTGTTAGCAAACATGCTTCTATGGTTACCACTCAAGTAGAACAAGTACTTAAAGCTCAGAAAGAAGTGCTTGATGAAATGAATAGTAAGAAAAATGATTATGTTGTTAGAGTGGCTACTAGAACTGGTAGAATGACTCAGGAACCTTTGTATCCTGAAGGCCACCCTAAGAGAATCGAGCAAGATTCTCAGAGAAATAATATTGATATGCCTAGTTCTTCTAAAAGGAAGAAAAAGAAAAATGATAGGACTTTGCAAACTTCTAGTGAACCTATTGCTGAACCACCTGATAATCCAAATGATATCTCTATTTCGATCTTTGAAACACAATCGGTAATGAACATGAACCTAGTGAAAATGTTAATGATGATGTTCATGATGATGCTCAACCTAGTAATGATAATGATGTAGAAGTTGAACCTGATGTTGATCTTGATAACCCACAATCAAAGAATCAACGTTATGATAAAAGAGACTTTGTTGCTAGGAAACATGGTAAAGAAAGAGAACCATGGGTTCAGAAACCCATGCCTTTTCCTCCCAAACCATCCAAGAAAAAGGATGATGAGGATTTTGAGCGCTTTGCTGAAATGATTAGACCCATCTTTTTGCGTATGCGATTGGTGATATGCTCAAAATGAATCCTTATGCTAAATATATGAAAGATATTGTTACAAATAAAAGAAAGATACGGAAGCTGAAATTTCCACCATGCTTGCTAATTATACTTTTAAGGGTGGAATACCAAAGAAACTTGGAGATCCAGGAGTACCTACTATACCATGCTCCATTAAGAGAAATTATGTTAAAACTGCTTTATGTGATCTTGGAGCGGTGTTAGTGTTATGCCTCTCTCTTTATATCGTAGACTTGACTTGAATAAGTTGACACCTACTGAAATATCTTTGCAAATGGCTGATAAATCAACTGCTATACATGTCGGTATTTGTGAGGATGTGCTGTTGTGGTTGCAAGCGTTACTATTTTAACGGACTTTGTTATTCTTGATATTCCGAGGGCGATAGTATGTCTATTATTCTTGGAAGACCTTTCCTTAATACTGCAGGGGCTGTTATTGATTGCAACAAAGGCAATGTCACTTTTCATGTTAATGGTAATGAGCATACGGTACACTTTCGAGAAACAACCTCAAGTTCATAGTATCAACTCTATTGGAAAAATTCCATCGATTATATTTGGAGGTTTTGAATTTCCTCTCCCTACTGTCAAGAAGAAATATGATATACTTATTATTGGGGATGTCCATATCCCCGTTGAGGTAACATAGTGTTATTGAAATTTCTCCGGTTCCATGTTAATCGGAATGAGTTTGTTAACAAGACTTGATCAACCTTGTTAGTGGATTCTTTTGATGAGCATGAGATGGATGAAACTAGAAGCACAACCTTCTGTACCCTCTTTATATTTTCTGTTCTTTAGTAGAAATAAAGTAAAATAGTATTTTTACATGCATTTCCTGATTTATCCGTGCAATATAAAAATATCCGAAAATAAAAGTCCTCGAATGCCATGCCAATTTAATATGATTTTTTGGGAATATTTGAGGATTTTTGTGCAAAAATTACATGGGAGCTGCCACCTCGCCACGAGGGTGGAGGCGCGCCCTACCCTGGGCGCCCCCGCCTCGTGGGCCCACGGTGGCCCTCCTCCACTTATCCTGCACCCATCTTCTTCCTCTGCCTCACACAAACCCGAAAAACCAACTCAAGCTCGTGTTCCAGCCACTTTTGCTGTGATTTTCGATCTCCTTGCTCAAAGCACCTCTCATAAAACTGCTTGGGAGATTGTTCCTTGGTATGTGACTCCTCCATTGGTCCAATTAGTTTTTGTTCTAGTGCTTTAATCTTTGCAAATTTGTGCTGCATAGGTGACCATGTTCTTGAGCTTGCATGTCAAATTTATATGGTTCCAAGTAGTTCTAATGCTTGATATATGCTCTAGGCACTTGTATGAGTAGTTGCTATCAGTTTTATTGAAGTTGGTTCACTTTTATTTGAAGTTACTAAAAATTTCAGAATTTTTTCAGAGAAAACAATATGTTTAGGAAGATATTCCAAGGTGGTTCTTCAAGGAAGCAAGGTCCCAGGCTTGCAATGCGTGATGCTGATGAGGAACCACCAAGAGGCGCTCTTGTGAGGCCACTGTGAATGGCCTTGGAAAATTTTATGGATCAAGCGGGAATCAAAGAAGAATTTAACGCATATTTGCGTAATGCCGGTCTTGAGGACTTTGAAGCTGACAAATGCCCCCGGTATCATGATCTCACAAGTTCATTTGTGGGGAGGTTTGAGTTTTCATCTTCGCGTAATTCTCCTTCAGTCATGTTTGACCTTTATGACGAATCTTATACCATGGACTTAGAGGATTTCACTTTTGCTTGCAAACTTCCATCTTGGGGTAGTATCAGGGATCCCCCTAAATCTGGATATAGAGATTTTCTTGCTAGAATAACTATGGGGGAATCTAGAGATATAACACAAGCCACTATAGGGAGCATTCACTTTCCTGCTATACATTATTTTGCTCTCTTCATAGGTAGATGCATAAATGCTAAGGATGAAGCATGTCACATGTGTGCCCCTGATCTCAGCATTCTCAGAAGTGCTGTGTTAAGGGACCAATCTTATCATATGGGAGCCATTGTAGCTCGTAGGTTGCATCATAATAGACATAACGGAGATTTCTTTGGAGGAATTTATGCAACCCGCTTAGCTAATTTTCTTGAGATAGACATTCGTGAGGGTGATATGGAGTTACCCCTACTTATTTAGATTTTGATTCTATGGTTTCCCACCAGTTTGTTGAGAGGACTGAACCACCTCTCGATGTCGACTAATCTTTAACAAGCGGCATGTTGTCCATGTTACTCTTCCTGCTCCTGCCTTCTTTGATTTTCAGACAAAGGAGATATATTATTACCAGAGAGGAGGCAGATGAGTACGAGAGGAGGCGGAGGCGGCTCGGCGCCACGCTGCAGCTCGGGAGGCGATAGCCGCTGCATCATGATCGACCCAGCTACACCTACGGGTATCCGCCAGGCTATCCACGGCAATAGACCAACAGGCCAAAAGCCTAAGCTTGGGGATACGTATTTCCACCGACATTACATTTATGTTCACACACACTCATTGCTAGATGTCGGTGCTCATACTCTTTCTTTGTAATATCCATGCTAGTTTATTTTCTTTTCCTGCTTTCTTCTTGTGTGTTTAATAAACCTTAAGAAAAACCAAAAAAATAGTAGTAGTTTATTTTTCCTGCTGTAGTAGTAATAATTAAAAAAAACCCAAAAATATTTCCGTTCTTCTTTTGCTTGTTGGGAGCTTTCCGTGTAAATAGTTTTATTTCTTTTCTTTTCTTTGGGGTCGATGAGGAGAAGACCATGATTAAATTGTTGAAGTGGCTCTTATATGCATCATTGTTGATTTAACCAAGAGCCCATATTGCCTTGTCTTCTCCTGTTTATTGAATGCTCATGATTCCAGCTTAGTCAATGCACGTGCACTCTTATTATTATTCACACCGTTCGGTCGTGCAAGTGAAAGGCAATTATGATGACATATATGATGGGTGATTGAGATGGGAAAAGCTGGTATGAACTCGACCTCTTTTGTTTTTGTAAATATGATGAGTTCATCGTTCTTGATTCAGCTTATTATGAATAAACATGTTTGCAATGACAATTAGAGATCATAGTTGCTTGTGCCATGCTTGATTAGCTATGAGTTATAATGGTTTACCTTGCGTGCCAACATGCTATTAAAATGGTTGTGATGTGGTATGATGGGGTGGTATCCTCCTTTGAATGATTTAAGTGACTTGACTTGGCACATGTTCACGCATGTAGTTGAAACAAATCAACATAGCCTTCACGATATTTATGTTCATGGTGGATTATATCCTACTCATGCTTGTATTCAATGTTTATTAATTTTAATGCATGTTCATGACTGTTGTCGCTCTCTAGTTGGTCGCTTCCCAGTCTTTTGCTAGCCTTCACTTGTACTAAGCGGGAATACTGCTTGTGCATCCAATCCCTTAAACCCCAAAGTTATTCCATATGAGTCCACTATACCTTCCTATATGCGGTATCTACCTGCCGTTCCAAGTAAATTTGTATGTGCCAAACTCTAAACCTTCAAATAAACATTCTGTTTTGCATGCTCGAATAGCTCATATATCAACTAGGGCTGCCCTTATCTTCCGTGTTAGGCGGGTTATTCTCAAGAGGAGTGGACTCCGCTCCTCACTCACGAGAAAATGGCTGGTCACCGGATGCCCAGTCCCATGCTTTATGCAAACTAAATCAAAATAATTGCAAACAAAACTCCCCCTAGGACCCGTTGAATGTTGGAGGCACTCGTTGTTTCGAGCAAGCCATGGATTGATGCTTGTGGAGGAGGGGGAGTATAAACTTTACCATTCTGTTTGGGAACCGCCTATAATTTGTTTAGCATGGAAGATATCGTCATCTCTTAGTTGTTATGTTGACAATGAAAGTATGCCGCTCAAAATATAATTTATCTCTATTTCAAAACCGAGCTCTGGCACCTCTACAAATCCCTGCTTCCCTCTGCGAAGGGCCTATCTATTTACTTTTATGTTGAGTCATCACCCTCTTATTAAAAGCACTAGCTGGAGAGCACAGCTGTCATTTGCATTCATTATTGTTAATTTATATCGGGTATGACTATGATTGGATCTCTTTTACCATGAATTACAATGTCTAGTCAGTCCTTGATCTTTGAAGGTGCTCTGCATTTATGTTTTGCGGTCTCAGAAAGGGCTAGCGAGATACCATCTTGTTATATCATATTATGATTATTTTGAGAAAGTGTTGTCATCCGAGATTTATTATTATGGCTTGCTAGCTGATTATGTTATTGATATGAGTAAACATGAGACCTAGGAGTTATTGCAAATGTGGTTAGTTATGATCTTTGCTGAAAACCTGAATGCTGGCTTGACATAAGTACAACAACAAGAGCAAACAGAGTTTGTAAAGTTTTCTTTTTCTCTTTCAGTTTGTCAACTGAATTGCTTGAGGACAAGCAAGGGTTTAAGCTTGGGGAGTTGATCGTCTCCGTCGTATCTACTTTTCCAAACACTTTTGCCCTTGTTTTGGACTCTAACTTATATGATTTGAATGGAACTAACCGGATGACGCTGTTTTCAGCAGAATTGCCATGATGTTGTTTTATGTGCAGAAAACAAAAGTTCTCGGAATGACCTGAAACTCCACGGGATGTCTTATAAAAATAATAAAAAATCCTCGCCAAAGATGAAGACCAGGGGCCCACACCTGTCCACGAGGTGGGCGGGGGCTGGGCCGCCCCTACCTCGTGGGCCCCCAGAGACCCTCCGGCGCCAACTCCAACTCCATATATTGGCTTTCGGGAGAAAAAATCAGAGAGAAGAAATCATCGCGTTTTACGACGGAGCCGCCGCCAAGCCCTAATCTCTCTCGGGAGGCTGATCTGGAGTCCGTTCGGGGCTCGGAGAGGGATTCGTCGCCGTCGTCATCATCAACCATCCTCCATCACCAATTTCATGATGCTCACCGCCGTGCGTGAGTAATTCCATCGTAGGCTTGCTGGGCGGTGATGGGTTGGATGAGATTTATCATGTAATCGAGTTAGTTTTGTTAGGGTTTGATCCTAGTATCCACTATGTTACGAGATTGATGTTGCTATGACTTTGCTATGCTTAATGCTTGTCACTAGGGCCGAGTGCCATGAATTCAGATCTGAACCTATTATGTTTTCATGAATATATGTGTGTTCTTGATCCTATCTTGCAAGTCTATAGTCACCTATTATGTGTTATGATCCGACAACCCCAAGTGACAATAATCGGGATACTTCTCGGTGATGACCATAGTTTGAGGAGTTCATGTATTCACTATGTGCTAATGCTTTGTTCGGTTCTCTATTAAAGGAGGCCTTAATATCCCTTAGTTTCCAATAGGACCCGCTGCCACGGGAGGGTAGGACAAAAGATGTCATGCAAGTTCTTTTCCATAAGCACGTATGACTATTTACGGAATACATGCCTACATTACATTGATGAATTGGAGATAGTGTCGTGGCACCCTATGTTATAACTATTACATGACGAACCGCATCCGGCATAATTATCCATCACGATCCGGTGCCTCTGAGCTTTCCATATCTGGTTTACGCTTATTTACTTTTCCGTTGCTCTTGTTACAATCACTACAAAATACCAAAAACATTACTTTTGCTGTCTTTACTTTTGTTATCGTTACCACCACTATCATATTACTTTGCTACTAAACACTTTGCTGCAGATACTAAGTTTCGGTGTGGTTGAATTGACAACTCAGCTGCTAATACTTGAGAATATTCTTTGGCTCCCCTTGTGTCGAATCAATAAATTTGGGTTGAATACTCTACCCTCGAAAACTGGGTTTGCGATCCCCTATACTTGTGGGTTAGCCCGGGAGGACTATGCTTACCCCGGTCGTTCTTTCGAGGCGTCGACAGAGGCGTCCATCTCAAATGGCCCTGAGTTCTTGACAGTCGATGGTGTTGTGGCTGTGAACGTTGTGGAAGGCGCAGAACGGCCGGCTGCTCTTGGATGACTCAGGCTGGTCCCGGCCGCGCTTCGTGTCCGGCTCCGCCGCGAGTACGGCCACTCCCTTGCGCTTCAGGTCCTTTGTCTTGGCTTTCTTCTCTTCCAGGTCGGCAGTTGGGAGCTCGAGGAGGGAAAGGCGCCCTTCCTCAGCCCTTGCGCACTTGGTCGCCAGGTTGAACAACTCCAAGGACGTGCACAACTCCTCGTGGATGGCGAGCTCCTCCTTCATCTTGACGTCGCGGACGCCATCAGAAAACACGGAGATGATGGCCTCGTCCGTCACCTTGGGGATCTTCAGGCGAATGTTGTTGAAGTGCTGGATGTACTTCTGGAGGGTCTCTCCTGGCTGCTGCTTGACAGGGCGTAGGTCACCCGCGGCCGGAGGGCGGTCGCGTGTGCCCTGGAAGCTGGCGATGAAGCGGTCGCGAATCTCGTTCCAGGTGGAGATGGAGCCTAGAGGCAGGTTCAGGAGCCATGAGCGGGTACCATCCTTGAGAGCCCTGGGGAACCAGTTCGCCATGACTTTTTTGTCGCCGTTGGCCGCCTCGATGCTCAGCTCGTAGAGTTGCAGGAACTCCGCGGGTCGGGGGTGCCGTCGTAGCGAGGAGGCAGGTCTGGCTTGAACTTACCCGGCCATGCGACGCTACACAGCTCAGGAGTGAAGGCGCGGGCAGCCTGTGGTGGCCATCGAGACCCTTTGCTGATGTGGAGCCTGCCCTTGATGCCCGCGCGCCGCCACCGCAGGAGGCGCACGGTCTTGTCGTAGTGGTGCTGGGAGCGTGTGAGCATTTTCTTGCGGACGAGGAACTACTTGGCAGCTTCCTTCTTCGCGCATGGGCGCCCGACGCGGTTGGTCGCGCCGGGGGGCCGCACGCCTTTGCGCCAGGGCGCCGTCTTGGTGCGGAGGTGGTGGCGGTGGCGCTCCATGAGCCACGTCGCCCACAGCTGGCGGAGGGCGAGGCAGCGAGAGGGATGGCGCAAGGGAGCCCCCCGCGGCACTGACGAGCTCGCGATGCGATCCAGCCAGTCCTCGTAGAGGTCATCGATGGGGTGGTGCAAGAGTTCATGTGCCATGCATAGTGCGGCCTGCGCGGCCGTGGTTGCGCGACGAGCGTGAGACGACGAGCCAGCCGGGGTCAGCAACGGAGTGGCGGTGCGGCCGTCCCGCCGCACCGAGGGGTGCAATGAGGACGCTTGCTGCTCGTTCCCCGCTGGGCCGGTGGCGGCGTTGGCGGCAGGTGACGGAGAACGACGGGGAGGCCCGCCGACAGGAGCCGTTTGAGCAACGCGAGCGGCGAGGGCGGCCCGGCACTCAGCGCGAGCTCGGCGAGCGTCCGCCATGGATGCGACGAAGCGACAGGACGCGAATCAACGGAAGGAAAGCTTCGGCGCACCCCTACCTGGCGCGCCAAATGTCGGATTTCGGGTTCCGGCAAAACCCTTAAGGTTCGAACACTAGGGTGCGCACGAAGATTTCCCCCTACCTAATCACGCCCTCAGCCTCACCGCGATCTCCAAGCCTAGCTTGACGAACTCGCAACACAAGAGACACGAGATTTATACTGGTTCGGACCATCATTGTGGTGTAATACCCTACTCCAATGTGGTGTGATGGATTGCCTCTTGGGCTGAGGATGAACAGTACAAGGGGAAGAACAGCCTCCTGAGGCGAGGTGTTCTTGTGCTTGGTGGGTGTGTGGATGATCTGAATCTCCCGAGGCTCTGTTGTGATCCGTTCAGATGAGTTGCCTCCTACTGTGGTGGCTAGTCCTATTTATAGATGCCCTGGTCCTCTTCCCAAATATTGAGCGGGAAGAGAGCCAACAACGGCCAATTTAAAGGGGGACAGCTAGTACAAGCTATTCTGACTAAACGTGGTCTTCGCCTGCCAAAGGCTCTGGTGGTGACGCCATCTTAGGCTCCACAGTGACCTCCGTCCTGCCGTCCTGCTGGTATTGGTCTCGTTGCACCAATATGGAAACCTTTGCCTGATGCCTCGGTACTTCTCGCCTGCGCTTGCCTCCTTAGCACCAAAGAGGAAACGAGGACACTGCGCGCGCTGGCGCCCGCCTAGTCTTGGTCGTCATGGCATACGTCATTGGAACCTCGCGAGGTTCGCCTTGCCTTGATCCCCCGAGCCAGCTTGGTGAGGCTGCCCCTGAGGAGGTCTTGTGCCGTCCGCCTCGTGAGGCTTGGCCCCTCGTGAGTGGAGCCACGCCGTGGGCCGCAGGCAGGCAAGTCTGGGGATCCCGATCCCAGAATGCCGACAAATTATAACATTGAGAATAAACATTTATCAAGAACAAGAAATATGATAATAACAACTTTATTATTGCCTCTAGGACATATTTGCAACGATGAGGACATGAATAATATCTCTTGTTTTTTCATGTGCCTCAACTCATTTTCTTTGGCGTTGTGTTAGGGAAGTTTGGGGGAATGGGTGGTGCCCTTCCAACTTCCCTAATGTCTACCAGGGGCCAGCTTCGTGCAATTACCAGGCCCAAAAGTTGATGTGGGTGAACTTCGGGGCCTTGGCAAGGACGTTGTGGTGTACTGGAAACAACGTAGTAGTGAACACTCTTTTCTCACGCATGCCACTAGTGCTATCTTCAAAATCTATGGTTTCCTGCAGCAATGGATGCCCATGGGGCCTTTACTATAAACATGAAAGATACTGATCCATATGTGTATATGTGAAATATAAAGTGCATCAAACTCACATAATCTATATACATGTACCTCCAAGTTTCTGTTTAACACTCATAGATGCAAAGTTGTGGATGATATTACCGATATCAATCTCATTCAATAATTTATTCTTACTGTATTAAGTTGCTAACTATTTAACCTCTGTAGGAACATTTACAGCTCTCACATTGTTCTTGGTCAATATGCATATCTTCTTATAGTAGGACAAAGGCAGCATACCTCGAGCATCACCAACACACGGAGGGCTTCCTTATACATGTCATTCTTGATAAAATGTTTTTTTCTGAAGCATTAGAAATATCTTGCAAGACCTAGAGATAAAACATATAAATGGGTGAAATGTCATAAACTATATGGAAAACAAAATCGTTGTACTGAAAATTCAGTAAATATTATTTTTATATCACCTGCAGGAGCAAAAGCATCTTTTTCTATCCACTTTTATCCCGGAGATCTAATCTAGACGGAAAGAACCATCAGTATGCTTTTTGCAGCATCACTGCAAAACCATAACAATGATTATCGGGTTAATAAATAATTCAATGCAACTTACTGATTAATCTTGATTTAGGAGACATATACATCCTCCCATATTCCAATTTTTGTAATCAAACAATGACATAATGGCTCCCAATTTTTGAATGCCAAGCGAAAATCCTGCTCGTGCCAACTGCAATTCTTTCTGCCGGGAGTAAGCAAGTTAAGATAGTATCTCAAGATCCTAAAAAAAAAGATAGTATCTCAAGATCCAATCAAACCGTACCAGATTCATCAGTTAGAAAGGAGCAAATGAAACTGGAGTTTGGCGTGGACTACGGAATCCATATACAGCCCTACCGGAATCAATTCCATCCTTACCAGAGCCTGACGATCCTATTTGCATGCTCCTCCTCCGTCGCCGCGACATCGGCGACTGTCGCCTTGACGCGGTTGCCGATTGGGACGGGAATTAGGCGTGGACTGCCGAAGAAACAAGGCTTCGGTGGCGATGGTTATGCCCCATGTGTGCTCATCCAGGTCAAGTATACTCCCTCCGTCTGGTGAAGAGTGTACATCTAACTTCAAAATTTGTCCACAAAAGAGTGTACTTCTATATTTCCAATGCATTTTAAAGTGGGGGAAAGAATATTTCTCTCTCATCACACGATAATTAAGATCAATAGCAATCTACACATGGTCTTTTTTATTTTTACATGCACTTAACTCATTGTGGGTTGGGTAATTAAAGAGGAGAGAGACAGTAGCTTGCATCTTTTCAATGCATTTTTTACTCAACTCCATAATTTATCCTAAAAATTTTAGATGTACACTCTTCACCGAATGAAGGGAGTAGATCTCTGCGGGGGTGATTTGGGCCTACGATCAATCGCAAAGGAAAATGCAAAAAAAATACTCATGGTCATGGGCTGCTATCTTTTTTTTAGGGTCAAATACTGCCGCTTTATTGACTTATTATACGAAGCTAGGAATCTCGTCCGCTATAATACCCAGGATACAGTCTCGGGGAACAGCAAACCAAACTTTACACAGTTCATCACTTAAACCTACTTTAGCTAATTTGTCCGCGGCAGAATTTGCGCTAGGCCTTACCCAAGACACTTTTACTTCTTGGAACATCTTCATTCTCTCCTTGATCTCCTCCACCAGGGGTCCAGCTGCTGAAAGTATTTTCTCCTTCATACTCAACATGTTGGCTAGAGTAGCACAATCTGTCTCCAATATGACTTTTGTAGTATTAAATTCAGCTGCCACCTCAAGCGCCCTCTTACATGCATAAATTTCAGCAACCTCCGGGTCAGCGACACCCTGAAAGAAATGGCAAGTAGCAGCTCTAAAAGCTCCTGAGTGATCCCGTAAAACAGCGCCTACACCGCACTTTGCAGCTTGCTTGTAAACTGCACCATCAAAATTTGCCTTGATCCAGCCCTCATCCGGTGGAGCCCAGCTTTGTTTTATCTCCGGCTTGTGCAGCTTTTGTCTATCTCCATGAAACGCCCTCCACTCATTGACATATGTCAGCACCGAGTTCACTAATTCATGTGGTTCAGAGATCTTCTTTCCTTCCCTTGTTTCATTCCTGGCTAGCCAAAGTCCGTATGTCGCTTGAACCATTATCTTCTTCTCATCCTCCTGTGCATCAGCGAACCATCCCAACATCCATCTTGCCACCGCGCTCTGGGAATCGATGTGTACCGGTGGGATCGCCACCGGAATTCCCATTTCCGAGCGAAGTTGCTTCCAAAACAGCGCCGAATGTGGGCAGCTCCAAAACCTATGAATGATCGTCTCCTCTCTGCCACATACCGGACAGAAAATGTCAGGCTTGATTCGGCGCCTATGCAGCTCCGACCCAACGGCCTCATGGGCTGCTATCTGTTACGTGCGTTGCTACGCCCCTGCGTGCATACCTGGGAGGGGGCCCCAATATTTTGGGGGGCCGGGGCGGCCGTCCCCCCTGCCCCCCCTCAGGGCCGGCCCTAGCCATCGATCCCTTGACTAGGAACCACAAGGACCTAGATTTCCGTCTTATTTTAGTCTTTGATCCTCCTTGAGGCCTGGTTCTGTGTTTTGGGCTTGTATTAAGCTGACGCTTCAGCATGTAGTCTATTTCTATTCCTCTTTGAACTTCTATATTTTCTTTTGTTGTTTCATCATCAATTGGACTTGCTTATATGCGGTGATTTGTTTTATCTATAAAGCGAGGCACTAGCCTCTTTCATTAAACTTGTTAATACAACACAACATATATTTTTATGTTAAGTGGCAATATCTTTTGGCACCTCAACCCATCTATTCGTCTAATCGACCCAACCTTACCCATAGGAGACAATAACCCCGAAATAGATTTGTTTGTTTGTTTTACTGTATTATAATATGATATGGACATTCATTATGCAACATGAGGGAAGTCTTAGAGTATAAGTCTATTCGTATTGTAATCTATCTCTATTAGTCTAGTCTTGGAGCCCAAGCTTTGTAATCTATATAAACAGCCCTTAAGGCCCCGATCAATACAACAATTACTTCTCCAATATCTCAATCTATCATGGTATCCGACGCCTAGGTTTTTCCAGACTGGTATGGCTCCGCTACCTGCGCGCCGCCCGGCCGATTCAGCTCCTCTTCTTCATGGCCGAGTTCCGCGCGCGGTGCCCCACCCCTACCTCCTCCTCTACAACTACTCAAACACCTCCCTTTCAAACCCTATGTTCTCCTAGCCGACACCATTGCCGACGCTCTCCCTTCATACCAATCTCATTAGACCTCGCATCCACAACTACAAGGGCAAGAATCCCGTCTCACCGGCCTCTCAGATCTCGTCCTGCCGGACCTGCACCAGCCTCGTCATCCACCGCCTCCGCGCCACCAACTCACGCCATGGCCTCCTCAAGATGATCCTTGGACTGGCCTCATCCAGGCTTGGTCGATGCCATGGTCGGCCCCTCGCCAGATGGTGCTCCTCCTGCGACACGGGCACGGAGCCCGGTCTTCGTCCAGCCACAGGCTCTCCGGGACTCCTTGGACCCAGGCCGCCGGCGCACGTCTACACCGCCACTCCTACTCCGCCTACCAGCACGCCATGACCACCGTCGCCCTACAACTACCCATCCGCTATCCCCTACGTCAACATGCAAGCTCCTGGCCCCTCTGCTCCTCCCCAACAGCCGGCTTGGGACCAAGCCGCCTTCGTCAACGCCATGAACAATTTTGTCCTCAACGACGCAGTACGGATTGATTTTCGATTCGGTGCATCAATGCATATGTCTTCAAATATGAATTTATTGTCAGCTTGATTTCCTTCTGCTTTTTCCACTATCACCATTGGCGATGGCTCCACCATCCCTGTTTCATGCACTGGTCACTCTTACATCCCTTCCTCTCATGCCAATTTTCTTCACGCAATATTCTTGTGGTTCCTTCCATCATCAAAATCTTATCTCTGTTAGACAATTTTGCATTGACAACAAAGTTATCCTGGCCTTTGACCCATTTGGTTTGTCTATGAAAGATCTGACAACGGGCGGTCCTCGCCGGTACAATAGCACAGGCGATCTTTATCCTCTTCATGGCGCGCCACATCCACCTCTCGTGCCATGCTCGCCTCTGTTGATCTATGGCATCGTCGTCTCGGTCACCCCAGCAAAAACACTTTGACGTCTTTACTCCAAGAATTTTGTATCCCTAGTTCTAGCGGTCCTCCTAATCTCTCTCTCTGTAATGCATGTCAATGTGGCAAACATGTTAGATTACCTTTTGGAACCTCTACTACCATTAGTACTTTTCCTTTTGAGTTACTTCACTGTGATTTATGGACCTCTCCAGTCCCTAGTGTTTCTGGTTATAAATATTATCTTGTGATCTTGGATGATTATTCTCACTATACTTGGACCATTCCTCTTCGCGCTAAATCTGAAGTACCTGCAATCTTTCTCAACTTTCGACAATATGTAATCACACACTTTGGCTTGCCAATTCGATTTATTTAATGTGATAACGGTCGTGAATTTGATAACACCCAAAACCGCACCTTCTTTCTCTCTCAAGGCATCCTTCTTTGTTTTTCATGCCCTTATACATCTTCTCAAAATGGTAAAGCTGAACGCTGTCTTCGCTCTATTAATGATGTTCTTCGCACATTGCTTTTACAAGCTTCTCTTCCTTCCCGTTTTTGGGTTGAAGCCCTTCGCACCGCCACACTACTTCTTAATATTCGACCAACTAAAACTTGCCCTCTTTATTCGCCTTTCCAATCTCTTTTTCTCTCCCACCCTGACTATTCTTTTCTGCGTGTTTTTGGCTGTCTATGCTTTCCCAACATCGCCTCTACCGCCTCCAACAAACTAGAACCACGCTCACTACCTTGCATTCACCTTGGTCTTTCTGATGATCACAAAGGATATCGTTGTTTCGATCCATCTTCTGGTCATATCATTCTCTCTCGTCATGTCACATTCGATGAAAATACTTTTCCTTTTTCTGTCACTACAACCACAAAACCAATTCCACCACAATCCGCCACCACCAAAACCCCTTCCCTAGTTCGTCCTTCAGTCATCTCTGCTGCCATGGAATCTTGTTCCGTCTCTCCGCCGGAATCGCCCACCGTCAGCCACCCTCCTGCCCCGTCCCCCACCTCTCCCACAACTGCATCCTCTACCCCAGCCGTCTTTCCCTCACCACATCCTACCACGGCAAACACCTCGACACCCACCACCTCTGATTCTTCTTCCTCGCCGTCTTCTTCAACCGAAAACCAACTGCCACCCAATGCTGTTCTTATACCACCGCTCACCAATGATCATGTCATGTGCACCCGTGGAAAACGAGGATTTCTTCTCCCCACCAAACGTCTCAATCTTACCGCCACCCCAACCATCTCTCCTATTCCAACCAGTTATAAGCGAGCTCTTCTTGACCCTCTCTGGCTTTCCGCTATGCGTGATGAATTTGAAGCTCTTCACAAAATAATACATGGACTCTTGTTCCCAAACCTTCCGTGTTAACATTGTTTCGCAAATGGGTTTTTCGTCATAAATTTCATTCCGATGGCACTCTCGCCGTTACAAAGCTCGTTGGGTGTGTCGTGGTTTCTCCTAGCAGCATGGTATTGACTTTGATGAGACTTTTTCTCCTGTTGTTAAACCAAGCACTATTCGTGTTGTTCTTAGTCTTGTTGTTTCCTCTTCTTGGCCTATTCATCAACTTGATGTTAAAATGCTTTTCTTCATGGCACTCTCAATGAAACTGTTTATTGTCAAGAACCCTCTGGTTTTGAGAATCCTCCTCTCCAAATTTTGTTTGTCTCCTCCACAAATCTCTTTATGGCCTTAAACAAGCTCCTCGTGCATGGTTTCAATGTTTTGCTACTTTTATTCAAACCATAGGCTTTATTCCTCCAAATCCGATTCTTCTCTCTTTGTTTATCGGTCTCCTACTCACACCGCCAACCTCTTGCTTTATGTTGATGATATCATTCTCACGGCTAGTTCTGATTCTTTTCTTCAACATACCATCTCTTCTCTCAATCGGGAGTTTTCCATGACAGATCTTGGTCCTCTTCATCATTTTCTAGGTATTCATGTTTCTCGCACAAGATCTTCCCTCTTTCTTTCTCAACGATCATACATTTTGGACTTGCTTTCGCTCGGTATGTCCGATTGTCAACCCTTCAGACTCCAGCCGACGTTGGTGCTAAACCGTCGGTGATGGTGATCCTCTTTCTTATCCTACTTTATATCGTAGCATCTTTGGCGCTCTTCAATATGCCACTCTTACTCGTCCCGAAATCTCCTATTCTGTTCAGCAAGCATGTCTCTTTATGCATGATCCTCGTGCTCCTCATCCGGCTCATGTCGACGATTCTCCGCTATTTAAAAGGCACTCTTGATCACGGTCTCCTTATTAATTCTTCTTCACCTACAAGCTTGACAGTTTATTCGATGCGATGGGCAGGTTGTCCAGATACTCGACGATCTACATCTGGATTTTGCGCTTATTTGGGTGATAATCTTGTTTCTTGGTGTTCTAAAAGGCAGGTAACAGTTTCAGGTCTTCTGCTGAGGCTGAGTATAGGCGGTTGCTCACGCTGTGGCCGAGGCGGTGTGGCTACGGCAGCTTCTCGTTGAACTTCATCGTCCGCTCCCACGTGCTACCATTGTTTACTGTGATAACATCTCTGCAGTCTACATGGCTTCCAATCCAGTTCAACATCGTCGTACAAAGCATATTGAGATTGACATTCACTTTGTTCGTGAAAAGGTGGCTCTTGGTGAGGTTCGCGTTCTTCATGTTCCTACAGGTGCCCAATTTGCTGACATTTTTACCAAAGGACTCCCGACTGCATCGTTCACCGACATACGCTCCAGTCTCAACATTGTTTCACCTAACGTTGAGACTGCGGGGGGATCTTAGAGTATAAGTCTATTCGTATTGTAATCTATCTCTATTAGTCTAGTCTTGGAGCCCAAGCTTTGTAATCTATATAAACATCCCTTGAGGCCCCGATCAATACAACAATTACTTCTCCAATATCTCAATCTAGCAGGAAGGAGGCCTTGCAGGTCTCCGCTCGACCTTCACTGCCTGAGCTCATCGTGACACAAGCATTTGTGGCTGCCATCTGGGATAAAGAAGGAGGAGAAGAGCTAGAGTGAGAAGACACCGTCAAGGGGAGGAGCTATCGCAGGACACAGCAGGAGTCCCTGCTGGGAGGAGTTGGTAGCTTTTGTGTGGTGCTAGAGCTACAGGATGAGGACCCGTGACATGTAATCCTGGCCATTGGTCGAGACCATGCAGACGACACACAAAGGGGCTAAAGCGAATCAACTGGATAATCTGTATCATTCACCCAAATTAATTGCACTCACTGAAATTAGGTATTCTGCCATGCTCGATATCTATGAACATCAATACAATATTTTTACAATTAGCATTGATCGATTCTAGAATTTGCCCATTGATACATGGATAATTTTTTGATTCGCTCTTTGCTCTATATAAACACAAGAGAAACATGCATGATGAAATAATACTTCCATCAGTGACACCACCGATTACCAGTGACAAATTCTCGCAAACAAAAGAAGAAGCAATACCCAACGGTTAGCTTCTCATGGCTCCTATCGGAAGTAACACTCATCGGGCCTTGTGTTTGGTGGCTGTCCTTGTCATGTCTACAACCCTCTTGTCCTGTCATGCAGCAGGTTTATATGCTTCCTATTAGTTTCTCTCTGTATTCATTCTCCCTTTCCTGCACACAATTTTGGATGTGTAAAACGAATCACCTGTTGATCGTCTATTGCGTACTAACCCGATTCATTGTTCATAGGTACAACAGATGGTTCACCGAAGCTATGCATAGCCGAGAAAGCGTGCACGCCGAAGTTGTCCATAGAACCCTGGGGCAACTATGTCTGCAAGGTTTATTGCGGACACCAAGGTTATGACGAGGATAAAAGCCACTGCACACCAGACGGTAGCGGCTTTTGCTGCTGCGAAAAGTAATGTAAGCCTGCAGGTTTTCTACGCCGTAGATCAAATGGACCAGTGCATGATGATGGAGATGATACATTTTGTCATTTGCTACAATGATACTTCAGAGAGAGGGGAAACTAGTTTTTATATACCCCCAAGGATTTGGTTCATGCAGAAACTATTAGTAGTAAAATGTAATGGTTGTACCCTAGAAAACAAACATTGTAATGGTTGATTTAATTATATGTTTTCCTACCCTCCATTTATAAAAAGAATAATGGACAAACTTATGATCGCCATGAAGCACCAGAATAAACCATAACTATCAGTTGGAACAATGATACAAATCAGAATAAAATCAAATTGATGGTAGGATGGTTCATGACTATTCTCTGAAAAGGATAGCAGGAAATAATACTTAAAATGCACATTACTCTACTCAAGATGCTTTATATACTCATCACAGAAAAATTGCAGGGTTCATTATGACAGGGGATTTTGCTCATGGAGCTAATTTTTGAGTAGGGATTACAATCCGGAACAGAACGAGGGTAATGTATTGGCAAGAATGTTAGACCACAAAGAAGCTATCACATCTCATTCAAGTTGTTCTAGCCGATTTCTAGGACTCCGTACCTTGGGCCTTTATGTTCATAATGACTTCATGCTTGATTTTGGTTCTCCAGAAAACAAATATTGATCGAACCTATATTTCCCAATGGATACAATCTACTCATGTCAAGAAGGCATATAGGTTCTTATCTTCAATGAGTGGCCCCATTTTCAATGCGGGTCAAAGCCTATGGTTGCTCAGATTGTTGAATGTTAATAAGTAGTAATTCCCTTTTCTTAACAATAGGACCTAGGGATTTCTTGATTCATCATGCTATTTCGCTAGGTTTGCATACAACTAAATTGATTTAGTGAAGGGCATTTTAGATGCGGGTGTTTCATATCAAACTAGGGAAAATAACGAACAATTTTTACATGTATTACAAATATAAATATAAATGGAAAAATATACACTACATTTTTTGTGAATAAAAAATGATATAAATATACCACATATGCATGCAAAGGTACTTTCCCATGGGAGGCCAAAATCACTGTTTTGACCCTCTTTAAAGTTTAGCACAATTTGACCTCATTTTAAAAGTGTTTCATGATCTCATTCTTTTTGGACACACTAACATCACTAGCGTTTGCGTTGGACGGAAAAAGCCATTGGCCAATGCCATGGCCCATGGCGTTTCCCTGGCCCAAACATCATGGACCGTGGCCTTTCATCCTAGACAGAGACGCAAAGGCTCCTGGAGGAAACGCCGAGCCCAAACTCCATAGACCATGGTGTTTCCTGCACAATGGAAACACTATGGATGTTGGTGTGACCAAAAAGAGGCTAGATGTGAAAAAGAAAAAATCCATCCAGGGTCAAATCATGTTAATCTTCACGTTTAAGGTTAGAACGGTGATTTCGGACCCATGGGATGGCATTCTAATTCAAGCTGCCAATGTTTAACTGTTACACGCATCCCTATATCTATGGATAATTACTCCATTAGGGGACATGGATGGGACAGTTCTAATGTCCATCGAAAGTTGTTGGTTAAAATACCTTACCCAGCAAGATATCATTACAAGTACCCTGTGTCAGTGGGAAACGACACCTATGGGATCACCGGAATCCCTTCTACGCTTGCGGGGTGCGGGAATCGTGAGAAGAGCGGGACTAGCAGACAACACAAAGGGATTTTACCCAGGTTCAGGCCGCGAGGATGCGTAAAACCCTAGTCCTGCTTTGGTGGATGTATTTAGTGTTCTTGAGCTCTCGAACTAGCTCTAGGTGCTGCGAGGTTCCAAAGAGCCGAATCCTCCGAGGATCCGGACTCCGATCCCCTTCCACAGTACGCCTCGGGCCTCCTTTTATATGTCAAAGGGGTCGCCAAAGTGGCACACAGGAGGTGGAAGGTATCTACAGTGTACAAGCTTATCGCCTGACATCGCAGGACAAACGCATTCAATGCGCCGCTTATGCATCCTCTTGCTTTATCGGGGACGGCAAGGAAGCTCGTCCCAGCTGTCGCCGCCTCGCCTGGCCTTGACGCGCGTCCGAGCTGACGAGGCGTTGTAGCGCCACGTTGGCTGGTTGCTGGGCTGGCGCGGGTGGCGGAGTCTTCAGGAAGACTTGCATGCCACCACGCAGGAGCTTGCTGGATCGGTGTAGAGACCGCACGTCGCCACACGGGCACCTGCTCAGCTGGTTGAGCTGGCAGCTGCATGGGGACGGAGGTGGAGTCTTGGTAGGTGTGGGCCTGGTGTTGGGGAACGTTGCAGAAAATTAAAATTTTTCCTACGGTTTCACCAAGATCCATCTATGAGTTCTACCATGCAACGAGTAACGAGAGAGAGTTTTCATCTACATACCACTTGTAGATCGAATACGGAAGCGTTCTTGAGAGTGGTGATGACGAAGACGTTCCCAACGTGATTCCGATCACCGATGACCAAAGTACTGAAAGGACAGTACCTCCGTGTTCAACACACGACGGGACGATGGCGTCTCCTCCGCCTTGATCCAGCAAGAGTGAAGGAGAGGTTGAAGAAGACAATCCCGATGGCAGCATGACGGCGTGGTGCAGCAGTGCACGGTAGTTCTCCCGGCAGGGCTTCGCCAAGCTTGCGTGAGAAAGAGAGGTGTTGGGAGGGAGGGCTGCGCCACAACTGTGTTGGCAGCCTCCCCCACCCCTCTATTTATAGGAGGAGAGGGTCAAGGGGCCGGCCTCTAGGGCAAACCCTAGGGGCGGCGGCCAAGGAGGAGGGAGGAGGGTGGCTTGCCCCCAAGCCAGGGGGCGCCCCTTTAGGGTTTCCTCCTCCCCAAACCCTAGGCGCATGGGCCCAGGTGGGAGGCGCACCCAGCCCACCAGGGCTGGTTCCCTCCCACTTAGCCCATGTGGCCCCCGGGAGAGGTGGCCCTCCCGTGGACCTCCGGAACCTCCCGGTGGCCCCTGATTTTACCTAAGATACCACCAAACTTCCTGAGTCCGCTTAACCACTTTCCATATATAAATCTTTACCTCCGACCATTCCGAACTCCTCGTGACGTCCGGGATCTCATCCGGACTCAACAACATTCGTAATCACATACTTGTCTTCCTATTAACCCTAGCGCCACCGAACCTTATGTGTAGACCCTACGGGTTCGGGAGACATGCGAACATGACCGAGACTACCTCAAGTCAATAACCAACAGCGGATCTGGATACCCATGTTGGCTCCCTACATGCTCCTCGATGTTGTCATCGGATGAACCACGATGTCAAGGGTTCAAGCAACCCCGTATTCTATTCCCTTTGTCGACGGTGTGTTACTTGCCCGAGACTCGATCGTCGGTATCCCAATACCTCGTTAGTCTCGTTATCGCAAGTCACTTTACTCGATCGCAATGCATGATCCCGTGACCAGACACTTGATCACTTTGAGCTCATTATGATGATGCATTACCGAGTGGGCCCAGTGATACCTCTCCGTCATACGGAGTGACAAATCCGCCTCGATCCGTGTCAACCCAATGGTTACTTTCGGAGATACTGTAGTGCACCTTTATAGTCACCCAGATTACGTTGTGACGTTTGATACACCCAAAGCACTCCTACGGTATCCGGAATTGCACGATCTCATGGTCAAGGAAGAGATACTTGACATTGGAAAAGCTCTAGCAAAACGAACTACACGATCTTTGTGCTATGCTTAGGATTGTCTTGTCCATCACGCCATTCTCCTAATGACGTGATCCCGTTGTCAATGACATCGATGTCCATAGTCGAAACCATGACTATCTGTGACCAACGAGCTAGTCAACTAGAGGCTTACTAGGACGATTGTAGTCTATGTATTCACACGTGTATTACGATTTCCGGATAATACAGTTATAGCATGAATAAAGACAATTATCATGAACAAGGAAATATAATAATAATGCTTTTATTATTGCCTCTAGGGCATATTTCCAACAGTCTCCCACTTGCACTAGAGTCAATAATCTAGTTTACATTGTGATGAATCGAACACCCATAGAGTTCTGGTGTTGATCAAGTTTTGCCCGCGGAAGAGGTTTAGTCAACGGATCTGCGACATTCAGATCCGTATGCACTTTACAAATTTCTATGTCTCCATTCGAACATTTTCACGGATGGAGTTGAAGCGACGCTTGATGTGCCTGGTCTTCTTGTGAAACCTGGGCTCCTTGGCAAGGGCAATAGCTCCAGTGTTGTCACAGAAGAGTTTGATCGGCCCCGACGCATTGGGTATGACTCCTAGGTCGGTGATGAACTCCTTCACCCAAATTGCTTCATGCGCTGCCTCCGAGGCTGCCATGTACTCCGCTTCACATGTAGATCCCGCCACGACGCTTTGCTTGCAGCTGCACCAGCTTACTGCTCCACCATTCAACATATACACGATCCGGTTTGTGACTTAGAGTCATTCAGATCGTGTCGAAGCTTAGCGCCGACGTAACCTGTTACGACGAGCTCTTCGTCACCTCCATAAACGAGAAACATGTCCTTTGTCCTTTTCGGTACTTCAGGATATTCTTGACCGCTGTCCGGTGTTCCTTGCGGGATTACTTTGGTACCTTCCTACCAAACTTACGGCAAGGTTTACATCAGGTCCTGGTACACAGATGGCATACATAATAGATCCTATGGCTGAGGCATAGGGATGACACTCATCTCTTCTTTATCTTTTGTCGTGGTCGGGCATTGAGCTGAGCTCAATCTCACACCTTGCAATACAGGCAAGAACCCTTCTTAGACTGATCCATTTTGAACTTATTCAAAATCTTATCAAGGTATGTGCTTTGTGAAAGACCTATGAGGCGCCTCGATCTATCTCTATAGATCTTGATGCCTAATATATAAGCAGCTTCTCCAAGGTCCTTCATTGAAAAACACTTATTCAAGTAGGCCTTAATGCTGTCCAAGAATTCTATATCATTTCCCATCAAAAGTATGTCATCTACATATAATATGAGAAATGCTACAGAGCTCCCACTCACTTTCTTGTAAACGCAGGCTTCTCCATAAGTCTCAAGATAAACCCAAACGCTTTGATCATCTCATCAAAGCGAATGTTCCAACTCCGAGATGCTTGCACCAGCCCATAAATGGATCGCTGAGCTTGCATACTTTGTTAGCGTTCTTAGGATCGACAAAACCCTCGGCTGTATCATATACAGCTCTTCCTTAAGATAGCCGTTAAGGAACGCTGTTTTGACGCCCATCTGCCATATCTCATAATCATAGTATGCGGCAATTGCTAACATGATTCGGACGGACTTAAGCTTCGCCACGGAGAGAAAGTCTCATCGTAGTCAATCCCTTGAACTTGCCGATAACCCTTAGCGACAAGTCGAGCTTTATAGATGGTGACATTACCATCCGCGTCCGTCTTCTTCTTAAAGATCCATTTGTTTTCTATCGTCGCCGATCATCGGGCAAGTCACCAAAGTCCACACTTTATTTTCATACATGGATTCTATCTCGGACTTCATGGCTTCTAGCCATTTGTTGGAATCTGGGCCCGCCATTGCTTCTTCATAGTTCAAGGTTCATTGTTGTCTAACAACATGATTTCCAGACAGGGTTGCCGCATTCACTCTGGTGCGGAACGTGTCCTAGTGGACCTCTGGGTTCAAGAGCAACTTGATCCAAGTACCTTGATCATCATCATGAATTTCCTCTTCGTTGGTGTAGGCATCACAGAACATTTTCCGAGCTGCACTACTATCCTGTTCAAGAGGTAGTACTTCATCGAGTTCTACTTTCCTCCCACTTACTTCTTTCGAGAGAAACTCTTTTTCCGTAAAGGATCCATTCTTGGCAACAAAGATCTTGCCTCGGATCTTAAGTAGAAGGTATACCCTACGGTTTCCTTAGGGTATCCTATGAAGACGATTTTCCGACTTGGGTTCGAGCTTTTCAGGTTGAAGTTTCTTGACATAAGCATCGATCCCCAAACTTTTAGAAACGACATAGCTTAGGTTTCTTCCCAAACCATAATTCATACGGTGTCGTCTCAACGGACTTAGACGGTGCCCTATTTAAAGTGAATGTAGCTGTCTCTAGAGCGTATCCCCAAAATGATAGCGGTAAATCAGTAAGAGACATCATAGACCGCACCATATCCAATAGAGTGCGACACGACGCTCGACACACCATTACGCTGAGGTGTTCCAGCGGCGTTAGTTGTGAAACGATTCCACATTTTCTTAAGTGTGTACCAAATTCGTGACTCAAATATTCTCCTCCACGATCCGATCGAAGAATTTTATCTTTCGTCACGTTGATTCTCTACTTCATTCTGATATTCCTTGAACTTTTCAAAGGTCTCAGACTTGTGTTTCATCAAGTAGACATACCCATATCTACTCAAGTCATCCGTGAGAGTGAGAACATAACGATATCCTCCATGAGCCTCAACGCCATTGGACCGCATACATCGGTATGTATGATTTCCAATAAGTTGGTTGCTCGCCCATTGTTCGAGAGAATGGAGTCTTGGTCATTTTGCCCATGAGGCATGGTTCGCATGTGTCAAATGATTCATAATCAAGAGACTCCAAAAGTCCATCAGCATGGAGCTTCTTCATGCGCTTGACACCAATGTGACCAAGGCGGCAAGTGCCACAAGTATGTGGGACTATCGTTATCAACTTTACATCTTTTGGTATTCACGTTATGAACATGTGTAATACTACGCCGAGATTCATTAAGAATAAACCATTGACCATCGGAGCATGACCATAAAACATATCTCTCATATAAATAGAACAACCATTATTCTCGGATTTAAATGAGTAGCCATCTCGCATTAAACGAGATCCGGATACAATATTCATGCTCAAACTTGGCACCAAATAACAATTATTAAGGTTCATAACTAATCCCGTGGGTAAATGAAGAGGTAGCGTGTCGACGGCGATCACATCGACTCGAACCATTCCCGACGCGATCGTCACCTCGCCCTTCGCCAGCCTCCGCTTATTCCGCAGCTCCTGCCTGTGAGTTACATATATGAGCAACGGCACCGTATCAAATACCCAGGAGTTACTACGACATGGTAAGGTACACATCAATTACATGTATATCAAATATACCTTTAGTGTTGCCGGCCTTCTTATCCGCTAAGTATTTGGGGCAGTTCCGCTTCAAAGGACCCTTCCCTTGCAATAAAAACACTCGGCCTCGGGCTTGGGTCCATTCTTTGACTTCTTCCCGCAACTTGCTTACCGGGCGCGCAATCTCCTTGCCATCCTTCTTGAAGTTCTTCTTGCCCTTGCCCTTCTTAAACTTAGTGGTCTTATTGACCATCAACACTTGATGTTCTTTCTTGATTTCAACCTCGGCTGACTTCAGATAGAGAACACTTCAGAATGGTCTTTACCATCCCCTGCATGTTGTAGTTCATCACAAAGCTCTTGTAGCTTGGTGGGAGCGATCGAGGATTCTGTCAATGACCGCCTCATCGTGGAGGTTAATATTCAGCTGGGTCATACGGTTGTGCAACCTGCATATCTTCGTAATGTGTTCACCGATGTAACTATTTTCCTCCATCTTACAACTATAGAACTTGTCGGAGATGTCATATCTCTCGACCCGGCGTGAGCTTGGAAAACAAGTTTCAGCTCCTCTAACATCTCATATGCTCCGTGGTGCTCAAAACGCTTTTGGAGCCCCGGTTCTAAGTGTAAAGCATGCCGCACCGAACGAGGGAGTAATCATCAAGACGAGATTGCCAAGCATTCATAATGTCTTGGTTCTCGGGACGGAGCTTCACCTAGCGGTCCTTCTAGGACGATTGTTTCTGGCAGCTATGAGGATGATCTCGGGTTCCGGACCCAGTCCGTATAGTTGCTGCCGCCATCTTTCAGCTTGGTTTTCTAGGAACGCGTTGAAGTTCAAGTTGACATGAGCGTTGGCCATTTGATCTACAAGACATATAATTCAAAAGTTTTAGACTAAGTTCATGATAATTAAGTTCATCTAATCAAATTATTAATGAACTCCCACTCAGATTAGACATCCCTCTAGTCATCTAAGTGATACACGATCCGAGTCGACTAGGCCGTGTCCGATCATCACGTGAGACGGACTAGTCATCGTCGGTGAACATTCTCATGTTGATCGATCTTCCATACGACTCGTGTTCGACCTTTCGGTCTCCGTGTTCCGAGGCCATGTCTGTACATGCTAGGCTCGTCAAGTTTAACCCTAAGTGTTTTGCGTGTGTAAATCTGTCTTACACCCGTTGTATGTGAACGTAAGAATCCATCACACCCGATCATCACGTGGTGCTTAGAAGTTTACTTAACTGTAGCAACGGTGCACGCTTAGGGAGAACACTTCTTGAAATTGTTGTAAGGATCATCTTATTTACTACCGTCGCTCTAAGTAAACAAGATGCATAATTATAATAAACATCTCATGCAATTATAAAGTAGTGACATGATATGGCCAATATCATATAGCTCCTTTGATCTTCATCTTCGGGCTCCATGATCATCCTGTCACCGCATGACACCATGATCTCCATCATCATGATCTCCATCATCGTGCCTCCATGAAGTTGTCACGCCAACGACTACTTCTACTTCTATGGCTAACGCGTTTAGCAATAAAGTAAAGTAAATTACATGGCGTTCTTCAATGACACGCAGGTCATACAAAAATAAAGACAACTCCTATGGCTCCTGCCGGTTGTCATACTCATCGACATGCAAGTCGTGATTCCTATTACAAGAACATGATCTCATACATCACAATATATCATCATTCATCACAACTTGGCCATATCACGTCACATGACAATTGCTGCAAAAACAAGTTAGACGTCCTCTAATTGTTGTTGCATCTTTTACGTGGCTGCAATTGGGTTCTAGCAAGAACGTTTTCTTACCTACGAATAACCACAACGTGATCTTGTCAACTTCTATTTACCCTTCATAAGGACCCTGTTCATCGAATCCGCTCCCACTAAAGTAGGAGAGACAGACACCCGCCAGCCACCTTATGCAACTAGTGCATGTTAGTCGGTGGAACCGGTCTCACGTAAGAGTACGTGTAAGGTTGGTCCGGGCCGCTTCATCCCACAATACCGCGGAAGCAAGAAACAACTAGTAACGGCAAGTAAGTTGACAAGATCCACGCCCACAACAAAATTGTGTTCTACTCGTGCAAAGAGAACTACGCATAGACCTAGCTCATGATGCCACTGTTGGGGAACGTTGCAGAAAATTAAAATTTTTCCTACGGTTTCACCAAGATCCATCTATGAGTTCTACCATGCAACGAGTAACGAGAGAGAGTTTGCATCTACATACCACTTGTAGATCGAATACGGAAGCGTTCTTGAGAGTGGTGATGACGAAGACGCTCCCAACGTGATTCCGATCACCGATGACCAAAGTACTTGAAAGGACAGTACCTCCTGTTCAACACACGACGGGACGATGGCGTCTCCTCCGCCTTGATCCAGCAAGAGTGAAGGAGAGGTTGAAGAAGACAATCCCGATGGCAGCATGACGTGGTGCAGCAGGTACGGTAGTTCTCCGCAGGCTTCGCCAAGCTTATGTGAGAAAGAGAGGTGTTGGGAGGGAGGCTGCGCCTACAACTGTGTTGGCAGCCTCCCCCACCCCTCTATTTATAGGAGGAGAGGGTCAGGGGGCGGCCCTCTAGGGCAAACCCTAGGGGGGGGCGGCCAAGGAGGAGGGAGGAGGGTGGCTTGCCCCCAAGCTGGGGCGCCCTTTAGGGTTTCCTCCTCCCCAAACCCTAGGCGCATGGGCCTAGGTGGGAGGCGCACCCAGCCCACCAGGGGCTGGTTCCCTCCCACTTAGCCCATGTGGCCCCCGGAGAGGTGGCCTCCCGGTGGACCTCCCGAACCCTCCCGTGGCCCCTGTATTTTACCCAGATACCACCAAACTTCCTGAGTCCGCTTAACCACTTTCCATATATAAATCTTTACCTCCGGACCATTCCGAACTCCTCGTGACGTCCGGGATCTCATCCGGGACTCAACAACATTCGGTAATCACATACTTGTCTTCCTATTAACCCTAGCGCCACCGAACCTTAGTGTGTAGACCCTACGGGTTCGGGAGACATGCGACATGACCGAGACTACCTCAAGTCAATAACCAACAGCGGATCTGGATACCCATGTTGGCTCCTACATGCTCCTCGATGTTGTCATCGGATGAACCACGATGTCAAGGGTTCAAGCAACCCCGTATTCTATTCCCTTTGTCAGACGGTGTGTTACTTGCCCGAGACTCGATCGTCGGTATCCCAATACCTCGTTAGTCTCGTTACCGGCAAGTCACTTTACTCGTACCGCAATGCATGATCCCGTGACCGGACACTTGATCACTTTGAGCTCATTATGATGATGCATTACCGAGGGCCCAGTGATACCTCTCCGTCATACGGAGTGACAAATCCAGCCTCGATCCGTGTCAACCCAATGGTTACTTTCGGAGATACCTGTAGTGCACCTTTATAGTCACCCGATTACGTTGTGACGCTTGATACACCCAAAGCACTCCTACGGTATCCGGAATTGCACGATCTCATGGTGAAGGAAGAGATACTTGACATTGGAAAAGCTCTAGCAAAACGAACTACACGATCTTTGTGCTATGCTTAGGATTGTCTTGTCCATCACGCCATTCTCCTAATGACGTGATCCCGTTGTCAATGACATCGATGTCCATAGTCGAAACCATGACTATCTGTTGACCAACGAGCTAGTCAACTAGAGGCTTACTAGGGACGATTGTAGTCTATGTATTCACGTGTATTACGATTTCCGGATAATACAGTTATAGCATGAATAAAGACAATTATCATGAACAAGGAAATATAATAATAATGCTTTTATTATTGCCTCTAGGGCATATTTCCAACACCTGGCTGCGGCCCCACCGATGTCCTCGGCAAGGGCTTGTCGCGGCCTTGCATATCTTCCCGGCAAGGGTCTTGCCGGGGCCTTGTGAGCGCCCTCGGCAAGAGGCTTGCCGGGACCTTGCGGCTGTCTTCGGCAAGGGCCTTGCTGGGCCTTGTGGGCAACCTCGGCAAGGAGCCTTGCGGTCGCTTTCGCCTTCTCGGTTCTCGAGCTTGGCTGCTTCTTTTTGCCTTGTATCTGTCCTCACTGGCAGGGCAGGATGCTCCTTGCCGGGAAGGTGGCTTGAGTCTTGCTTGCTGATGTAGCACTTGTCGGCGAAGATGGATTCTCTTTAGTGTAATTGCATACAGTCGTGGCCCATGCTCGGCGGTTAGTGTAGCCCGGGTTTTCACTACACCGACAGTAGCCCCCGGGCCCGGCTGCAGTGGAGAACTTCATGAATTCGACGCTGGAGACGGGACCAAGCTTGGCATGGGTGACGGTTCTTGTTGCCCTCAAAGGAGCTGCCAACCCCCGAGCCTAGTTCCATGGAAATTTCTAGCAGAGAACTCTATAGATCTCGATGCTAGAGTGTTGTTTTGTTTCCTTTCTTGCTCCCGGCAAGGCTATTGCCGGGAAGTCTTATGTTTCTCGCGGAGACTTCTGACGTTCTCGACGCCGGCTTCCGGCAAGCTTTTCGCCAGGAAGGCTTTTATCTTCAGCAGAGAACTTTGACATTCTCGATGCCGGCTTCCGGCAAGCTCATCGCCAGGAAGGCTTTTATCTTTAGCAGAGAACTTTGACGTTCTCGATGCCCGATTTCAGTGGAGAACTCCGGAGTTCTCGACACTGCATTCCGACAAGCTGGTTGCCGAGAAGGCTTTTATCTTCAGCAGAGAACTTTGACGTTCTCGATGCCCGATTTCCGGCAAGCTCGTCGCCAGGAAGGCTTTTATCTTCAGCAGAGAACTTTGACGTTCTCGATGCCAGCTTCCGGCAAGCTTGTTGCCGGGAAGGCTTTTATCTTCAGCAGAGAACTTTGACGTTCTCGATGCCGGCTTCCGGCAAGCTTGTCGTCGTGAAGGCTTGTGGTGAATAACTTCGTCGTTCTCGACACCGGCTCGCGGCAAGATCGTTGCCGGGAAGGCTTATGGCGAAGAATTTCATCGTTCTTGATGCCGGTTTCCGGCAAGATCGTCGCCGGGAAGGCTTATGGCGAAGAACTTCGTCGTTCTTGACACCAAGAAGACTGGTCCCAAGGGTGTTGCCAGCCCCCGGGCCATAACTGTGTTTAAATATGACAAGTTGATTAGCATCTGAACTGCACTTAACTCACTTGTAAATTTTGACTTCTGCTAAATATTCCCTATGCCTGCTGGAATGCTTTCCGGTGTGTACGATCCAGCCAGCAGCGCTTGAGGGAACGGGCCCTTAGAGGCTATTCGGGAACGTCACCTCCCGGAAAGGTTTACCTTATTGGTTCTAGCTCAACCGCACAAGTCGCCGAGCGGACTCGGGGCAACATGGAGTGCAACTAGCCCCGAGAAGGTTCCTTGGCATACAGGTCTATGCAGAAATCTCAAATAAATAGTGCATGCTAGCTTCCTGTTTGATCTTCCCTTGTATGTTTACCCTACGTCACTTGGTAGGCTTGCCGGCGCGTAAACCCAGGGCGGCGTCTTGAGGACGGATCCCCATCAGCCTGCCAGGTGTGCTTGCTGCCGGGCAAACCACCTTACCTCCCTTGGCGCGGCCGCTCGATCTGTCGAGCTTGACTCGAGTCAGAACCGAGAGCGTTGCCGATGGCGAAAGGCTACCCTGCCGCTCTCAACGCAGCCGCTTGAACTGTTGAGCCGACTCGAAACAGAACAAAGGCGTTGCCGATTACAGGAGGGCTCCTCTGTGTACAGGCTCTCCATACATAGGCTGAACCGTCGAGGATAATAACCTTATATTTAAGGAGAAAAACTTAAAATTCAGCATGACTTAGCTCTCTCGTCGCCGCCTCAGCGTCCTTCGCGCCAACGGGCAGCGCCGCCTTCTTAGCCGCCTCCTCCGCAGGAGTCGTAGCGATGAAGAACAACTAGGTCGACTGCTAGACCTGATTCTCACAATTGTGCCCCCCTACCTGGCGCGCCAAAGATGTCGGTGGCAAACGACACCTATGGGATCACTAGAATCCCTTCTACGGTTGTGGGGTGCGGGGATCGTGAGAAGAGCGGGACTAGCAGACAACACAAAGGGATTTTACCCAGGTTCGAGCCGCGAGGATGCGTAAAACCCTAGTCCTGCTTTGGTGGATGTATTTAGTGTTCTTGAGCTCTCGAACTAGCTCTAGGTGATGCGAGGTTCCAAAGAGTCGAATCCTCCGAGGATCCGGACTCCGATCCCCTTCCACAGTACGCCTCGGGCCTCCTTTTATATGTCAAAGGGGTCGCCACAGTGGCACACGGGAGGTGGAATGTATCTACAGTGTATAGGCTTATCGCCTGACATCGCAGGACAAACGCATTCAATGCGCCGCTTATGCGTCCTCTTGCTTTATCGGGGACGGCAAGGAAGCTCGTCCCAGCTGTCGCCGCCTCGCTTGGCCTTGACGCGATGTCCGAGCTTACGGCGCTAGAAGCGCCACGTTGGCTGGTTGTCGGGCTGGCGCGGGTGGCGGAGTCTTCAGAAGACTTGCATGCCACCACGCAGGAGCTTGCTGGATCGGTGTAGAGACCGCACGTCGCCACGCGGGCGCCTGCTCAGCTGGTTGAGCTGGCAGCTGCATGGGGACGGCGGTGGAGTCTTGGTAGGTGTTGGCATGGCTGCGGCCCCACCGATGTCCTCGGCAAGGGCTTGTCGCGGTCTTGCGTATCTTCCCGGCAAGGGTCTTGCCGGGGCCTTGTGAGCACCCTCGGCAAGAGGCTTGCCTGGGCCTTGCGGCCGTCTTGGCAAGGGGCCTTGCCGGGGCCTCGTGGGCAACCTCGCAAGGAGCCTTGCGGTCGTTTCTGCCTTCCGGTTCTCGTGCTCGGCCGCTTTTTTTTCCTTGTATCTGTCCTCCTGGCAGGGCAGGATGCTCCTTGCCGGAAGGTGGCTTGAGTCTTGCTTGCTGATGTAGCACTTGTCGGCGAAGATGGATTCTCTTTAGTGTAATTGCATACAATCGTGGCCCATGCTCGGCGGTTAGTGTAGCCCTGGTTTTCACTACATCGACACCCTGTTACCCGCCTTACTCATGAAGGCCTTATATGTGAACCCTAAAATTAGACCCTAGGTAGTTCCGATAATACCCACCCTAGGTAATTCAAAATGTCTACCATCCGAGCTATTTTGCCCAAAAAACAATAGAAAACCTAACCTAGTCACAACACATGCCCCAGAAGGCCTTACATATGTTTATTGTTGTGAAATAATATTTTTCTGATGAAATGCTGCTGAATGTTGTTGCTCATTGTGAGTATGGGTTTCCCCATGGGGATGAAAAACCCGATGGCAACGGGGATGTGAATTTTTTATCCCCACGGGGATAGGCATGGGGAGGCTGTCATAGGGACAGGTATGGGAGTCTAATACCCCTCTGGATATACCCCATGAGAGCTTGAATTCCAATGGAATAACACACAAACCCAAAACAGACCAAAAATACCTAAAAATGGTGCAGAATCCCTCCCGTCGGCAAGGGCCGGGATGACCGCATTTTCTATTTGCCGTTTGCTGCCAAACTGCCGCTGCGACACACATGTGAGTGAGCATTCATCTGAGATGGGCCGAACCATTTTACCAGCAACTGGTAAGTTCTACAGAATTTGATTCTGGGAACCGTTTGAAAGGAACCTGGCCGGTTTTAATAACTTTCTAGAAGGTCCATGAACCATTTTTATGGTTTTTCTTTTATTTTAATTTTGTTTTGGTTTTTTGCTTCCTTTTTGTGTTTTCATTTTTCCCTTTTCTTTTCCAGGTTTATGTAACTTTTACAAAAAAATTCAGGAATTTGAAATATTTATTCAAAATTTAAAAATGTTCATGTTTTCAGAAAATATTTGGAAATTTAAAAATTTAAAGTTTTGTGAAAGTTGTTCATAACTTAAAAAGTATCCTGTTTTCAAATTTTGTTCTGAAAATAAAGAAAATGTCCAAGTTTCCCAAGATGTTTGGGAATTTTCAAAAATATTCATGTTTTCTAAAATTGTTCAGAATTTAAAAATCCAGTTTTAAAATTTTGTTTACATATTAAACAATGTTTGTGCGTTTCAAAAAATGTTTTGGAATTAAAAAATGATCACATTTTTAAAAAAATTATTCCTATTTCTGATATTTTTTCACAAATTTTAGAATTTTTCGTGCTTTTGAAAAATGTTCAGGAATTTCAGAAAAGGTTTAAATTTTCGAAAACTATTTGAAATAAAAATGAAGACCAAAATGAACTGTTTTGCTAGAGTAGACGAGCCGCTACAGCAAATTGGGTGGGTACAGTAGTCGGACCACTATAGTGGTAGAAAATCACGCTGCAATGTCGAGCAAGGCGCTGCAAATGGGCCAGCCAAGTCGACACCCTTGTGTGCGTCGCAGCTCTATTTGTCGACAAACGCATGCAAATAGGAGCTCATGGCATCCTGAGAGCTCCTAAGCGGCGCTCTCAGGGGCGGTTAAAGCTAGTGTCGCTTGAAGGCACGCCTAGCGGGCTGGGCCATTAAATCTTCACTCGATTGAATACGACGCTCGAATAAGACATGATGCAGTTGTTCCCTCACTCGCATCTCGCTGGTTGGTTGGTTGGCCGTCTGATAGTTTCATTGACTTTTGAAAGAAGTTCATAAAAGTTGGGCAAAATCACAAAACTAAAGACTCTAGAAAAATGTGAAAAATGAACTAAAATTTGAAAACGTTTGGAAAAATTAAAAAACTTGTAAAAAATGAAAAAGTGCACGAATTTGAGAAAAATCATGAATTCGAAGAACTCCACAGATCTGAAAAAAGTTCATGATTTAGAAAAAACAAATTGTGAAAGTTGAAAAAGTTCAAGAAATTTGAAAATAGGTTCACTAAATTAAAAAACTTCAGAGTTCATGAAAAATGTAAAAATTTCATAGGTTGAAAGAAAAGGTCATGAATTTGAAAAAAGTTGGCAGATTTTAAAAAAGAAATCATGGATTTGAAAAAAACTTGCAATTGAAAAAAGTTCACGGATTAAAAAAAAAGTTCACGGGTTTGAAAAAAGTCAACTGGTTTTTTTTTGAGATCCAATGAGTAACAAGCTACTCAATGGGTAGGATTATACTCAGCTAGAAACATATCCTTAAGATTCTCTGGGACTGACCCAGCTAGAGCTTGGTTGCCTGCTGTTCTTGCTAGGAAAGCTAGCTCATGAGCCAGTTTGTTGAGCTTCCTCCCAACCACACTAATCTGATAATCAGCAAAAGTTCCGAGTTTGCCACGATGTCCACAAGATGGGGGTAGCATTTGAAATTCCAACTGTGGTGCTTCTCAGCTCTCTACCAACTAAAGCGTTGTCGGCTTCAATATGATTCTTCCATTGTATCTCTTTGCAAGTTCCTTTGGACCACAAAGGATAGCTCCTGCCTCAGCCTCCTCATCGAGCTGCATTTTTTCAAAGCGTTGGCAAACGAGAAAAGACCAGACTGGGGTTGCGGGCCACAGACACCGCACTGTGTGTCACTTGTGTCTGCTAAAAAGGCTGCATCCAATTTAGCTTTTCCCACCCAGGGCCAGCGGAGACTAGTGCTTGGGAGGCACCAAAGCTGTGTCCAGCCGGTCTTTCTCGCTTTCCCCTGCTTCAGCCAAAGGATGGCTGGGCCTCCAAAATTCAGTTTCATATCGGATAAGAAACGCACCGATCCATCCACAGCCTCCTTCCTTAATCGTGAATCACATCGTTACGCAGATTCCATGCCTGCCAACACATAAGTAGGATCCTCCGCTTGGTTGCCTCGCTTATGCGTGCTCAGCAAGATTTGAAACCAAAGATCTCCAAGATCCCTAAAGGCTTCTTCTTTTGGTAAATCCTGACCGACCTTAGTTCATGCCTCAAGGCCCTGCTTCTTGTGCAAGCGATGAGAGCGTGATACTCATCCTCTATTCCATTCCCGCAAAGATCACAGGTATTATCGGTGGCAATTGTACGCCTAAAAGCATTATGCTTAGTGGCCAGTGATTGTGTGGCTGCACGCCACCCGAACACCTTAATCTTTTGAGGGACTTTTGCCTTCCAAATGGTGTCCCATATGCATCTATCTCCTACCTCATTTGCCGAAGACGAAGCTCCAGTATTGTAGTTCCGGCTGATTCTGTAAGCTAGTTTATATGCACTTTTGAACGTGAAAATACCAGTATTCTCATAGTGCCAGGCTATCACATCCTCCACCTCACGAGCTGGGATTCTTATTTTCTCAATCTCTTCTGCATCAAATTTGTTGAATATTTGGTTTATCAGTTCCATGTTCCAGTCCCTGGAGTCCTCCATCATCAGTTGATTTACCCACCTGATTCTTGACCGTCTTATAAACCCCGTTGTTTTACATCCTTCCTTCCTGGGTATCCAATTATCTCTCTGGATTTGAATGCTCTTCCCGTCTCCCACTCGCTAGATTAAGCCTTCCTTTAGAAGCTCTAGCCCAAACTCAATACCTCTCCAAGACGGCGAGGCATCGGCCGCAAACACTGTATCCAAGAACTTGCCATTGGGAAAGTATTTTGATTTTAGCACTCTTGCGCATAGGCTGTCTGGTTGTTGAATAAGCCTCCAACACTGACGGGCCAGGAGAGCTTGATTAAAGCATTTCATGTCTCGAAAACCAATGCCTCCATCTCTCTTGTGCTTGGTCATATTTTCCTAGGACATCCAATGAACTTTCCGGCGGTCAAACTTGTCTCCCCACCAAAAATCCCTGATCAATTTCTCATACTTATCACAAAACCCTGTATTAAGTTTGAAGACCCCCATAACAAAGGATGTGAGCGATTGCAGCACTGACTTGACATTCACCTCCTTTGCCGCTTGGGACATGAACCTCTCATTCCAATTATTGCACCGTTTTCCAAATCGGTCCATGATAGGCTGAAACTTTTCATTTTTCATTATGTCATCTGGGGTAGGAAGGCCTAGGTATTTACTTTCAAAGGTATCTGCTTCCACTCCTAGAATATCCTTTATCCCATTTCTGACTTCCGTCGGGCACACCTCACTGACAAGGAGAGAGCATTTGCTTTGGCTCAACAATTGCCCCGTACCCTTTTGGAACAGGGTGAGGGCATCTTTAACTTTCCTAGCCTGATCCGTTGAAGCTTTGAAGAATAACAGACTATCATCGGCGAAAAGAAGGTTAGATATGCCCGGGCTGCTTCGAGCAACTTTTAAGGGGGTTATATTACCTTCTTCAATTTCTTTCTTCAGCAGACTCGCGAGCCCATCAGCGACGAACAAAAACAGGTAAGGACTCAGGGGGTCCCCTTGTCTCAGGCCTCGTGTGGGGGTAATAGGCTCAAGAAGCACCCCATTGCACCTAACAGTGTATTTAACCGACTTAACGCATGTCATGACCCATCCTATCCATCTCTGGTTGAATCCAATCTTGTGGAGGGATCCTTCCAAAAATCCCCAGTCCACTCGGTCGTAGGCTTTTGCTAGGTCGAGCTTATAAGCACAATAGTTATCTCTCTGGTTTTTGCTATGCTGGATCTTATGGAAGCATTCAAACGAGATGAGTGCGTTATCCATTATCATTCGCCCCGGGATGAAAGCACTTTGGGTTTCAGCAATTAGCTCATCTAACATGGGTCGGAGCCGGTTCACTAAAATCTTTGAGATAACCTTGTAGATTACGTTACAAAGACTGATTGGGCGATAATCTTTTATACATTCTGGATCCGCTCCCTTTGGAATCAGCACAATTACTGTCTCATTTACCCCTTCCGGCATGATCCCATCTTCAAAGAATTTTATTACTACATCAGTAACCTCATCCTTCATCACTCCCCAATTCCGTTGGAAAAAGCGAGCTGGAAAGCCGTCCGGCCCCGGGGCCTTGAGGGGACCAATTTGAAACAGTGCATCCCCAACCTCCTCTGGTGTCGCCGGGTTGGTTAACGCCATGTTCATGGAATCATCCACTCTCGAGGGAAAGAGGTTCAGCAGATCATGTGGTTTGACATCCTCATCCTTACAGTACAAGTCCGTAAAAATCCATTTATCTCAGATTGTATGTCTTCGACCTTCTCAATCCAACGCCCATCACTTTTCTTTAGCTTTGATATTTTATTCTTTTTCCTTCTCCACGTTGATTTCCTATGAAAAAATTCAGTGTTTGAATCCCCTTCTTTCAGCCACATGATTCTCGACCTCTGGCGCCACATGATCTCCTCCATGTACAGCATCTCATCCAACTCCTTCTCAGTCTCCTTAATTTTCCTTTCCGTGTCTGTCGAGTTCGGGCGCTGCCACAAGTTTTTTAACCAGGCCCGAAGAATGCTGATTTTATTCTGAATCGAACAGAAGTCCCTCGCTGCCCATTTCCTCAAGGAAGTTTGCATGTTTCTTAGTCTTTTCACAACTGCAACCAGCGAATTCCCAGTTCTGCTTTCGGACCAAGTGCTGTTTATTTCTTCCTGTAGCGTCTCAACTCGTTCCTACATTGCCTCATACTTGAAGTTTTTCTGAATTGGTCTCCATTCCTTTCTAATTCCCAGTCGCAAGTGGATCTGGACATGATCTGACCTAGCTGAAACAACATGGTCTACATGAGCCTCCTTGAACAGACTGCTCCACTCCGGCGATGCCACTACCCTGTCCAGCCGGTCCTTGACATTATTTATGCCACTTTGCTTGTTATCATACGTCCAGCTAGTCTCTTTGTATCCTAAGTCATGGATGTTACAGTCTGCTAGCACCTGTCGAAAGCTAGCCATGTTACTCTCGGATCCTTTCTCCCTTGAGAAGTGTTCGCTCTGCCACATTGTTTCATTGAAATCCCCGATGACAAGCCAAGGCTCAGAAGCATTCGGCCTTATACGTCGCAGCAGGTTCCACATATGAATTATATCTTGAGCTCTAGGTTCACCATACACAAAAGTACCCTGCCAAGTAGGGCTGTGAGGAGATAAACGGGTCAAGACGTCAATATACCTCGGGCCAACGGCAAGCTTCTTTATTTCTACTTGTCCATCATAAAAGAGAGCTATGCCTGCACTTTTTCCGGTGCCGGCATGCAGGATACAATTCTTGAGGCCTAGCCTCCATCTAAGCTTATTGACATAATCATTACTTTGCCGCAGCCAGAGAGGAAAACTAGTTTCGGCTTGAGATCATTCACAAGACTCACTAGTTCATGAACTGTACGGGATTGGCCAAGTCCCCGACAGTTCCAGCTTAGCATTGTCATGGCTCCTGGTGGGTGCCATCCTTAGCACCCACCAGTTGATCAGGATCCCCGAGCCCGATTGCTTCCTTTCCACCGTACATGCCCTTTCCTTCCTCACCTTCCTCTGAGTCTGGACCCTTCTTCTTCTTCTAACCTGCAGTGAGTTCTTGTTGTTCATAACCACACTCAGAGCCTTGCTGTAAGCCACCCCCCCCTTTTCCCCAGGATTGAGGCTGAAGCCTTTCCACCTTGCTGATCCATGCCCCGCTTCTCCTCCCGACCACTACATAACTTCTTTCTGTTTACAAGTTTGCTTAAGATATTCTCACTCTTAGCTTTCTCTCAATCTATAGCTCTATCCTGCCTTTTGCCTAGAGCAGATTGCACAATCTTTCCTGCCCTACTTTCAGTTACATGCACCAAGGACTCAGGGCGACCACAACCCCTACGTCCTATTTTAGTAACTCTTGACCCAACGGTACCTTTACCTCTGGCCTTGGTGATGACGTTGCTTGGCGTAGTCCTTTCAGAGGCTGACTGCTTGTCCTTGACACTGTCAAGGGGACTCTTCTCAGCATCACAAACTATCTTTGAGTCCTCCTGCAGCGGTTTGTCTCCAGCACCCTGCGACCCGTTATCATCCGGAGCGGTATGAGCGATGTAGTTTGATTTCTGGCCGCCATCAACAGGTAAAGAGGGGCCACTGGTGTTGATGAGAGGTGGGAAATCCCCACCCGATGCATCCGCATTGACCACCTTGGGGTCAAACACCGCACCGTCAGTGTTATCCTTCACTTGCTCAAGGTTGGTGTCGATAGGCGCATCATCAGGTCCAGGTGGCGGGGGAAGGATTTTCGATGTTGTCGTAGATTCCCTAGCATTTGCATCATCGGATTTGTCCTCCACCAGGGTCGCCATGCCCTTGTTAGGTGTTGCCTCTGCTCCAATGTCAGCCAGTGCTTCTTCCTGCTGATCCTTCCGGCTTTCATCGGTTTCCATCACATCATCCACTGAAAGGCGAGCAACAACATCACACATTTGCTCCACAGCTGACAACATGGCTTGGCTAGAAGGCTTGGAGGCACGCCACAAGAGAGTTGAAGGCTGTGAACCCCGCGGTTGTCCCATTTTCTCAGGCAGGAACCAAGCACGGGGGTCATCAAAGTGGACCGGTAACACACCGAGCTCCTTGCTGTACCTCATCTTCCTCTCTGCAATTGGTAAATCACACCTTTCTTCCATATGGCCTATGAATCCGCAAAATAAACAGAAATTTGGTAATCTCTCATACCGCAAAAAAAAACGGTCACCTGTTCATCTGTGATCTCATCGGCTAGCGTGATTTCCTTTTGCAGTGCAGAGTACAAGGGCAGCAGTACTCTCACTCTGAGAAACTTGTCACAGATGTTACCTCTCGCATGATGGTCGATCATCACCACTGGGCCAACCTGGTCACCCAGGTTGCGAGCGAGCTCCTTCGTGAGGAGGTAGAAGGGGATGCCCCTAAACTAAACCCACATCGGCAAATGAGAAAATATTACCGATGTAGGATCACCTCCGTTCTCGAGGCCGACGACCAGGAACACATCTCCCCTGTACTGCCACGGGCCTCCCTTGATGACGTGTTGCCAGTCCCCATCCTCGGAGAATTCGAGGACGAATTTTCGCCCTTCCATTGCGACCAGTTCATGGTCACCCAACTCTCCACGCAACTTCCAAACTTTCTTCATATGATCGATCAATTGCCTGGAAATCACAAACAATACGGACGGGAAGATTTTGACCGCCAGGAAGCGCGTTGCACTGCCTTCCGAGCCCCGGTCATGTTGATGACCAAGGTTTTCTTCTTAGGACTCCCCACAGCCTTGGCTATCTCCTTCCCCGGCCACTGGACCTTGGTGGCGAGGACGTGATCGATGAGCAGGTCGTTCGAGCCTCCAGCCGCCGAACCTGACCCCTGCACACCCTTCACTCCCGCAGCAGCCGACCTCGACTCCACCTCACGGCCCTTTTTTAGGTGGGCTTCCATCTCAGCCATCAGGCAAAACACCAAACACCTTATGTGCGAGTGGGGAGCACAAAACTGAAAACGAGAGACTGGGGATGGAATCTGCAGAACAAAGCTCTCTCTAAATAGCAAATCTTCCATGGCCTTGTTAATACCTTCTTTATGCTCCAAATTACTCCCTGTAATTGGGGGCCTTTCCCTCTCCTTAGGCAGAAACACCCCCACGATCTGTATTGCTCTTCATGCCCCTTAAAGTGGGAGTTAGTTCTTGGCTCTGTTGATTGCCCATGTCCCGGGTCAGGCGGCTCCCTTCTCTCATCAACAGAGAGATTGAATACAGGAAGAATGGCTCTCACGTTTTCCAATTGAGCTCTCAAAGACACGATCTGGATCTTTAACCTTTCGACTGTAATGGCGGTGTCTTTGATGCGGCTTTTGATCCTGGCTAAGGAAGTGGGAACTGGTTGGGTAGGATTGTATAGGGCGAATTCGGGATTGGATATCGTAGGAAACCTGTTTTCAGGGATTGCCCAACGGCGATTTTCAGGGGAGACGGGGAAATCGCCTCTGGTAGGTTTCAGGAGGGGAAAAGTCGCCATCTAAAATCAACTGGTTTTGTTTAAAGGTTAACGAATTTGAAACAAAAATCGTGAATTTGAGTAAAAAAACGAATTGATACATGTTTCACACATTTGAAAAAAAGGAAAAATAAATAAATAGGAATAGAAAAAACAGGAAAATGAAAAACCAAATAAAACGAACAAAACCAGTCCCAAACCTAAGAACAAAAGGGATGGAAGCTTCTAGAGGCTTCCAAAAATCGGCCTAGGAAGCTTCTTGCAAATTACCAAAACTGGCTTGGGGAGCTTCCTCTCGTCCGGTAAGATTGGCCGGCCCGTTAAAATCGAGCAAAGATAGGGGGTGTGTGTTGCGTACGAAAAGGCTTTTAATGGGCGCATAAGGCGCCGAATAGGATTTGGTTGTAATCCTACCCATTGGTTGAAGCCACACACACTGTTTGCAGAGGGGCTGAAGCGAATCGGCCGGAGGATATGCGTCATTTACCTAAATTATTTGCATTCAATTTCTTTTATACCGGAATAAATTGTCGTGTCATGCACCATATCAACGAAAATTAATGCAAGATTTTACAATGGGCATTAATCGATTCTCCATAAATTGCTCATTGATAGTGGAATTAAATCGATTCACTTTTTGCTCTATATAAACACCAGCACAACACACATGAAACATTACTTCCATCGGTAACATCTACCAGTGACACTGGAACGATTGCACTAGCTAACTACAGTACTTCTCACCAAGAAAAGAAGCAATAGCCTTGTGTTTGGTGGTTCTCCTGCTAGCTTCTCATGGCTCCTATCGGAAGTAACACTCGGGCCTTGTGTTTGGTGGTTCTCCTGCTCATGTCTACCACCTTCTTGTCCTGTCATGCATCAGGTATACATGCTTCTTAGTTTCTTTGACTCTTTGTATATCGATTTCCACTTTCATGCACACACTTTTGGATGCTCAAAAAGACTTCCCTTGGTGATCGACCCTGTGCGCTGACCTGCTTCATTGTTCATAGGTAGAACAGGTGGGTGGACGAAGTTCTGCATAGCCGAGAAAGCCTGCGCGCCAACGGCAGGACCCAAGGACGATCATGTGTGCAAGGTTGATTGTGGACGCCAAGGTTACGACAAGGATAAAAGCTATTGCGCACCAGACCGTAGTGGCATTTGCTGCTGCCAAAAGAAATACAAGCCGTCAATCTGAAGGATCCATTTAATTTGGATGGAGCTGATACGTTTTGTCCACTAGTAGAAAACAGGGCATTTGTCTCAGTTCGTAACGACCTTTAGTCCCAGTTCTTGAACCGGGATTAAAGGGTCGTTACTAATGTCCCCCCCCCCCCCCCTTAGTCCCGGTTCTTACATGAACCGGGACAGATGGGCATCCACGTGACCGCTGCGGGCAGCCCAGGCAGGGGGGCCTTTGGACCCGGTTGGTGACATAAACCGGGACCAAAAGGCTTTCACGCGTCAGCATTTCAAAGGGCTTGGGTTTTGTTTTTTTAAAGGGGGGGGGTTGGGGTTTTGGGGGTTAATTTAGTTGTTTCATATATTGTGTTAGCTAGCTAATTAATAGAGAGAGAAGTGTCCTCTCTTATGTCCGTGCTTGGTCGACGCCACGCACTATATACATAGAGAGGCCTCGACACGCTAGCTAGTAAGAAAATGAAGGAAACCATTAAGTACAGAAGTTAATCATGCATACCAAGAGAAGTGATCGATCGACCTCTCCTTCTCCGAGAGATTGGTCGAACAACAAGTTTTCAGATTATCTATCCGACGCTACTGGCTACATACATATACAATATGTAAGATCTCTTACAATCCCCTAGCATTTGAAATCAACTTCCACATGGTATTCTCCGGCTTTATTGATAACGTGGTCAAGAAAGAATCCCGCCAATTCCTCTTGAATTGCTTTCATGCGATCTTGTGATAGGAGTTCTTTCCGCATCTGCCACGTCTAATTTGAAGAAGGGGGTTAATACATATATATGAATGAAACTCAAGAAATGATGGTGTAATAAAATGAAATTATGAATATTATTGCTTACGCACTTCATATTCTCTTTTAGAGTAGCCCCGCTTATTTTTCAAAGTCACGTTGTAGATGAACTCGCACACGTAGTATCCACAGTAATCATTCCCTTGTTCCTGCCATAAGCACTTTACGAGAAATAGAGGTCAATCAAACTAATAATGAAGCATTACAAATGGCATTGATGAAAGTATAGCTATAGAATCAACGGGAGATGCGCGCAACTAGCTAGCCAGTAGTACTTACGCCCGGGTATGTATATCGCAGCTCCTTCGGCAGTCCCGGAGCTTCTACGGTGAACTGTTTCCAAACCCTGCAAGACAAAGAAAATAATTATTATTACTTGAGATATCAGGAAATAAACAAAAAGTTGCCGATATGGTGCGATAATGATCGATTGAACTTACTTGTTGAGCAATTTAGTCATGTCCGCATTGGTTTCGGGATCTTTTCGTCTCGAGTCTAAGACGATTACTAGTCCCCGCTCAAGCTTAATCTCCAGAAGAACATAGTGGTAGCTGCGCACGCATGCATAACTCATCAATTACATTACTATAACCTCGCTCGAGTAATAAGGGAAACCGAATATGCACACGACAGTAACACTCACTTGAAGTTGTAAGGAAAGAGTATGGTATCTTTGTTTTGATTTTTGATCAACGATTGTAGCAAGTTGGCATCGGCCTCTTCGGCGTGCTTTTTAACCTGAATTTCATCTATGATATTTGTGTTAATGAACCCAATATCATACATTTCTTGTTTTCTGCACTCAACGATCTTCAATCTGCATAATATAGTGAGGATAATTAATTATAAATACATGCAATGAAAGAGCTGAGCTATATATAAAGACTTAATGACAGAAATAGTACTTACAGACAGTAGCAAAAGACCGTTAATTTATCGAGGGCCTTTTGATTGAAGAACTCGAAGAACTCCTCAAATGGAACAGTCAACAGATCAGTTCCAACGAGGTTGTGCTCCTCTTTAATGTTCAGATACAAAGTATTCGTCCCCCCAGACTCTCTGCGGGTTTTCATGTACCAATTATGGAATCTTTGCATCATCGTTGTTAGAGATTTTTCATCTTTGACGAGAGGCTTACCGTACTCGTATCTGTGTTCGTCCACCTCCATGAAATCAGGAAGTTGATCGTCAGGCAGGTAATCTGCAAGATTGCCATAACCGGCCACCGTCCCCGGAGCATTAGCGACGATGATGCCGCTAGACACATTGAGCGGGGGGCACGATTGATTTGCTTGTTCGCCGAGCTGGGCAATTTTTTCGCAGCTGCTCGTTCTTTTGACCTTTGATGTCCGGCAAGACTTCCCGACCTCCCGCCTCTGGCTATCTTGCTAGACGCCGGGCGAGCGGAGGCGGCTGCGGCGTCTGTCTTATTCGTGCTTGCTTACGAGGCGGAGGAGAAGGACTACGACGCGCGGAGCAGCCGGGCGGCGGCGGGTCTCTTCCGCCTTTCTGGCGTAGGCGGAGAAGGAGGAGGCTGCTAGCTACTGGCGGCGGCCGCGCGCAGCGGGAAGGAGGCAGAGTGCCGCCACGCCCGGGAGAAGGAGGCCGACTGCCTGATCGTCACTTTCACGGAGGAGGAGGCGGTGGAGGAGGCGGAGTGCCTGACTACGGAGGAGGAGGCGGTGGAGGAGGGGAGTGCCTCGACTCGCCGGAGGAGGAGGAGGAGGCGGAGGCGTCGATTCGGAAGGTTGATGAGCTCCTTCCGCCATAGGCATGGAGTCTTGAGCAGAACCCAGCCTAGTCTCCCTTCACCGGTAGGGTGGTCAAGCCGAGGTCCTCAAATCCCTCTTTATTTCATCCACCATCACCCTAGCATATCCTTCTGGAATCGGTCGGCAGTGAAAAGTTGCGCCGGGTTCAGTAGGATAAACAGATCCAACAGCCACCTTGACCTTCATATTCATCCATTGCGTCATAATGTGGCAATTTTGATACTCCGTGATAGCATCCACGGGATAGCTGGCAGGAGCCGTCAAGACATGCTCCGGCTGAAGCAGCTCGGTGGAAGCCACGTTGCTTCTCCGCTGAGATGGCGGGGTAGCTTCGGGGGAAGCTTCGGCAGGTCGTTTGCTGCGTTCTACTTCTCGTTCCTCTAGCCCCATTACCCTTTCGTGCAGCGCCTGCAGTTGGCTCTGCTCCAGTTTCTTCCTCCTCTCATGGGTTTTGTAATCCCCTGCGTCCGGAAAACCAACCTTCCACGGAATGGAGCCTGGCATGCCTCGTGTCCGTCCAGGGTGCTCAGGATTCCCGAGGGCCATTGTGAGCTCGTCCTCCTCCCTGTCTGGAACGAACGTCCCTTGCTGCGCTGCATCGATATAGTGCGAAGCTTGGTGGATGGTATTTTCAGTTGCTCGTCCGTCCAAGCAGCACTTCCTCGACACTGGGTCCAAGGTTCCGCCAGCCCGAAGAACCAAGTCGGCAACGGTCTCGCCGATTCATTGTCTACGGTTCGATACCTTTATCAAGCAGATCATTCTCAGCCTTGGACCACTTAGGCCGGGCTTTGAGGTAGCCACCTGACCCTGTGCGATGTTGAAACTTCTTCTTCGCAGCATTTTTCTTGTTTGTCTCCGACATCATCTTACTCTTTTCCGATGTCTTGTGGGCCACAAATGTAGGCCAGTGATCTTTGATCTTCTCATATTTGCCGATGAATTCTAGTGTCTCTTCTTTGTCGACAAACTTGTTCAGCTCTTTCCTCCACCTCCTGAATAGGCTTGCCATCTTCTTAAGAGCACAAGACTTGATTAATTGCTCTTTAACTGGCTTCTCCGGATCCTCCTCTGGCGGTAGGGTGAAATTTGCCTTCAGCTCAGTCCAAAGATCATCTTTCTGCATATCATTGACATAAGACACCTCAGGGTCTTCCTCCTTAGGCTTATACCATTGGTGGATGCTGATCGGGATCTTGTCCCTAACAAGAACCCCGCACTGAGTAGAAAATGTGTTGTTTGTCCGGATGGGTTCAATCGGTTCGCCGTCGGGCGCAATTGCTGTGATCTCAAACCTTTCGTCCGAGCTCAACTTTTTCTTCGGGCCTCGTCTCCTTACCGAAGTTGTGCTCAATCTGGAGGGCTTGAAAAAGGAAGAAAGACGAGAGTTAATTAATATGTGTGCATATACCAAAACAATGAATGCATCAATTAACTAGTCAGCACGGGATTAACTAATATATATATACCTGGCCGGACTCGGTTCGGTCACCGGAGCAGTCAGCACGGTCTCCTTCTTGTACCTCCATTGGGTCACCGGAGCCATCATGAACATAGCCCTCTTCTTGTACCGGCATTAATGGGTTGGAGCCATCATGAACATAGCCCTCTTCTTCACCCAGTCCTTCCTGACCATCGGTGTGTTGGGGAACGTTGCAGAAAATTAAAAAATTTCCTACGGTTTCACCAAGATCCATCTATGAGTTCATCTAAGCAACGAGTCATGGGAGAGAGATTGCATCTACATACCACTTGTAGATCGCGTGCGGAAGCGTTCAAGGGAACGGTGATGATGGAGTCGTACTCGTCGTGATTCAAATCACCGATGACCAAGTGCCGAACGGACAGCACCTCCGCGTTCAACACACGTACGGAACGGACGACGTCTCCTCCTTCTAGATCCTGCAAGGGGGAAGGAGAGGTTGAGGAAGAAGGCTCCAGCAGCAGCACGACGGCGTGATGATGGTGGAGAAGCGGTACTCCGACAGGGCTTCGCCAAGCACTCAACGGAGGAGGAGAGGTGTTGGGGAGGGGAGGGGCTGCGCCTTGGATGTGTGTTGCAGCCCTCCCCTCACCCCTCTATTTATAGGGGAAGGGGCAAGGGGGGCCGGCCCCTCTAGATGAGATCTAGAGGGGGGGCGGCGGCCGGGGAGGGGGCTTGCCCCCCAAGCAAAGGGGGGCGCCCCCACTAGGGTCCCCCCCCAACCCTAGGCACATGGGCCCAAGGGGGGGGCGCCCAGCCCTCCAGGGGCCGGTTCCCTGCCCCTTGTGGCCCATGAGGCCCTCCGGGAGGGGTGGCCCCTCCCGGTGGACCCCCGGAACCTCTCCGGTGGCCCCAGTACAATACCGATATGCCCCCGAAACTTTCCGGTGTCCGTATGACAACTTCCCATATATAAATCTTCACCTCCGGACCATTCTGGAACTCCTCGTGACGTCCGGGATCTCATCCGGGACTCCAAACAACATTCGTTAATCACATACAAGTCTTCCTAATAACCCTAGCGTCACCGAACCTTAAGTGTGTAGACCCTACGGGTTCGGAGACATGCGAACATGACCGAGACGACTCTCCGTCAATAACCAACAGCGGGATCTGGATACCCATGTTGGCTCCTACATACTCCTCGATGATCATCGGATGAACCACGATGTCGAGGATTCAAGCAACCCGTATACTATTCCTTTGTCGACGGTATGTTACTTGCCCGAGATTCGATCGTCGGTATCCCAATACCTCGCTCAATCTCGTTACCGCAAGTCACTTTACTGCATACCGTAATGCATGATCCGTGACCATACACTTGGTCACTTTGAGCTCATCATGATGATGCACTACCGAGTGGGCCCAGTGATACCTCTCCAAAACGGAGTGACAAATCCGATCTCGATCGTGTCAACCCGCAGACACTTTCGAGAGATACCTGTAGTGCACCTTTATAGTCACCCGATTACGTTGTGACGTTTGGTACACCAAAGCACTCCTACGGTATCCGGGAGTTACGATCTCATGGTCTAAGGAAGAGATACTTGACATTGGAAAAGCTCTAGCAAAACGAACTACACGATCTTGTGCTATGCTTAGGATTGGGTCTTGTCCATCACATCATTCTCCTAATGATGTGATCCCGTTATCAACGACATCTAATGTCCATAGTCGGAAACCATGACTATCTGTTGACCAACGAGCTAGTCAACTAGAGGCTTACTAGGGACGTATTGTGTTCTATGTATTCACACGTGTATTACGATTTCCGGATAATACAATTATAGCATGAATAAAAGACAATTATCATGAACAAGGAAATATAATAATAATCCTTTTATTATTGCCTCTAGGGCATATTTCCAACAGTCTCCCACTTGCACTAGTGTCAATAATCTAGTTACATTGTGATGAATCGAACACCAATAGAGTTCTGGTGTTGATCATGTTTTGCCTGCGGAAGAGGTTTAGTCAACGGATCTGCGACATTCAGATCCGTATGCGCTTTGCAAATTTCTATGTCTCCATCTTGAACATTTTCACGGATGGAGTTGAAGCGACGCTTGATGTGCCTGGTCTTCTTGTGAAACTTGGGCTCCTTGGCAAGTGCAATAGCTCCAGTGTTGTCACAGAAGAGTTCGATCGGCCCCGACGCATTGGGTATGACTCCTAGGTCGGTGATGAACTCCTTCACCCAAATTGCTTCATGCGCTGCCTCCGAGGCTGCCATGTACTCCGCTTCACATGTAGATCCCGCCACGACGCTTCGCTTGCAGCTGCACCAGCCATCGCTCCACCATTCAACATATACACGTATCCGGTTTGTGACTTAGAGTCATCCAGATCTGTGTCGAAGCTTAGCGTCGGCGTAACCCTTACGATGAGATCTTCGTCACCTCCATAAACGAGAAACATGTCCTTTGTCCTTTTCGGTACTTCAGGATATTCTTGACCGCTGTCCGGTGTTCCTTGCGGGATTACTTTGGTACCTTCCTACCAAACTTACGACAAGGTTTACATCCGTCCGTACACAGCATGGCATACATAATAGATCCTATGGGTGAGGCATAGGGATGACACTCATCTCTTCTTTATCTTTTGCCGTGGTGGGCATTGAGCGAGCTCAATCTCACACCTTGCATCTGAGGCAAGAACCCTTTCTTGGACTGATCCATTTTGAACTTCTTCAAAATCTTATCAAGGTATGTGCTTTGTGAAAGACCTATGAGGCGTCTCGATCTATCCCTATAGATCTTGATGCCTAATATGTAAGCAGCTTCTCCAAGGTCCTTCATTGAATTTTTTTTTGTTCAAGTAGGCCTTAATGTTGTCCAAGAGTTCTAATCATTTCCCATCAAAAGTATGTCATCTACATATAATATGAGAAATGCTACAGAGCTCCCACTCACTTTCTTGTAAACGCAGGCTTCTCCATAAGTCTGCATAAACCCAAACGCTTTGATCATCTCATCAAAGCTTAATGTTCCAACTCGAGATGCTTGCACCAGCCCATAAATGGATCGCTGGAGCTTGCATACTTTGTTAGCATTCTTAGGATCGACAAAACCTTCCGGCTGCATCATATACAGCTCTTCCTTAAGATAACCGTTAAGGAATGCCGTTTTGACGTCCATCTGCCATATCTCATAATCATAGTATGCGGCAATTGCTAACATGATTGAGACGGACTTCAGCTTCGCCACGGAGAGAAAGTCTCATCGTAGTCAACCCCTTGAACTTGCCGATAACCTTTAGCGACAAGTCGAGCTTTATAGATGGTAACATTACCATCCGCGTCCGCCTTCTTCTTAAAGATCCATTTGTTTTCTATCGCCACGATCATCGAGCAAGTCTGTCAAAGTCCATACTTTGTTTTCATACATGGATCCTATCTCGGATTGCATGGCTTCAAGCCATTTGTTGGAATCCGGGCCCGCCATCGCTTCTTCATAGTTCAAGGTTCACCGTTGTCTAACAACATGATTTCCGTGACAGGGTTGCCATACCACTCGGTGTGGAACGTGTCCTTGTGGACCTCTGAGTTCAGTAGCAACTTGATCCAAGTACCTTGATCATCATCATTAATTTCCTCTCCAAGAGGTGTAGGCACCACAGAACATTTTCTGAGCTGCACTAATTTCCGGTTCAAGAGGTAGTACTTCATCGAGTTCTACTTTCCTCCCACTTACTCCTTTCGAGAGAAACTCTTTTTCCAGAAAGGATCCGTTCTTGGCAACAAAGATCTTGCCTCCGGATCTAAGGTAGAAGGTATACGCAATGGTTTCCTTAGGGTATCCTATGAAGACGCATTTTTCCGACTTGGGTTCGAGCTTTTCAGGTTGAAGTTTCTTGACATAAGCATCGCATCCCCAAAATGACAGCTTAGGTTTCTTCCCAAACCATAATTCATACGGTGTCGTCTCAACGGATTTAGACGGTGCCCTATTTAAAGTGAATGTAGCTGTCTCTAGAGCGTATCCCCAAAATGATAGCGGTAAATCCGTAAGAGACATCATAGATCGCACCATATCCAATAGAGTGCGATTCGACGCTCGGACACACCGTTCGTTGAGGTGTTCCAGCGGCGTGAGTTGTGAAACGATTCCACATTTCCTTAAGTGTGTACCAAATTCGTGACTTAAATATTCTCCTCCACGATCTGATCGTAAGAACTTTATTTTTCGGTCACGTTGATTCTCTACCTCATTCTGAAATTCCTTGAACTTTTCAAAGGTCTCAGACTTGTGTTTCATCAAGTAGACATACCCATATCTACTCAAGTCATCGTGAGAGTGAGAACATAACGATATCCTCCATGAGCCTCAACGCTCATTGGACCGCACACATCGGTATGTATGATTTCCAATAAGTTGGTTGCTCGCCCATTGTCCGGAGAATGGAGTCTTGGTCATTTTGCCCATGAGGCATGGTTCGCATGTGTCAAATGATTCATAATCGAGAGACTCTAAAGTCCATCAGAATGGAGCTTCTTCATGCGCTTGACACCAATGTGACCAAGGCGGCAGTGCCACAAGTATGTGGGACTATCGTTATCAACTTTACATCTTTTGGTATTCACACTATGAATATGTGTAATATTATGTTCGAGATTCATTAAGAATAAACCATTGACCATCGGAGCATGACCATAAAACATATCTCTCATATAAATAGAACAACCATTATTCTCGGATTTAAATGAGTAGCCATCTCGCATTAAACGAGATCCTGATACAATGTTCATGCTCAAACTTGGCACTAAATAACAATTATTGAGGTTTAAAACTAATCCCGTAGGTAAATGTAGAGGTAGTGTGCCGACGGCGATCACATCGACCTTGGAACCATTCCCGACGTGCATCGTCACCTCGTCCTTCGCCAGTCTCCTTTTATTCCGCAGCTCCTGCTGTGAGTTACAAATATGAGCAACGACACCGGTATCAAATACCCAGGAGTTACTACGAGTACTGGTAAGGTACACATCAATTACATGTATATCAAATATACCTTTAGTGTTGCCGGCCTTCTTGTCCGCTAAGTATTTGGGGCAGTTCCGCTTCCAGTGGCCCTTCCCTTTGCAATAAAAGCACTCTGTCTCAGGCTTGGGTCCATTCTTTGACTTCTTCCCGGCAACTTGCTTACCGGGCGTGGCAACATCCTTGTCGTCCTTCTTGAAGTTCTTCTTACCCTTGCCCTTCTTGAACTTAGTGGTTTTATTAACCATCAACACTTGATGTTCTTTCTTGATTTCAACCTCTGCTGACTTCAGCATTGAGAATACTTCAGGAATGGTCTTCACCATCCCCTGCATATTGTAGTTCATCACAAAGCTCTTGTAGCTTGGTGGGAGCGACTGAAGGATTCTGTCAATGACCGCCTCGTCCGGGAGGTTAATGTCCAGCTGGGACATCTTTGTTGTGCAACCTGGACATTTTGAGTATGTGCTCACCGTGAACTGTTTTCCTCCATCTTACAACTATAGAATTTGTCGGAGACTTCATATCTCTCGACCCGGGCATGAGCTTGGAAAACCATTTTCAGCTCCTCGAACATCTCATATGCTCCGTGTTGCTCAAAACGCTTTTGGAGCCCCGGTTCTAAGCTGTAAAGCATGCCGCACTGAACGAGGGAGTAATCATCAGCACGAGACTGCCAAGCATTCATAATGTCTTGGTTCTCTGGGATGGGTGCTTCACCTAGCGGCGCTTCTAGGACATATTGTTTCTTGGCTGCTATGAGGATGATCCTCATGTTCCGGACCCAGTCCGAATAGTTGCTGCCATCATCTTTCAGCTTGGTTTTCTCTAGGAATGCGTTGAAGTTCATGTTGACATGAGCGTTGGCCATTTGATCTACAAGACATATTTTGCAAAGACTTTAGACTAAGTTCATGATAATTAAGTTCATCTAATCAAATATTTAATGAACTCCCACTCAGATTGACATCCCTCTAGTCATCTAAGTGTTACACGATCCGAGTCGACTAGGCCGTGTCCGATCATCACGTGAGACGGACTAGTCATCATCGGTGAACATCTCCATGTTGATCGTATCTTCCATATCGACTCATGTTCGACCTTTTGGTCTCTTGTGTTCGAGGCCATGTCTGTACATGCTAGGCTCGTCAAATTAACCCTAAGTGTTTTGCATGTGTAAAACTGTCTTACACCGTTGTATGTGAGCGTAAGGATCTATCACACCCGATCATCACGTGGTGCTTGAAGCAGCGAACTTTAGCAACGGTGCAGTTAGGGGAACACTTTCTTGAAATTATTATAAGGATCATCTTATTTACTACCGTCGCTCTAAGTAAATAAGATGCATTAACATAATAAACATCACATGCAATTATATAAAGTAGTGACATGATATGGCCAATATCATATAGCTCCTTCGATCTCCATCTTCGGGGCTCCATGATCATCTTGTCACCGGCATGACACCATGATCTCCATCATCGTGTCTTCATGAAGTTGTCACGCCAACGACTACTTGTACTTCTATGGCTAACGCGTTTAGCAATAAAGTAAAGTAATTTACATGGCGTTCTTCAATGACACGCAGGTCATACAAAAATAAGACAACTCCTATGGCTCCTGCCGGTTGTCATACTCATCGACATGCAAGTCGTGATTCCTATTACAAGAACATGATCTCATACATCACAATATATCATTCATCATTCATCACAACTTCTGGCCATATCACATCACATGACAATTGCTGCAAAAACAAGTTAGACGTCCTCTAATTGTTGTTGCATCTTTTACGTGGCTGCAATTGGGTTCTAGCAAGAACGTTTTCTTACCTACGAATAATCACAATGTGATTTTGTCAACTTCTATTTACCCTTCATAAGGACCCTTTTCATCTAATCCGCTCCAACTAAAGTAGGAGAGACAGACACCCGCCAGCCACCTTATGCAACTAGTGCATGTCAGTCGGTGGAACCTGTCCCACGTAAGCGTACGTGTAAGGTCGGTCCGGGCCGCTTCATCCCACAATACCGCTGAAGCAAGAAAAGACTAGTAGCGGCAAGCAAGTTGACAAGATCTCGCCCACAACAAAATTGTGTTCTACTCGTGCAATAGAGAACTACGCATAGACCTAGCTCGATACCCTTTGTTGGGGAGCGTTGCAGAAAATTAAAATTTTTCCTACGGTTTCACCAAGATCCATCTATGAGTTCATCTAAGCAACGAGTCATGGGAGAGAGATTGCATCTACATACCACTTGTAGATCGCGTGCGGAAGCATTCAAGGGAACGGTGATGATGGAGTCGTACTCACCGTGATTCAAATCACCGATGACCAAGTGCCGAACGGACAGCACCTCCGCGTTCAACACACGTACGGAACGGACGACGTCTCCTCCTTCTTGATCCAGCAAGGGGGAAGGAGAGGTTGAGGAAGAAGGCTCCAGCAGCAGCACGACGGCGTGATGATGGTGGAGAAGCGGTACTCCGACAGGGCTTCGCCAAGCACTCAACGGAGGAGGAGAGGTGTTGGGGAGGGGAGGGGCCGCGCCTTGGATGTGTGTTGCAGCCCTCCCCTCACCCCTCTATTTATAGGGGAAGGGGCAACGGGGGCCGGCCCCTCTAGATGAGATCTAGAGGGGCGGCGGCAGGGAGGGGGCTTGCCCCCCCAAAGGGGCCCCACAGGGTTCCCCCCAACCCTAGGCGCATGGGCCCAATGGGGCGCCCAGCCCTCCAGGGGCTGGTTCCTGCCCTTGTGGCCCATGAGGCCCTCCGAGAGGGGTGGCCCCTCCCGGTGGACCCCCGGAACCTCTCCGGTGGCCCCGGTACAATACCGATATGCCCCCGAAACTTTCCGGTGTCCGTATGACAACTTCCCATATATAAATATTCACCTCCGGACCATTCCGGAACTCCTCGTGACATCCGGGATCTCATCCGGGATTCCGAACAACATTCGGTAATCACATACAAGTCTTCCTAATAACCCTAGCGTCACCGAACCTTAAGTGTGTAGACCCTACGGGTTCGGAGACATCTGCGACATGACCGAGGCGACTCTCGGTCAATAACCAACAACGGATCTGGATACCCATGTTAGCTCCCACATACTCCTCGATGATCTCATCGGATGAACCACGATGTCGAGGATTCAAGCAACCCCGTATACTATTCCTTTTGTCAGACGGTATGTTACTTGCCTGAGATTCGATCGTCGTTATCCCAATACCTCGTTCAATCTCGTTACCGGCAAGTCACTTTACTCGTACCGTAATGCATGATCCCGTGACCATACACTTGGTCACTTTGAGCTCATTATGATGATGCACTACCGAGTGGGCCCAGTGATACCTCTCCATAATACGGAGTGACAAATCCAGTCTCGATCCGTGTCAACCTTGAGACACTTTCGGAGATACCTGTAGTGCACCTTTATAGTCACCCGATTCGTTGTGGCGTTTGGTACACCAAAGCACTCCTACGGTATCCGGGAGTTACACGATCTGATGGTCTAAGGAAGAGATACTTGACATTGGAAAGGCTCTAGCAAAACAAACTACACGATCTTGTGCTATGCTTAGGACTGGGTCTTGTCCATCACATCATTCTCCTAATGATGTGATCCCGTTGACAACGACATCTAATGTCCATAGTCAGGAAACCATGACTATCTGTTGATCAACGAGCTAGTCAACTAGAGGCTTACTAGGGACGTATTGTGTTCTATGTATTCACACGTGTATTACGATTTCCGGATAATACAATTATAGCATGAATAAAAGACAATTATCATGAACAAGGAAATATAATAATAATCCTTTTATTATTGCCTCTAGGGCATATTTCCAACACGGTGTCGTTGAGAAATGACGCAACGACATCACTTCCTTATGCGATTATGTCCCCCAACATCGCTTCTGTTGCTTCATCTCGGGAGTGCTCCATAGTTTCTGCAAATATTTACAACATGTCAATTATCATTCAAACATGGTATAGATGGATATATATTAGTGGCAAACATAGAACTAGCTAGCTAATCACAATGAGGAATCATGTTAGTGGCCTCGACGCTGCTTCTCTAGGGTTTGGGGTGGCCTAGACAACGCTTCAAGGGTTTGGGGTGGCCTCGACACAATGCTTCAAGGGTTTGGGGTGGCCTCGACGACAACGCTCTTTTAACTTGGTAAATTTGGGTGGCCTCGAGAGAGTTTGTCGGGTAGGGGCGGCGGGGGGGTAGGAGACCAACATCGTTTTTCTATAGGGTTTGGGTGTCCTCGAGAGTTTTGGTCGAGCGAGAGGGCCGAGGGGGGTGCTGTCGTGGTATAAGTTATCACGGTCGAGAGGGGGTATATATATCGACTGCCCCTCATGTCGAAGTTATCCGGGAGGGGGTTATATCGACAACGACGCGACATACATATACATGGGAAAATAAATGTTATGGGGGAGGGGGTATATCGACCCCCCCTCGTATTGAAGTTATCGTGAGGGGTATATCGACGACGACATACCCGATAAAACATAAGAAAACGAAAAAGAAATAAAAAGACGAGAAAAAAAGGAATAGAGGAGAAGATGAAGAAAAAAAAGAAAAAAAGAGGAGAAGAAGAAAGGAATAGAGGAGAAGAAGAAAAAATAGAATAGATTTTTTCTTCTTCTCGTCTATTCCTTTCTTCTTCTCCTCTTCTTTTTCTTCTTTTTTCTCTTCTTATTTATTTCTCCTCTTCTCCTCCTTTCTTCCTCTTCTTATTTTCCTTTTCCTCTCATTCTTTAGTATTGCTTTTTTTAATGTTCAAATAGAAAATTTGAAAAAGTAAAGGTTTTGCCTAATGCATTGCTCATATTTCATCAACATATATGCATACAAAAAAAGCATACATACATACAAAAAAAGCATACATACATACATATATACAAAAAAGCATCCATACTTTCCTAGCTAGCAAAAAGCATACATACATACAAATATCATTAACATTATGCAAAAAGCATCACTAGCTATTATTGGCGGTGGCGGCAGGGGCAGGGCAGGCGGGGGGCTCACTATGGGCGGTGTCGGCGGCGAGGTCGGGGCCGGCCTGAGGCAGAGGCGGTGGCGCAGGGGCAGGGGACGGTGTCAGGCGGCAGGCGGTGACAGCGTCTGGCGCCTTGACAGGCGAGGCCGGCCTAAGGCAGAGGGAGGCAGGCAAGGGCTCGGGGCGATGTCGGCGACGATGACGCAGAGCCTGGCGGCAGCGACAGGCGTGGGGAGGCGAGGCGATGAGACGGCGTCGGGGCAGCCTGGCGGCGATGAGCTCGGCGTCGTCGGGGGCAAATGGAGATGATAAACTGAAATTTTCAATAAACCTGGTTATATACCAAGAGCATTGGTCCCGATTCGTGGCACCAACCGGTACCAATGCCCTCCTTTAGTCCCGGTTGGTGCCACCGACCGGGACCAAAAGGCCGCCGCTTCCCGCCCTTTGGGCTGCCGAAAACTGGCCTTTTGTCCCGGTTGGTGGCACCAACCGGGACTAAAGGAGGGCATTGGTACTAGTTGGTGCCACCAGACGGGACTAAAGCCCACCTTTAGTCCCGGTTGGGCCACCAACCGGGACCAAAGGCCTTGCGCTGCCCGCGGCCAAAAGTTTAGTCCCACCTCGCTAGTTGAGAGGGGCTCGGAGTGGTTTATAAGCCCCACTGCGGCTACCCTCTCGAGCTCCTCTCAAATGCAGGCTTACGGGCCTAATCTCACACTGTGCTGCATGTGGGCCTATTGGTTCTTCTGCGGGCCTGAATCCTGGCCCAGGTTGGGTTTCTAGTCGTATTCAGGCCGTGGTGGCCCAATAGGTGGCAGTTTTTTAAATTTTTTTCCAGTTTTTTTTTTGCATTATTTATTTTCTTTTGTTTTTTGCTTTATTTTTCAATTCTTTTTTCTTTTAGTTTTAGAAAAATTATAAACTTTCTGTTAGTGCCATTAGTTTTCAAATTTGAAAACATTTTTTTGTTTTTTTTTCTTTGTTGCTTTATTTATTTTATTTTGTTTCTACTTACAACAATATACTTATTGTTGCTATTTTATTTTGTTTCCAGTTTTTTTGTTTTGTTTTCTGAATTATTTATTTTCTTTTGTTTTTGCTTTATTTTTAATTCTTTTTGCTTTTAGGTCAGCAAAATTATAAACTTTCTGTTAGTGCCATTAGTTTTAGAAAAATTATAAACTTTCTGTTAGTGCCATTGGTTTTCAAATTTGAATAATTAAAATTTGAATTCTTTGAAATTTGTGTGAATCACAAGTTAGTGATTAACTTTACTAAGAAAATGAACATAGATGCGCCTATAGAGAAAATTCAACCTAAATTCATAATAAAGCTTTCAAATGAACTCTGAAAAAGTTAAAAGTTGGCATGGTTTCATAATTTCACCCACATAGCATGTGCATGTACAAAACGGACAATGGTATCATACTCTGTTACAAAGTTGGCATGGTATCATCATAATAGTTGCGGAGAAAGTCTTCACTTTTTCTTCGCTTGTGTCATTTGCTTATTGCGCCGTAACCATGGATAATCTTCATCGTTTATCAGGATGTTGGGGTCAGCCTTGACTTTGAAGGGAGGAATTTCATGAAACTTTTCATAATCTTCAGACATGTCTGTCTTGCCCTCCACTCCCACAATGTCCATTTTTCCTGAAAGAACTATGTGGCGCTTTGGCTCATCGTATGATGTATTCACTTCCTTATCTTTTCTTTTTCTTGGTCTGGTAGACATGTCCTTCACATAGATAACCTGTGACACATCATTGGCTAGGACGAACGGTTCGTCAGTGTACCCAAGATTTTTCAGATCCACTGTTGTCATTCCGTATTGTGGGTCTACCGGTACCCCGCCTCCTGACAGATTGACCCAGTTGCATTTAAACAAAGGGACCTTAAAATCTACTCCATAGTCAAGTTCCCATATGTCCACTATGTAACCATAATATGTGTCCTTTCCCCTCTCGGTGGCTGCATCAAAGCGGACACCGCTGTTTTGGTTGGTGCTCTTTTGATCTTGGTCGATCGTGTAAAATGTATTCCCATTTATCTCGTATCCTTTCCAAATCATTACAGTCGAAGATGGTCCCCTGGACAACAAGTACAGCTCGTCACAAACAGTGCTGTCACCTCTGAGACGTGTTTCCAACCAACTGCTGAAAGTCTGATGTGTTTACATGTAATCCGATCGTCGCCTTTGCTCCGGGTGTTTGGGCGCTTGACTGTTCTTGTGTTCATCGACATACGGGTCATCAAGGTAGAGTTACGTAGAAGCTGTGTAGTGTGCTTGAGACCAAGAATATCCGTCCCTGCATATTATTGAGTCCCTTCCAAGCGTGCCTTTTCCAGTCAGTCTCCCCTCATACCGCGATTTAGGGAGACCTATCTTCTTAAGGCCAGGAATGAAGTCAACACAAAACCCGATGACATCCTCTGTTTGATGGCCCATGGAGATGCTTCCTTCTGGACTAGCGCGATTACAGACATATTTCTTCAGGACTCCCATGAACCTTTCAAAAGGGAACATATTGTGTAGAAATACGGGCCCCAGAATGACAATCTCGTCGACTAGATGAACTAGGGCGTGCGTCATGATATTGAAGAAGGATGGTGGGAACACCAGCTCAGCCCGACAAGAAATTGCGCCACATCACTCCTTAGCGTTGGTACAATTTCTGGATCGATCACCTTCGAGATATTGCATTGAGGAATGCACATAGCTTCACAATGGCTAATCGGACGTTTTCGGTAGAAGCCCCTCAATGCAACCGAAGCGATTGCGTCATAATCACATGGCAGTCATGATACTTTAGGTTCGGAACTTTTCTCCGGCATATTTATCATTCCTTTATATTGACGAGAAGCGGTCGGGACCTTCATCTTGAGCAGGCATTCAAAGAAGATTTATTTCTCTTCTTTCGTAAGAGCGTAGCTGGCAGGACCTTCATACTGCTTTGGAGGCATGCCGTCTTTTTCGTGCAAGCGTTGCAGGTCCTCCCATGCCTCAGGTGTATATTTTGTCTTCCCATACATGCCCAAGAAGCCTAGCAGGTTCACGCAAAGGTTCTTCGTCACGTGCATCACGTCGATCGAAGAGCGGACCTCTAGGTCTTTCCAGTAGGGTAGGTCCCAAAATATAGATTTCTTCTTCCACATGGGTGCGTGTTTATCAGCGCCATTCGGAACAGCTAGTCCATTGGGACCCTTTCCAAAGATTACGTGTAAATCATTGACCAGAGCAAGTACGTGATCACCGGTATGCATGGCGGGCTTCTTACGGTGATCTGCCTCGCCTTTGAAATGCTTGCCTTTGTTTCGACATTGATGGTTGGTCGGAAGAAATCGACGATGGCCCAGGTACACATTCTTCCTGCAGCTTCCCAGGTATATACTATCGGTGTCAAGTAAGCAGTGTGTGCATCGTGGTATCCCTTGTTTGTCTGTCACGAAGGTTCTTGAGAGCGGGCCAATCGTTGATGGTCACGAACAGCAACGCCTTTAGGTCAGATTCCTCCTGTTTGTGCTCATCCCATGTACGTACACCGTTTCCATTCCACAGCTGTAAAAGTTCTTCAACTAATGGCCTTAGGTACACATCAATGTCATTGCCGGGTTGCTTAGGGCCTTGGATGAGAACTGGCATCATAATGAACTTCCGCTTCATGCACATTCAAGGAGGAAGGTTATACATACATAGAGTCACGGGCCAGGTGCTGTGATTGCTGCTCTGCTCCCCGAAAGGATTAATGCCATCCGCGCTTAAAGCAAACCATACGTTCCTTGGGTCACTTGCAAACTCATCCCAGTACTTTCTCTCGATTTTTCTCCACTGCGACCCGTCAGCGGGTGCTCTCAACTTCTGTCTTTCTTACGGTCCTCAACGTGCCATCGCATCAACTTGGCATGCTCTCCGTTTACGAGCAGACGTTTCAACCGTGGTATTATAGGAGCATACCACATCACCTTCACAGAACCCTCTTCTGGGGGCTCGCCGTCAACATCACCGAGGTCATCTCGTGCGATCTTATACCGTAATGCATCGCATACCGGGCATGCGTTCAGATCCTTGTACGCACCACGCTAGAGGATGCAGTCATTAGGGCATGCATGTATCTTCGCACCTCCAATCCTAGAGGGCATCGACCTTCTTTGATGCGTATGTCTTTGTCGGGCGGTCGTTATCCTTTGGAAGCTTCTTCTTCAATATTTTCAGTAGCTTCTCAAATCCTTTGTCGTGCACAAGCATTCTCGCCTTCCTTTGCAACAATTCCAGTATGGTACCGAGCTTTGTGTTGCCATCTTCGCAATTGGGGTACAACCCTTTTTGTGATCCTCTAACATGCGATCGAACTTCAACTTCTCCTTTTGACTTTCGCATTGCGTCCTTGCATCGACAATGACCGGCGGAGATCATCATCATCGGCCACATCGTCGGTTCCTCTTGATCTTGATGGCCGCCCGTTGCAGCATCATCGTGCACATCGTCTGGTTCCTCTTGATGTTCAGTAGCATCACCGTATTCAGGGGGCACATAGTTGTCATCGTACTCTTCTTCTTCGCCGTCTTCCATCATAACCCCTATTTCTCCGTGCCTCGTCCAAAAATTATAGTGTGGCATGAAACCCTTGTAAAGAAGGTGGGTGTGAAGGATTTTTCGGTCAGAGTAAGACTTCGTATTCCCACATATAGGGCATGGACAACACATAAAATCATTCTTCTTGTTTGCCTTAGCCACTTCGAGAAAATCATGCACGCCCTTAATGTACTCGGAGGTGTGTCTTTCACCGTACATCCATTGTCGGTTCATCTGCGTGCATTATGTTGGAAATATGCCCTAGAGGCAATAATAAATTAGTTATTATTATATTTCCTTGTTCATGATAATCGTTTATTATTCATGCTATAATTGTATTGACCGGAAACAACAATACATGTGTGGATACATAGACAACACCATGTCCCTAGTAAGCCTCTAGTTGACTAGCTCGTTGATCAATAGATGGTTACGGTTTCCGACCATGGACATTGGATGTCATTGATAACGGGATCACATCATTAGGAGAATGATGTGATGGACAAGACAATCCTAAGCATAGCACAAGATCGTGTAGTTCGTTTTGCTAGAGCTTTTCCAATGTCAAGTATCTCTTCCTTAGACCATGAGATCGTGCAATTCCGGATACCGTAGGAGTGCTTTGGGTGTATCAAGCGTCTGGCGTAATCTGGGTGACTATAAAGGTGCACTACAGGTATCTCGAAAGTGACCATTGGGTTGACACGGATCGAGGATGGGATTTGTCACTCCGTGTAAGCGGAGAGGTATTTCTGGGCCCACTCGGTAGGACATCATCATAATGTGCACAATGTGACCAAGGGGTTGATCACGGGATGATGTGTTACGGAGCGAGTAAAGAGACTTGCGATAGCGAGATTGAACAAGGTATCGGGATACCGACGATCGAATCTCGGGCAAGTACAATACCGCTAGACAAAGGGAATTGTATACGGGATCGATTGAGTCCTTGACATCGTGGTTCATCCGATGAGATCATCGTGGAACATGTAGGAGCCAACATGGGTATCCAGATCCGCTGTTGGTTATTGACGGAGAACGTCTCGGTCATGTCTACATGTCTCCGAACCCGTAGGGTCTACACATAAGGTTCGGTGGCGCTAGGGTTATATAGGAAGCTTGTATGTGGTTACGAATGTTGTTGAGTCCGGATGAGATCCCGGACGTCACGAGGAGTTCGGAATGGTCGGAGGTAAAGATTATATATGGGAAGTCCTGTTTTGGTAACAGGAAAAGTTTGGCGATACGGTAATGTCTGGGACCACGGAGGGTCCCGGGGGTCCACCAAGTGGGGCCACCTGCCCCGGAAGGTTGCGTGGGCCAAGTGTGGGAGGGAACCAGCCCCAAGGGGGCTGGTGCGCCCCCCACAAGGGGCCCAAGGCGCAAGGGGAGGTGGGAGGGGGCAAACCCTAGGGCAGATGGGCCTTGGGCCCTAAGGCCCATCTAGTGGGCGCCTCCCTCTCCCTCCTCTCTTGGCCGCCCCCCCCCCAAACCCATCTAGGGTTAGCCGCCACCCCTAGGGGGTGGAAACCCTAGAGGGGGGCGCAGCCCTCCCCTTCCCCTATATATATGAGGCCCTGGGGGCTGCCCATAATACACGAGAGTCTCCCTCTCCAGGCGCAGCCCTGCCTCTCCTCTTCCTCCTCTCCCTTGGTGCTTGGCGAAGCCCTGCGGGATTGCCACGCTCCTCCATCACCACCACGCCGTTGTGCTGCTGCTGGATGGAGTCTTCCTCAACCTCTCCCTCTCTCCTTGCTGGATCAAGGCGTGGGAGACGTCACCGGGCTGTACGTGTGTTGAGCAGCGGAGGTGCCGTCCGTTCGGCACTTGATCATCGGTGATCTGAATCACGGCAGTACGACTCCATCAACCCCGTTCACTTGAGCGCTTCCGCTTAGCGATCTACAAGGGTATGTAGATGCACTCTCCTTCCCTCGTTGCTAGTTTCTCCATAGATAGATCTTGGTGACACGTGGGAAAATTTTGAATTTCTGCTCGTTCCCCAGCAGTGGCATCATGAGCTAGGTCTATTGCGTAGATTCTTTGCACGAGTAGAACACAAAGTAGTTGTGGGCGTTGATTTTGTTCAATATGCTTACCGTTACTAGTCCAATCTTGTTTCGACGGTATTGTGGGATGAAGCGGCCCGGACCGACCTTACGTACTCTTCACGTGAGGCAGGTTCCACCGGTGACATGCACTTGGTGCATAAGGTGGCTAGCGGGTGCCAGTATCTCCCACTTTAGTCGGAACGGATTCGATGAAAAGGGTCCTTATGAAGGGTAAATAGCAATTGACATATCACGTTGTGGTTTTGCGTAGGTAAGCGTTCTTGCTAGAAACCCATAGCAGCCACGTAAAACATGCAAACAACAATTAGAGGGCGTCTAACTTGTTTTTGCAGGATATGCTATGTGATGTGATATGGCCAAGAAGAATGTGATGAATGATATGTGATGTATGAGATTGATCATGTTCTTGTAATAGGATTCACGACTTGCATGTCGATGAGTATGACAACGGCAGGAGCCATAGGAGTTGTCTTTATTTATTGTATGACCTGCGTGTCATTGAACAACGCCATGTAATTACTTTACTTTATTGCTAACGGTAGCCATAGTAGTAGAAGTAATAATTGGCGAGACAACTTCATGAAGACACGATGATGGAGATCATGGTGTCATGCCGGTGACGATGATGATCATGGAGCCCCGAAGATGGAGATCAAAAGGAGCAAAAAAATGATATTGGCCATATCATGTCACTATATAATTGCATGTGATGTTTATTATGTTTATGCATCTTGTTTACTTAGAAACAACGGTAGTAAATAAGATGATCCCTTACACAAATTTCAAGAAGTGTTCTCCCCTGACTGTGCACCGTTGCTACAGTTCGTCGCTTCTAAGCACCACGTGATGATCGGGTGTGATGGATTCTTACGTTCACATACAACGGGTGTAAGACAGATTTACACAGCAAAAACACTTGGGGTTAACTTGACGAGCCTAGCATGTGCAGACATGGCCTCGGAACACGGAGACCGAAAGGTCGAGCATGAGTCGTATAGTAGATCCGATCAACATGAAGATGTTCACCGATGATGACTAGTCCGTCTCACGTGATGATCGGACACGGC